>OW240913.1:206098035-206126864 GCA_933207985.1 Pelobates cultripes | reverse complement strand
AATCTGATATTTCCACCACTTTCAAGTTGCTACCGATTCATCCTGCTTTGTGGCACATAGACCATATCAAGTGGTGAGATAATTATTATTTGTTACAAGACTCACGTTTGGGGCTAAAAGTAGTCTAAACTTTTTGATATCTTTGCTGAGACACTCTGCTGGCTGCTCCTCAATGTGGTCAGATGCCCCACAGTGATCCATTATTTAGATGACTTTGTGTTGCTGGAAGATGATGGTAACATTCTCAGCATCACTGCACTATTCTCCAAACTGGGGGTCCCACTTTCTCTTGAAAACACCAAAGGCCCCCATGATCAAATTGGTGTTCTTAGGCATTCTCTTGGACCCCACTCATATGCAGTTAGGTCTCCATGATGAGAAACTTTAGCGAATCCATGAATACATGGACAGGTTCCTTAATCTATGATCCTGTATATGTAAAAATCTTCAGTCCCCTGGTATCCCTTAACTTTGCGATGCACATCATCTCTCAGGTTAAATCCTTCCTATGTAGGCTGCTTTACCTCCTTCCTGGCCTTCCTGGCAAGGACACTGTTTTACTAGATCCCCCTACTCAGGCCGATTTAGCCATGTTACAAGAGTTTCTTACGCATTGGAACAAAATTACTATGTTTATTTCTACTCTGTCCGACCAGTCCCCAATATTCTGGACTGATGCTGCAGCCCATTCTGGCTTCGCTGTTATTTATAACAAATCATGGTTTAAAGACAAGTGTCCTATAGATACTGTTGTGTTACCCTCCTTTCAGAAGAAATCCGAGATTTACCGCATTGTGGCAGCAGCACATATGTGGGGTAGCCATGGTCCGGCAAGGCTGTAAAATGCTATTCAGATGACATGGCTGCATGTGAAATAATTAGCAAAGGTCGGTCATCCTCCTTGACTATTATGAGATTAGTTGGCTGGCTGCCACCTCCAAATTTTCCTTGTTCTATGAGAATACCCCATGTTGTAATAACTATACTGCAGACACACTTTCTCATTGTCGTTTGCAGGAATTCTTTCTACTCCATCTTTCTGCCAGAGGATACCCATCCACAACCCCTGCTTTCCACGCCCTCATTATGGACAAACACCTTTACTATCACACCCGAGATCACTGTCTCAAGCCACCCTATCTTCCAACACTAGTAAAGATTACAACAGGGCTATGTCCATTTTTCTTAAGTTCACACCGGAATTCCGTATCTCCAATGATTATTCAATTGAGACCATGGTTGCATTTTGATTCTGCCACCTTCACCTCAAATTGTCCCATAATACCATCAAGTTTTATCTAACTGGTGTTCAACACCATTTACTTACCACCTTCCCAAATTACAAGTTTTTCCTGTCCTCTTACCCTTTAAGTAATATCCTGAAGGCATATAAAAAGTAGACCGCCACGCTACAGCCAAACAACTTCCCATTGACGGAGCCAAATTCCGGGTCCTGCCTGACATACTAGACACTAATATGTACAAAGCTGAACACAAGCCCCTATAATGTGCAAATACTGCAGTAGGTGAATTACAATAAAAAGAGACAGCATTTTCCTTAAGTATATGCAACTATTCAAGAAGATCTCCTTTTGTCTTCTGAATACAAAATATGTGGTATGAATAGGTAGTTCTGCTACGGAAAAAATAAATATAACATAGTGTAGTGTGTACACAATCGCCACTCAGTACGCAAGTTTCCAATTGGCAACTCACTAGTAATCAGTTAAAATGGATCCTTCATAAAATCCTTGTCAGGAAGCTCAGCTCCCAGGTACCTTTTACTTTCACTTCAATTCCATGGTGGTGGGAGAAAAATGGAATAAAGTGCAAAGTGTAAACAAAGGTCAAGTAAAGTGCAAAGAGAATTATTTATTAATCATATATAAGTTACAAACAGCAAATAAAACAGACCCACGCGTTTCGTCACCTCCAGGGACTTCCTCAGGGACAAATCATGGGCGTCCGCAGGAATTTTTCCAGGGGGGGCATAATTGTAATGACATCCATGCTTGGCCCATTTTTGACAGTGCCATGAAGGGGAGGAGCATAGTCATTATCACATACAGCCAGGGTGTCAGGAATACATGTTTGTATTCCTGACACTATATTGTTCCTTTAAGCAAATTAAAGGAACATTCTGGTCACCATAACAACTTCATCTAAATGAAAATGCTATGATGCCAGGAAGCCCCTGGGTGCTCTCTTTCCTTTAAGGGGTTAAACCGCTCTCAAATGGTTTAACCCCAAAGGCTTCCTCCAGCTCCAGTTCGCTCAGTGGTATTCGGCATCTGAAACGGAGTGTCAGGAAGTGCAGATTGACGTCAGGCATGGGTGCCGCTGATTGGCTAGAGTGGACAGTTGATGCTCTAAGCCAATCGCTAGTTCCCAGTTCATAAAAATGTTTAACTTTTTATGAATGGGGAGCAGGCCCGGACTGGCCATCGGGCATACCGGGCAAATGCCCGGTGGGCCGCGATGGCCGTGGGGCCGAGGCCGGCAGAGAGATCCCAGGATCTCCCCGGCCAGCCCCTGCAGGGCCAGCGCTATCCGAGCGCCGGCCCCGCTGTGTGCCTCCGTGGGCCGGCGGGGAGATCAAAGATCTCCCTCACCGGCCCAGAAGCATGCAGATGCGGCCGCCGGCGCGGGAGGGAGGGAGGGAGGAGAGAGGACCGGCGGAGCTCTATACAGCAGCTCCGCCGGGTCCTCTCGCGGGATTCTGAGCGTTGCTGCGGCAACGCTCAGATCTCGCGAGAGTGAACTCTAACCAGCAGGTTAGAGTTCACTCTCACCACTCGACCACCAGGGAAGGATGTCCTCATGGCACCCCACCCCCCAGGCAGAACGGATCTCCTCACCCCCTCCCAGGATAAAGGTAAGAAGGGAGAGGGGGGGGGGGACATAACTTTTTTTTAAAAATTATTAATAATAAAAAAATATATATATATTTAAAATAAATTCCCAAACAGCACCCCCAGATACAAACACAGCACCCCCAGATACACATGCAGCACCCCCAGATACACACACAGCACCTCCAAACACACACAGCACACCCAGACACACAAACAGCACACCCAGACACACAAACAGCACCCCCAGACACACACACAGCACCCCCAGACACACACACAGCACCCCCAGACACACAAACAGCACCCCCAGACACACAAACAGCACCCCCAGACACACACACAGCACCCCCAGACACACAAACAGCACCCCCAGACACACAAACAGCACCCCCAGACACACACACAGCACACCCAGACACACACACAGCACACCCAGACACACACACAGCACCCCCAGACACACAAACAGCACCCCCAGACACACACAGCACACCCAGACACACACAGCACACCCAGAGACACACTCACACTGCACCACTACACACATTACGCTCCAGATACACGCTAGATCCCTTACCCTATATGCA
This sequence comes from Pelobates cultripes, assembly GCA_933207985.1. Classification (NCBI taxonomy): domain Eukaryota; kingdom Metazoa; phylum Chordata; class Amphibia; order Anura; family Pelobatidae; genus Pelobates; species Pelobates cultripes. The sequence goes on along the minus strand of OW240913.1, from coordinate 206,123,422 downwards.
CTCTTAATCCTCTACACACATACACACACACACACAATCTTCTATACACACTCTGGGTCCTTTACACACTAGATCTCTTACACACACACACACTGCACCACCTACACACACACTACATTCCTTGTAAGGAAACACATTCTCTAAACACACCCTCTCTACAACCCCTACACACACTACGTCACCTATACACACACACTACTGCCCGTATGCACACACTCGCTACATCCCCTATAACACTATGCCCCTATACACGCACTCTCTACAGCCCCTAGCCACACATATTACACCACAAAATTGACCTATTTACACAATACCACACCACACTCTACACACAGGCAATCCCACAAGCATGTGCCAAACACATGCACCATACACTTTCCTGGCCCTTTTGTCCTCTGGTATCCCACTTGTGGAGACACCAGAGACAATTTAAAAACAAACACAGCGCAAGCATGTTATTACATTTGCTTGCGCTGCGCAGAACAAATACAGGGCCTTTTTCTAATGCCAGAGCTCTTCAGCGGGGCTCTGCGCATTGAACCAACATGCTCACTTTGAGAGGGGGCGTGCTTGTCATTAGTGATGACAAGACACACCCTCTCTGGCCCCGCCCCCTTCTTGGGGGGCCGCTCTAATTGAAAAATGCCCGGGCCTAATTTTTTTCCCAGTCCGGCCCTGAGTGTAGGTGCTCCTCATTTCCCCCTGTTTTTGCAGATGTATTAATACAGACATGGCTCAAATCCTACAGGATCGTGCATGGCAGGTAGCTACCCTTAGCCAGGTAGAAGTGTTGATAATTGGTTGGATTGGAAAACAGTAAGAGAAGACTGGTAGGAAAAATTGAAAGCGAGCTATAATGGTTATGGGGCCCAGAATATTCCTTTTAAGAATTATGTGGACAGTTTTGTACTACATGAAATAGTATACTGCCAACATAATGGCAAGACAAAAGACAATTAACAAAGGAATACAAAGAGACCATATTGACCCTTGAGTGGTAGGACTTTCCTTCACAGGAATGTCAAGGAGCCAGTTAGTACAGTTTCCCACACCAGCGAAAGGCACTTGAAAACTGGAGGATACTGTAATAGGAAAAGTTTTGGCAAATCATTGTCACAACAGCTCTTTGCTTAGTTTTAACATAGTTTAACATAAACATCACTCAAAAATAAACCAGATGAACTGTGTCAAGTGTAAGGCGCTTAAAGTAAATTTACATAAAAAAATTAAGACAAGCTGCTCAACACTCGTGTAAGTACCTCTAACTTAACACTCTAAACATGCAAACCAGATAGTGGAGTGTAGTTTGAGTGGAGAGAACCAACCACATCAAACAAAAACCTAGTGGAGAAATACACTTACCCTTAAACAAGGGAATAAACTTAAAGTATCTGTAGGGAAATTATCTTCACTATAGATGTGAATAAAACATATCTATCACTGCTCACCTTATAGAGGTGGATGATGATGGTTTTTTAATAATATTTTTTATTGTTTTTTATTTTTGGCTATATGTGAATACATACTAAGCAGTATACTTGCAGAATCTGCTAGTTTATATAATAATTATTACGCTGCATTTATAAATGCCTTTAAGATTGAGTTAATGTCTGTTTTCTCCGTTTTTTGCATAATATTTTGGATACTATGAACTTTGCCTTGAACTACTATGCTGGCAAGTATTATGCCATCACTTAAAATGGCGACATCGCTAACCCGGAAGTGACGTCAGACGACCTCCGATACGTCACTTCCGCTACCTCTGCATAGAAGAAGTTTTGGTATTATCTTGAAATACCTTTGCGCATGAGATTTGAGCCTATCCCCTCAAGGCTCTGTACCATGTGAGTGTGCTTCATATAGACATTATACCACTCTGTGTATCTAGACATACTGCACAATATTTTGTTCATTTTCCCTACAGATACTTAAAGGGACACCGTAGGCACTGTATCTGCTTCATCTCATTAAACTGGTTATAGTGTCTGGAGTCCCCTGGTACCATCATTTCTTTCAGCATTAAACTGTTTTTAATGTTGTAATGTTTTAATGCTAAACAAGAGACCCCTGCAGTCCATCCCCTCTGTGCTGCTTTGGCTAATAAGGAAGTATTAGCTTGAGCAGCAATGGGCAGCTGTGATTGGCTGAGAGTGTCAGCTGACTGCTTTTAGCCTGTCAGAGTTCCAACTGACGGTATGCATGGGTATGACAACAAGGAAGTGTGTAATCTCTGCCTTAGCTACACATACAGAAGGGGCTGGACTGTGGGTGGCCAGGGACTCTTATTTTGTGGCGTACTGCACAAACATGGTGCAACACTGAATGGAGGGACAGTGCCAGGGCACTCCAGGCACTATAACCAATTCAAAGAGATGAAATGGTTATAGTGACTACATTCTCCCTTTAAGATTATTCCCTTGTTTAAGGGTAAGTGTATTCATTCAGCACTCCACTGGGTTTTTGTTTGATGTGGTTGGTTCTCTCCACTCAAACTCCACTCCACTATCTGATAAACATCACTCACTCTGTTTCTATTTAATTGTGTTACGCTATGTGCTGTTTAATTTTATTGTTATAGATCTACACTGATTCAACTACCATGGTCCACTCATCCAGGTTATGTTCTTATTCTAATTTTATACGTGTACCGGGTGATTATTTCACTTCTTTTGCCTTTTATTTACTAATTAGGTGTTTGTGAGGTACACCTGGAAACACTTGGTTTTCACATATATTTCAATCAATTTTGTCTCTAGTGTGTATATATATTTTGGTTTTTCAAAATCAGAAGACAGATTTCTGAGAGAAAACAGCTTTGAGTGCAGCTTAGCACAATTCTCTTCAACTGTGAAGAGAAGAGGATGAGATACAGTTTTAACAGGTAAATGGCAGGAAGAAAGCCCTTACAAAATATGGAAAAGAAGCTTGCGTGGAGAACTGTTCTGTTTCTTTTGTTGGTACTACAGTGGTACCTCGGGTTACAAATGCCTCGGTTAACAATTGAAAATCCATTGAAAATAATGCCTCGGTTTACAAATTTTGTTTCGCAATACAAAGCAAGTTTCCCCAGGATCCTTTGCGCCTGGGAGGTTTATAGTGCCCCGTGTATGCTGGAGTCTGTGGGTAGCACGTGGCGTAGAGTGTGGAGGTACTAGAGTGGCTTTTGCATTAAGTTTTGGAGCCATTCTGGAAATAGTTTGCAGCGGTTTTGGGACTTTTTGAAACTTTTTTGTTGCATTTCTCTATTGGTGGAAGTGTAGGGAGCTGAGCTTAGTCGTTTTCATGCCTTTTACTGTGTGTTCTTCATTGTGGGTGCTTTCCATGCTAGCTCATTTTGCCTTATTCTAACCTCCAGAACAGATTAATTGGTTTTCAATGCATTCCTATGGGAAACTGTGTTTCGGTTTACAAATTTTTCGCAATACAAAACGTCCGTCCCGGAGAACGCATTAAATTCATAACCCGAGGTACCACTGTACTTTTATACAGATTATTCCTTTTAAGTTTTCCCTCTATCTACCTCAAATCATCTTGGGAGCCTGTGATTGATTGAGGAGGGTCAAATGCTCAACACCAAACTTTTTTTCTTTTTATTGTAAATAGTTCACAAGGGTCAGTAAACTGCTATTTACCACTTAATTACAAGTGGAAGTAAACTCATAAACAGGCCCATTAATATCAAAACAAGATATGAGAGCAAGTCAGGCCACTAACCTGTTTTATAATCGGCAGTGGCGACAGTCTGAAAACTAGTTCCATATCTTGTTTTAAATCACAGAAGCTTTGTTTTAAAATCAGAGACTTCTGCTACTGGAAATTCTAATATAAATGTCCCATCTAAGGTAGAATAATTAACCTTATTTTTCTGATTTACACGACCCTTGTAACCTCTATACACCTCTCCTTTTTATATGTTGTACATTAAATGTCCAAAGGTCAAACAGATTTACTCTCTATCATTGCTTACAAAAGTACTCAGGAGATGTGTCATCACTTTATTTTGTTATTTGCATTCTCTTTTTGGATGCTAATATGCATGTGGGAGGGTGTGAGATGGTAAAGGGGCTGTCATAACATTATGACTATATCTTACTAGAAATCAGGCTGTTTTACCAAAATATGCCACTGCCTCGATTAGCATGGCAGTTACCTAAATACCTAATAACCATCCTATATATGTTTTTGTATATTATCTCATTATTTTGGAGCAAATTTAGCTTGTAAACCATATGTTCTGTGTATTATGAAACATTAGGCATAACCTGCATGTGTTACACTTAATTTAGTTTAACCTTTATACTTTGGACCAATAAAAAGAAATACAAATCTAACTTTATTTGTTTCCTTTGTATTCCAAAATAAATTACTAAAGGAACACTCTAGATCAGCGGTTCCCAAATGGTGTGCCGCGGCGCCCGTACACACAGGGGTGCCGCGGAATATTTCCCCGGTGCTATGATTATAGCACTGGGGAAAAAAATCACTGCTCAACAGGGACTCTGTCAAGTGCCGCGGTCCTTTAAGACCGGGCCCCTGTAATGTCGGCCGGCTGGGTGTGTGTGTCAGGGTGTGCATGTATATACACACATGTCAGTGTGCTTCTGTGTCTGTGTGCGCGCACACATCTGTGTATTTACATCTGTGTGTCAGGGTGTGTGTTTTTAGGTCAGTGTGCATCTGTGTCATGGTGTGGGCATGTATCAATGTTTGTGTGTATGTGTCATTGTCTATATGAATTTGTGTGTATGTGTCAGTGTATCTATATGCATATGTGTGTTAATGTGCATGAATATCTGTGTAAGAATGTATGTGCATACATCCAAGCAGTCAAACACCAGCACAACATATGAGGACACTCCTGCAATCTAACACAAATATTACATACAAACAGACCCCTGCATTCAAACTAAAAAAAATATATACAAACACAGCCCTTCACTCAAACACTTCACACAAATGTACATTCACATTTAAAAATGAACATTACATTCAGATACACCCCTGCAATCAAACACAAACATCACATACAAACACACCCATGTATTAAAACACAATAAATGTATACAAGCACCCCTTCAAACACCAACACTGTACATTACACTATAGCGCCAGTAAATGCTGCAGCACTGTATAGATATACAATGCAGAAATTTTGACCTGGTGTGCCTTGGAAAAATACTGAAATATTAAGGGCGTCTTGAACCTAAAAAGTTTGGGAACCACTGCTCTAGACTTTAAAGTACCTGCATTTGCTGCGTGGTCAGTTTTCTACAGAGTTCTGTTCACACCTGGAAAAGCTTAGCCAATCAGGAGGTTCTCATTTGTTGTAGCTAAGCACACAATATGAATTGATGCCTAAGCCGATATCAACTGCACTGTTGCTGCTGTCAGCTACACAAACAACACATTTCACAGTTATATTTGTGAAGTGGTCAGATCAATTCATGCACATAGCTGCAGTTTATGTTTCTTTGCATTCAGGCACTGAATGGGTAGGTTTATAACATAACAATTTTGCAAATCTCTAATTTTAAGCCACAGTGTACAGGGAATCTACTTGCATCCTGTTGAAAAGGTTATAGAGCTTGGGGTGTCCCTTTACAAAAGTTATCACTTTCTGATTTCATGGAATAATATAATCTCATCGTATTATCTTTGGTTCTAATTTTGACTTAAAGGAATACTTTAGTCACCTAAATTACTTTAGCTAAATAAAGCAGTTTTAGTGTATAGATCATTCCCCTGCAATTTCACTGCTCAATTCACTGCCATTTAGGAGTTAAACTTTGTTTCTGTTTATGCAGCCCTAGCCACACCTCCCCTGGCTATGATTGACAGATGTAATTTACCTTAAATAATTGTATCTCAATCTCTAAATTGAACTTTAATCACATACAGGAGGCTCTTGCAGGGTCTAGCAAGCTATTAACATAGCAGGGGATAAGAAAATCTTAATTAAACAGAACTTGCAATAAAGAAAGCCTAAATAGGGCTCTCTTTACAGGAAGTGTTTATGGAAGGCTGTGCAAGTCACATGCAGGGAGGTGTGACTAGGATTCATAAACAAAGGGATTTAACTCCTAAATGGCAGAGGATTGAGCAGTGAGGCTGCAGGGGCATGTTCTATACACCAAAACTGCTTCATTAAGCTAAAGTTGTTCAGGTGACTATAGTGTCCCTTTAAAAATTGATCTGTCATGTTTGGGGGTCATATATTTTAAATACCCCTGATGGTAACATCTCCACTTTGGGTACAGTGGCCATGAGGTGCAGAGGAAGGTAGTTATACTTAACTGAAGCTGTCCCTTGAGGCTGCAACCATCTTCCTCCTGTGGACCTTCTTCAGCTCCTGGAGATTCACTTATTCCTGGTGCTGTGCTAGCACAAGCATGCGCAAAAGTACAACCCTGAAGTCTATGAAGCATCCTGAGAGACCAAGGGAACATCCATAGATCACATCTCATGATGAGCAAGATGATGCCAGCCATCTCAAGCAACAGTTGCTGGGATCTGACAAAACTTTATGGCGAAGCAAAGCCTTGTGCTTACGCTTGGCCATAAGACAAAGTTGTCCCTGCTTTGTCTTATGATATCTTTAATATGTGTTTGAATTTCAATGAAATTCCAAAGCAGTCAGTATGCATATGTCATAAAGATTGTATCTTAATTAAATACTCAGAAGTGACAGAGGTGCAGAAATTAAAATCATTTTCCGGGAAAAACAAAAACAAAAATTCATAACTTACCTTAATATTGTTAAAAGGTTGGTAGGAATAATATACACATTAAATGTAATATAACAATAAGTTGACCAGTAACTATAATTTTAAAAGCTGAAATAAAAAGTTAACCACCTGCTTGTGATGCTTTCATGATCACATCTGCAGGAAGAGTCCAGTGCAGATTCATGTCAACTATCTTTTCTACTTGTTCACCAGCTTTGCTCACTACTCTTGCCCAAAATATGAATTACTAGACATGTGACTTAAAAAAATCTTAAAACTCCAAAAAGATTTCAGCCCTTAGGGACAGAGTCTGACAACTTTAATAAATTCTGTTTTCAGAGCATTGTATTTTCTTTCCTTATTTTTATGCGCAATATCATGGTAAAGCAGGTAGATCTCCATCTGTTAATGAACCCCAACTATGTAAGGCCCATTTAACATTGCTGTGGCTAGATTAAGGCCAAGAATAATGGAATGCGTAATTTAACAATAGCTACCTGCTGTCTACTCCTGCACTGTTTGAGTGACACTGCATTTCAAACAGCAGTACTTTTAAAGGACCACTAAAGTCACCCATGCCACTTCATCTCAATGAAGTGGCCTTGTTGCTGAGATCCTGTATTTTTAAGCATGCAATGTAAAACGTTGCAGGTTTGGAGGGGTCTTAGGTATTCGCATGCTCAAGTAGAGTGTGCCTGCCACTTTTGTTAGTTCAGATGAGCAAACAGAAGCAGAAAGTAATACCCCTGCTGTTAGACTAAGAGCCAGGGGGTGTTTCATTAATTATTTATAAAAGTGCTGATTTCTAATAGAAATCAACACTTTTGAAAACTCATTATTATGGGATATTCCTGACCTGAAGTGCTCCATGGGTGTGAAGTGGTCCTTTAAAATCACAATGACAGCCACCAGAGGCGCTTCCTGCAACCCCCACGTCACGTCACTGAAACCCCCATGGAAAAGCATTGATTCAGTGGCTCGTTATGGGGAAATTTGTTATGAGCATTGCTCAGTGCATATACACATTGGGCCCCTACTGCTCTACGAGGAATATTGGATTGGACATTGGCGAAGGAGCCCATACCTCCTACTTGATGTTGTAGGAGGAGAGGTAAGCAGTGACGAGGAAGCCTCGGTGCTGAAAAAAAAGGCACATGAAATGATTTTTAACTTTTTTATTATGCTAAACGGGGTGAGGGGCTTACGAAACTAATGGATGGGAACACTAAAGCGGTTAGGAATACAGGCTTGTATTCCTAAACCTTTAGTGTTCTTTAAGGAATTAGTTAAACACAACTTTTAAACTGCTCATGTGGATGTTTTGTGGATGATTACCTTGCCACACTCTCTCAATAGAATGTGTTCAGTATATGTAGTTGGTCAGCCAGGATTCAGTAGAACTAATCACTGAGGGCTAACTGCACTAGACCATTTAAAGGATTACTCTAAATACCAAAACATTTATAATTTAATGAATCTAAATTCGCTGTCAATTGCGAGATAATACATTTTAGAGATTAAGGGAAGCTACATTTGAGAAAAGAATAGTTTTTGATAAACCTCCCCCATGGTGTGGGTATCAAGGACTGATGTCAACAAGCCAAACTCTGCGCTAATTGAGCATTTCCTAAATTGCTATGTTCAAATGCATATTTTACCAATATTCAAAGATAATGCATGTTGTTTAACATTTTGATGTGGCGTAATCTCAGCCAGACATGGCAGAAGGCAGAAGTCAACAATCGATCATCACTAGATTATACAGACCAGTGGTTCCCAAACCAATCCTCAAGGCACACCAGCGATCCAGAATATCTCATCATACCAATAGGAACAACAATGGGACATGCCTAAATCCTGAACTGTCGTGTTCCAAGATGAAGGGGTTATAAAGCTATTTTATAGAGAATTGAGGGTGCTGCCATGTAGACAATGATATGAATGAACCCATGCTACATCATATGCGAGACCACAGGCAATGTACAGGTACGCCTACGTGAGAAGTAGGAGGGAGAATGGCTGACCAGCATTTCAAAACCAACAAATAAAAAAGCACACCTAGTTATTTAACTAGTTTTCAAATATATTTAAGCCTGCTCCTGCATTTTCCATTAAAAAAAAAAAATAACCATAAAAAAACTTCTAGATACTCTGTAAACATCATATAGTCGATTCTATGTAAAGATACACTCAAGCTATCCCATCCATAAAAAAGTTTAAATAATAGGGGGTTATACAGAACCTTCACTGACTTATTAAGCACCACGGACAGTAACTTAGTCACTAATCTGACCCTCAGGACCATGATTAGATCGATACATTCGTGTAACATATTTGGAGCAATGGACACTAAATTACAACATATATGCGTCTGCAATGGTATCAAAATATTAGCATTTATATACATCAATGACTAACAAACCTAAAAGGAGTAAGCTAAATTGCCATATGGGATGTATGCCATTGCATGAGGGTGTTTTCTGTACTAGGTCTATCTATATTATTTTATATGGGCTGTTTTTATAGTGAAGCTTGTTGGCATTGCATAAGGTAGGGCTGCATGCTATTTGATTCTTTCCTGCGTAAGGCATATTGTAATATTGCTGTATGGTCACCATAGTCTCAGATTGCATACAGAACAGGTGTCACAGTAGCTCTGACTCACCGATTGCCTGCGAGCAGTTATCTTTGATAGCCTTGTATTTATTCCCAGAAGCGTCTTTCTGCAGTTTTTTCAGGATGTCTTCCATGGCTGTGTGTAAGGGAGATCTCCACTATGTGACGATGCTCTGCAGACAGCGATAAGCCCAGGGTTTTATGAGATCCCAGCCCCCTCTAACCCAGTCTCTCAGTGCGCAGCATCTCAGGCTCCCATGGAGGATGAATCATCCCAGCGTTCTATCGGGGCATGTGATACAAAATTACTGCTTCCTGGACTGACAGGAGAGGGGGCGGAGGGCTGATCAGGGAAGACAGGGCTTTCCCCAACCTCTTATTATCCTGTTAGATAATACAGATGTAGTGATTGGGGTTAGTAGGATCAACAAACAAAAATTACAATTGTTTAGAAAGGGTGGGAGCTGAGATAATGGCATTACATTTCCTGTGGGAGGAATGAGCATGCAGCATACTAGTCCATTGGCTCTGTGTGGTGAGTGGTGTGTTTGAGCATGCTCAGACCCAGGATTGTACACAGAGACCTGAGCAGCCTCCTTACCTGCAAAGCTGGTTATACCTCATGGGGAGCTGGGGGGAAGAATGCATATTGCACTTTAGTGATAACACCAGCTTGGAAAAAAAGTACACGCTGTGGCAGTAGAGAATCTATATGTATATGATGGTCACTATAAAAAGTTTCGATAGATAGGCTTTGCCCATTCAGTGTGTGAGCGCTGGGTCAGGCAGGGGATCTACCTGTAACGCGTCATTCCCCCTCCCCCCCAGACCCCGGGAGCGGTATATGGCGGCCTCGCAAGAGGTGAATCGCCTTCCAGCGGAGGAGGTAATGCTCTGACTGGTCTCTGTGTGCGTGCATCTCCCACAGTCATTGGGTTCATAACACTTTTACAGATAGCTCAGATGTTAACTACTCATATGCCAGGATGGCCCGGGCTGCCTCCTGGAGCAGAGATAATGCAAGTCTGTGGCGCCAGAATCCCATAATGCTCATCCAGCCCCACTGCTGGGAAGCTCAGAGCTAGCTGGTGCCAGGGATCGCTCATGGCTAATCTGTGCCAAGTCTATGCCAGCTCTCTGTGTGGGGAGGGGGGTCTAACAGGGCATAGTGGGGTTTGTAGTTCCAGTGGAATAATGTGCTTTCCTTAGTGTTGACAGATTCCTGGGATGGACCTGACTCGCAGGGGGCTTGGGTTAGAAAATTACTATTGGATGGGTTGGACAGGGTTGGCCAAAAGGTTGATCCCCTAGCTGTGTGAGAACTACAACTGCAAAGGTTGGCCCGGCATCTTGGGAGTGGTATTTCTATTGTAGGTTTGCTATCCATCATGTAGCCATACCTGGTTTTAGGATATTAGTGATGTGGTGTTATGAATAAAGTATATCACAAGGTCTACTCTGATTAAAGCAATTTGATAAGGATTATGGTATTCGTACACATTCAGTTGGTGGTCTAATGTGACTTACAATTAGCTGGCTAGAAAATAATGCACTTTGTAGGGCAGCAACAGACTTGATTAGAGACGCTGTCAGGTAAGTGTATTATTGACATTTGGCCTGGGTGGTTACATTTGTATTGTATATTTTGTTGGCCATTATACCACATCTGCTCCAACATAGGGACCTATTAACTCTGCAGTAGGCAAGGGGATAGAAAAACAATATAGTGTGTTTTTTATTAATAGTGCTTGCCAAGGAGGAAAAACAACCTAGAAAATCACAGTGAGAAGTGCGGAAGTGCCTCTAGCGGCTGTCAATGAGACAGCCACTAGAGGCTGGATTAACCCATAGGTAAACATAGCAGTTTCTCTGAAACTGCTATGTTTATAGCAGAAAGGGTTACTCCTAGAGGGACCTGGCACCCAGACCACCTCATTAAGCTGAAGTGGTCTGGGTGCCTATAGTGGTCCTTTAAGATTAATTTAGTACCCATCGATATTTGGATTAAAGCGGTGGTGTGCTTAAACATTGTCATATTTTGTGAATAAATTCTCATGTTATTTGTTAACTATGTTACTAACAATGGCTTTTTTTTTTTAACCTTTCTGAAAACTGGAAATTTTGAAATAGAAACTGTGTTTTGGTATGGTCACTGTTCCATTAATGTGTGTTTTGGTTTTAGCAGAGGAGGGATGACAAGCTTAGGTTTGTTGGGTGTCATTGAAGGAAATGGCATTGGGGCAGCAGAAAGTGTAATTTGACCCTATCCCTGGTTAATTTGGCTACTGAGTTGATAGACATGAAATTGTGCATGGAAAGTATTCAACAATCAACAAGGGGATAGATCAATCTTCTTTCTATTTCCTTACTCTATGTGCAAATCTGCTGTGGGTAGTGTAATGAAAATGACTTGTGCGATGCCCACAGACAAAGCCACTTTAAAGTGGCATTGTCACAGTCTGCAGAATTTGCAAAGACCCCCAACAGTGACATCGCCGCTGCGGTTCCGGTTGTTGGAGTGGGAGAGGCAGGGAAAAAGTACGTTCTACATTCCTGAACCTGTCCCTCGCGGTGTTGCCATCTTCCTACGGTGGATCCTCTTCTGTGCCAGGAACCAACATTACTGATGTACTCTTGTGCATGCACAAGAGTACAGCATTGAGTCTATATGGGAGCTCCAATACTCCAAGCGAGTATCTCCACTGGAATTCCCTCTTAGCTGGAAGAAGTGCTGCTGTAGGGATTATAGCCAACCTCCCCAAGCACTAGAGGACAGTTAGTGAAGGGGAGAACAACAACAACCTGTATTAAAAACCGCACATCCATTTATAGCCCCACAGCCTAATCTACATAGAATAGGGTACCCAATGGCAGTATGGACTTGGGATAGTAACCAATTAAAGTGCATATTTCAAGTCAACCAAAAACAGTATGGATTTGTGATAGCAACCAATTACACTACATAGATTACAACCAGCGTGAATGGAGCCCCATAATTACCAGAAGGGGGGGGAAAGACAATAACAATGGCTAAGCACCACATAGTAGATGTAACCCATTCCCGACCACAGACGTAACAGGTACGTCCGACAAAAAACGGTACTTAAGGACCTCAGACGTACCTGATACGTCCGCCCCTATTTTGAGCGCTGGAAGTGATCATGATCGCTTCCAGCCACTCTGATATTATTGCAGCGATGCCTCAATGTTGAGGCATCGTGCAATACTGTTCATTTCTGCCGGGTACCCAGAGTGCACCAGATGATTGCTCCCCCGGAGCGATCACTTCAGGGTTGCTCCACGTGGTGCCCAGCAGTTAAGCCAGGGGTTCTCAACCCAGTCCTCGGGACCCCCTACCAGTCCAGGATTTGGGGATTACCTGGGTGTGTCTAAGGTGTTTAGAAAAAGGGGGGGAAAAACCACCATAGACTCTAAGGTGTTTTTTTTTCTTTTTCTAAACACCTTAGACACACCCAGGTAATCCCTAAACCCTGGACTGGTAGGGGGTCCTGAGGACTAACGTTGAGAACCCCTGAGTTAAGCAGAGCATCAGAAGCCATCGGGCAGGCTTCCGATGCGCTGCATGTGCTGAGTGCCTTGAGGGGTCAAGGCACTCAGCGAAGATATAATTATATATATATATATAATTAATAATAATAAAATAATCGATATTAACCCCCCTCCGTCCCCCAGCCACGTGGCTCCCTCTCATCATAAGGGCAGGCTAGGATCATGCAATTACAGCTTGCCTCAATAATAATTTTATTCCAAGTATGTTCCCCATTTGTCTGATCACTGGATCTCCCTCCCTCTCTTCACTTGTGTTTTAGTGAGAGAGGGAGAGAGATCTGTGTTTTAGCTAGAGAGATTTAGAGATTTAGGTAGTTTTAGGTAGGAATTTGTAAAATGTTGAGACCCAAAGGCTCTTATCAGAGCCATTAACCCCTATCTTGCCAGTGATCACTATAATCACTGGCTCTTGCACAGCAGCACTTTTTTGCTGTCTGTGCATGTTTTTAGGGGTTAATTTTTTTAGTGGTATTTGTTTGTGACAGAACACTAAGTAAAGTGATTGTGATCATGTCACAGGGTTCACAGAGGTCATATAGCGCTGAGCAGGCGTACGCCATCCTTGTGCTAGAGTTTGACGTGTCTATGTCAGACTCCGACCCTGATTTTTGACCCTGCCAGGTGCTCAGATACATCATCACTAGATACAGTGTCTGCTGCTAGTGATGTATCTAGTTATGTTGTATCTGTGCTTGCTAGTCACCCTGCCAGAAGGGGACGTGGTGCTCCAGCTGGCCAGAGGCCAGATATCCCACCATTTACTGCAAATCCTGGCATCAATTTGGATGTCGCAGGATTTAGCCCTCTGCAGTTTATGGAGGTGTTTCTGGGTGATAATGTATTGGGGAACATTGTCGCCCAAACTAATTTATATCCCGATCAGTTCCATGCTGCAAAGCCTGACTCTTTTTTGGCAAAGCAACAATGGGCCCCCATCGATGTGCCAGAATTTAAAAGATTCTGGGCATTGACTATGCTGATGGGCATCATTAAAAAGCCCTCCAGCCACTCCTACTGGAGCAGTAGCCCCATCTGCTCTACCCCCATTTACTCCCAATGTATGTCGAGTAAGAGGTATGAAATGATTCTGCATTTCATGCACTCCAGCGACAACAGCCTGGGCCCCCCTAGGGAGCATCCCCAGTTTGACAGGCTGTATAAAATCTGCCCCCTTATTACCCACTTCGCTGTCAGGTTTGCAGAGGCTTATACACCTGGAAGGAATATATGCATGGATGAATCCCTTATGAAGGGAAGGGAAGGCTGTGATTCAAGCAATATATTCCTTCCAAGCTCTCTAGGTATGGTGTAAAGGTGTATAAGCTCTGTGATAGCGAGACTGGGTATACTCAGGCCTTCCGGGTGTACGAGGGAAAGGATAGCCACCTTGACCCTCTAGGTTGCCTAGAACATATGGGAACCATTGTAAAGCGCTGCGGAATTTGACGGCGCTCTATAAATATCATAATAATAATAATAACCAGTGGCAAGATTGTCTGGGACCTGATATTCCCCCTGATGAACAAAGGGTACCACTTGTATACTGACAATTTTTATACAAGTGTCCCTTTGTTCAAGCTACTGTACTGTTTTGACACAGTAGCTTGTGGTACAATCAAAAAGAACAGCGCAGGTTTCCCAGGACAACTTGCACACACCCGGCTACAAAGGGGGGAGACCTCTGCTCTGCGCCAAGAGGAGCTGTTGGCAGTTAAGTACAGAGACAAGAAGGATGTGCACCTTCTTACCACCATCCACACTGAGGGGACTGTGGAGGTTTCTGTACGTGGCAGAGCTGAGAGCACAAGGAAGCCAGTGTGCATCAAGGCCTATAACCGGCATATGGGTGGGGTTGATCTGGCAGATAAGCTGCTGCAGCCCTACCTAATTATACGCAAGACAAGGGCAAACCCCGGAATGCAACTGAGTTTTTTACAGTTTCAGCTTTAGATCATTTTGGGGATTTTGTACCGTGATGCACCTGCTCCCTGGGCTGTGATGGGAGATAGCAGAGTTGGGGCTACACATTTTATTTTTAAAATTCCCCTGACTGCGGCAAAGCAGAATCCCCAAAAAAGATGTAGAGTCTGTTTTAAGAGTGGGCAGAGAAAAGATATTATATATCACTGTCCTGATTGCCCTTGGCAGTCTGGACTCTGCATTGGGAACTGCTTCAAACAATTCCACACACTGGTCCTTTTTTAAAAAATTTAACATTTGCTGTTCAGTTTTTTTTGTTACGTTTACCCTATGCATGTGGGGCATGGGTGTACTAAGGAGGCCTTGCAGAAAACAACCAGGAGTGTTTTCTTGCAATAACCAACAACAGGCTCTCCTAAATCACAGTCAAAAAGCAATGTGTGTGTAAAAATGAAAATTGAAAAATTACCACCACACACTTTCTCCAATTTTTTGACTAGAACGATTGCATCAAAGGCATCAAAACACTCCATATACAATAACGTGGGGTGTCAACTTTTCAAATATATGCATACTCATGGCAAGAATATAAATTGGGATATCTGAAAAGGCCCCCGAAAAGAAGATAGGCAAAGAGATATATAAAATTTGAAAACCACATGTCAGATGTTTGGCTTTAATCATCCCAAACAACCCAACAACCCTATTCATCGGTGGTATCCCTATACTCAGGAGATGTTGCGGAACACATATTGGGTCACTAAGGGGTTAAGGGAGTGGCAGGGCAGTCAGTTTTAACTGGTCTGGAAGTGTCCCTGGAACAATGCCCTGCTGGGAAAACAATAAGACAGGAGAAGGAGGGAGGGAAAAGACATATGCAACCTGGACAATCAATATATTATACAGACCCTGCACCTTTATAGAACATAGGGTGACCAAAGCACAAGAGCAATCTGGGGACCTTCATAAAGTGGTGGTGATGGTGACTGTGATGCTAGTCACCATCACCTGGACCTTTAGACATCCTATTTATGTAGGTTGCTGGACTTTTCTTATGTTTTAGTCACCCTGTACCCATTATAGGTGCAGGGTCTGTGTAATGTAATTGTTTATAATGTGTGTGTGTATACTGTTAAATGTTTTGCCTGCTCTCCTGTATTGCTGAGGATTGCTACCAACTATAGGTGGATTTGGGTGTGGAGCCTGGATAGTTCCCTCTGTTGGTAGCAACAGCAATATACACTACCTGAATAGCAAGGCTGGTTGATTTGCATATTCGGGTAGATTTGCATATTGCTAATTCTGCAGGCAGGAGAGATATTTTCTGTTAAAGGGACTCTCCAGTGCCAGGAAAACAAATCTGTTTTCCTGGCACTGCAGGGCACTGCAGTGCCCCCTCCCTCCCACCCCAAGTTGCTTAAGGGGTTAAAACCCCTTCAGTGACTTACCTGAACCCAGCGCCGATATCCCTCGGCGCTGGGACAGGCTCAGCCCATGCTCCTCCCCCACCGACGTCAATGCTTTCCTATGGGGATTTCAACAACGCTGGAGGTCCTCATGCATAGCGTAAGGACGTCCAACATCGTTTAAATCACTTTTCCAGTTTTAAGAACACGGAAGTCTCTCTAGTGGCTGTCTGATAGACACTAGAGGAGGACTTCAAGGATCACTATAGTGTCAGGAAAACTAAACCAGGGCCCTCAACTACATGTCTGTTAGTCCACCAACCGCTTAGTTAAAATGAAATTATATATATATATATATCCCCTTAACGCCCATGGATGTACTAGGTATGTCCGACAAAAAACGGTCATTAAAGACAGCGGACTTACCTAGTATGTCCGCGGCAAATAGGAGCCCTGGACTTACCTGGACTGGTGATCCGCGGCGATCATGGTCGGGGGGGAATGCCGGAGACCCCAATACCTCCTTCCGCAGCTCTGGCTACCCCGGCCCTCCAGGGCCATGTGATCACCATGATCACATCGCTGCAATAGGACTCTAGGTGCTGCCAGCAGGGGGACTGTCTGAGCTGTCAGGCAGTCCCCCAGCCTGCTTAAAAGTAAAAAAAACAATAATAAAATAAATATATTATACATATACAGGTGGTCCTCATTTAGCGACCTACCTGTTTAACGGCGGCTCGCACTTACGACCAGTCATAAGTGCGAGCCGTTTTAGGGATTCCCTGCTCTGGTGCACATGTCTTTGTTCGGGTAAACTTCTCCGAACATAGATTAGAGGGATTCCCTGCTTTGGTGCGTTCGTCTATATTCGGGCAAGTTTCCCCGACCATAGACGAGCCCGCCAGAGCAGGGAATCCCTTAACTCCTCACTTACTGACCGATTCGTTCTACGACTAAATCGAAGGAACGGAACCTGGTCGGTGTAATGAAAACACAGAAACACAGCGGCCACGCCGACAGAAATAATAAATACTTACCTTGCTCGCGCCAAACCGCTAACCAACCTCATTCCGTCCCAGTCCCCAGCGTGTGCGGCGTTCCTAGAGACGCCGGCCGCTGTGGTTCCGGTTTTAATAAGGTTCCCAGCACGGCGGTTAGCGCTAATGTGGGTCCGCCTCCCGTTCTGGATGGTACAGCAGGTGTCGCCGATGTGGCATGAGGGCCGGCGTATATGTGCTGGTCAGGTCCCTTGGGCTTACATCTAAAGCCCGAAGTCAGGGACAAGATCTGGAAGAGGGAATTCGTGAAGATATTTTCCCTGTTGCCCTTGGAGGACGCCCCTCCTCCGAGGGAAAAGGATGGGAAAGAGTGGGACGAGGAAAAGTTCCATTACAGGAAGATTCAGAAAACTTTCGGGAACTGGGTGCGGGCGTTTTCCATTTTGGCGAATGTGATTGGGGAAAGGCTCCCCAGCACTGCTCAGCGCTTTTTTGCTATCAGGACACCATCCTGAACGCTTGTCGGACCTATGGAGGCCTGGGTTGCTGGCACTATGATGAACAATTTTGTCAGCTGCTCGCAGTCCGCCCCCTATCTCTTGGGATCAGATGGACATTGGCCTGTGGCTGTCCATCATGACTCGCACAGTGGCACACCAAGGGGGGACGTCGTCCTTTCTTGGGCGGGGCTCTGGGGGGCAGCTCTGCCCCAATGGCCTCACACTGAATTCCGGGCTGTTGCTGGAAGTTCAATGACAGCCAATGCAAGTGGGGCGCGACATGTCGTTTTAAACACGAATGCTCCTATTGCAGGGGTGCCCACTCAGCATCCCGCTGCTTTAAGCGGGGAAAGTCGGGGGACAAAGGTGACGTGGGGACTAAGGGAGAAGACGCCAGTGGCCGTGGACATGATGCGCCCCTGGCTTGACCGTTATAGAAACCGCCGGGCTGCGGGGTTGCTGATGGAGAGGTTTACCCAGGGGTTTTGGATTCCCTTCTCGAAACGCCCCTCCTCTGGGGCGGTTCGGAACTAGAAGTCAGTGTTTGATTTTCCTAACGTTGTCCTCGAAAAACTCCGGAAGGAGGTTTTCGCTGGGGTTAGTGGCGGGGCCGTTTGAGGTACCTCCACTATCCAACTTGCGGGTGTCTCCCTTGGGGGTGGTGCCCAAGAAGGAGGCGGGGAAATTTCCCCTGATTCACCATTTATCGTACCCTCACGGGGGCTCGGTAAATGAAGATATCTCTACCGAGCTGTGTCGGGTGTCTAATGCTTCCTTTGACGCAGTGGTGCACATGGTGAGGGCGATGGGCCCTGGGGCATTACTGGCAAAGGCAGACGTGGAATCGGCGTTTCGTTTGTTGCTGGTGCACCCTGATTGCCATCACCTCCTCGGTTGTTGTTTCCAGGGCCAGTACTACGTGGATATGTGCCTCCCGATGGGGTGCTCCATATCCTGCTTTTACTTCGAGTGTTTCAGCACTTTCCTGGAGTGGGTGGTGCAGCAGGAGATTCAGGGATTGACTAGGTTGCTGCATTACCTTGACTACTTCCTGTGTGTGGGCCCTGCGCATTCTCCGGCGCGTAGGAGCCTGCTCACCATGGTGGAAAGGGTGTTTGGGCGCTCCGGGGTTCCCCTTGCACACGATAAGATAGTGGGTCCGGTGTCGTGTCTTAGCTTCCTGGGCATCGAGACAAGGACAAGGTGAAAGGGTTGCGCCGGGATGTGGCGGTAGCACAGGGCTTGCAGAAGATACAGTTATGCCAGCTGCAATCTCTTTTGGCGAAGTTGAACTTCGCATGCAGGATCATGCCAATGGGGCGGATTTTCAGCAGGTGCCTAGCGGCGGGGACCACTGGTGTTGCGGGGCCTCGGCAGTACGTTAGGCTCACGCGGCAGTTACGGGACGATTTGGATGTCTGGAGTACATTCTTGGCGGAGTATAATGGGAGGCCGTATTGGCAAGCGCCAGAGGTGCGGATCTCCACCTCTATGCCGACGATGCGGGTTCCGTCGGCTTTGGGGCGATACTTGGGTCGTGCTGGTGCACTGACACTTGGCCGGAGGACTGGTTCGCCTCTGATCTGATTAGGAATCTGGCCTTCCTTGAACTTTTCCCCATAGTGGTGGCATTGGAACTCTGGGGTCTGGACTTACAGGACCGGCGGGTTGTCTTTCACTGTGACAACCTGGGGGTCGTGCAGGCGATTAACCAATTCTCTGCCTCCTCTCCGCCGGTGGTTCGTTTGCTCCAGCGCTTAGTGCTACGGTGCCTGTGCTTTAATGTGTCGTGTAGGGTGCTGCATGTTCCCGGGGTTCACAATGTAATTGCGGATGCTCTCTTTCGTTCGCAGTGGTTGGAGTTCCGGGCAGCAGCACCTCATGCAGACGAGGAAGGGTGCCGGTGTCCGGTGGAACTATGGTCCCTGGGCTCAGCAGGCTGATGGACCTGGTTCGAGGGTCGGTGTCGAGTTCCACTTGGGCCAGATATTCGAAGGTATGGGCGGAATGGCTCGAGTGGGAGACAAGACTGGGGGCTTTCCAGGATATGCCCGCTCGATTGCAGGGTCTATTATGGCTGTTGGATACTTGGGTATCGGCGGGCATGTCGCCTTCGGTGGTGTCCTTGCGCCTGGCTGGGCTGAGTTTTTTCTTTAAGCTGCAGGGGTGGAGGGACGTGACCAAGGAGTTTATGATGGCGTTTATGGTGAGGCAGGCAGTTAAGGGGCTGCGTAAGGGTTGGGTTACGGTGGATACCAGGAGGCCGGTGTCGGGGGCGCTCCTGGCACAATTTTGCCAAGTGCTCCGGCAGGTATGTTTTTCGGACTTCGAGGTGCAGCTTTTTCGCCTGGTCTTTTCATTTGCTTTCTTTAGGGCCATGAGTATTGGGGAGTTGGTGTGTCCGAGCAGGTCGACCATTGGGGGAATCCTTTTCTCTGATGTCAGGGTTGGGCTGGACTGGGTTTCCTTTAAGATTTGCCGCTTCAAGACTGACGTGTTCGGGAAAGGTAAGTGGGTTCAGCTGGCAGCAGCCCCAGGGTTGACCACCTGCCCAGTCCTGTGTTTTCGGTGTTTTTGCGAGGTTCGCCCTGCTTGAGGATGGGAGCTTCCTCTCCCATTTTCAGTTTGTCAGGGTGTTTCGTTTAGGGTTGGCTGCATTGGGCTTGGAGGGTGCGGAGTTTTGTGAATTGAGTGTTTTTCTGAATTGGCGCAGCGACGGAGACTTCGCGGCTGGGTATGCCGGATCAGGAGCTACAGAGGATAGGGAGGTGGGAATCCAGGAGGTTTGTGTCTTATGTGCATCCTGCCGGTCTCCTGAGCTGAATGTTTTTGTTTTCCTCCCCAGGTCTGGTGCCCTGCAAGGTCCGGTTGATTGACCACTCCTATATCCACTGGGCGCGGCAGAGAGCGGCAGTCCGGCCCGGGGAGAGCATCTTGGTCTCTCGCCATTAACTGTGGAGGTACGGT
The DNA here is from genome assembly GCA_933207985.1 of Pelobates cultripes. Lineage (NCBI taxonomy): Eukaryota > Metazoa > Chordata > Amphibia > Anura > Pelobatidae > Pelobates > Pelobates cultripes. Next base: position 206,102,720 of record OW240913.1, on the reverse strand, counting down.
GGTTTGGGGCCAGGGGCATGAGGTGGGTCCGGCTCCTCCCGGACTTGGTTGGGCTCTCTCGCCTGCTTGGGGCTCCTTCGGTGTTGATCATCCATATAGGGGGTAATGATCTGGGGACCGTGCCTGTGTGGGGCCTGGTGGACATGGTCAGGAGGGACTTGTCCCAGATCTTGATCATGTTTCCCAATGTCTCCCTAATTTGGTCGGAGGTAGTGGCAAGGAATTTTTGGTGGCAGGCCCACAGCCAGAGTGCGCTGGAGCGCAGCCGCAAAAAATTTAATTGGCGGATTGCGAAGTTTGTGGCAGGGGTTGGGGGTATCTCAATACGGCACCAGGTTTTTGAAAAGAATGCGGCTAACTTATTTCGACCGGATGGGGTGCATCTGACGGAGGTCGGGCTCGACCTCTTTAATTTGGCGCTCCTGGGGGTTCCGGTGGGAACAATTTGGGAATTGTTATAGACAACAAATTAGGCAGCAATATGCAATGTCAATCTGCAGTTGCTAAGGCCAGTAAGGTTTTGTCATGTATAAATAGGGGCATAAATTATCGGGCTGAAAATATAATTTTGCCTCTTTATAAATCACTGGTAAGACCACACCTTGAATATGCTGTGCAATTTTGGGCGCCTGTTCTAAAGAAAGAGATCATGGCACTAGAAAAAGTCCAGAGACGAGCTACAAAATTGATAAAAGGAATGGAGCATTTTAATTATGAAGAAATGTTAAAAAATGTAAATCTCTTTAGTTTGGAAAAACGGCGCCTGAGAGGGGATATGATAACATTATACAAATATATTCGGGCCAGTACAAACCATTATCTGGAAATCTATTCATAAACAGGGCTATACATAGGACACAAGGTCACACATTTAGGCTTGAAGAAAGGAGATTTCATCTAAGGCAAAGAAAAGGTTTTTTTACAGTAAGATCAATAAGGATATGGAATTCTCTGCCTGAAGAGGTGGTTTTGTCAGAGTCATTACAGATGTTTAAACTGCAATTGGATAAATACTTGCAAAAACATAACATACAGGGATATAATTTCTAATTAGTGGAGTAATAGCTGCTTGATTCAAGGAAACATCTGAATGCTATTTTGGGGTCAAGAAGGAATTTTTTCCTAGTTTGTGGCAAAATTGGAAGCGCTTCAGACTAGGTTTTTTGCCTTCTTTTGGATCAACAGCAAAAGCATATGTGAGGAAGGCTGAACTTGATGGACGCTAGTCTCTTTTCAGCTATGTAACTATGTAACTATTTTAAAATTCTCGGATACGTTAAGTCTGGCCACTCTAAGGTCCTGTTAGACATTATCCTTAGTCATAGGTGTGATACTATTTCCGCGTGCTGGGTCAACAGTAATCCTGACAGCCGGTAAGTGAGGAGTAAAACAAACAAACTAGTTGTTTAGGTGATATGTCCCATTAGCTAAACACAAAAGTGCAAGTGCAGCGCTATGCAAATTGTTACTTACCCCTTCAAACTGTATGGGGTAGAATTAAAAGATAAAAAATAAACAAAATTGTGCAACATGATTTATAAATATGCAGTGAGAGTGGATAAATCTATGTATAGTCACACTCACATTTTTTAAAGCCTTTTTGAGGGGTATAGGCTCTAAACACTGTAGGTTTTAGGGCCCTTTTAGGTGTTTCTCCTTCTATATCATTTTTCTTTCACATATATATATATGAAAAATAGAAGAGATACAGCAATCCAGGTGCAGATAGTTTGAACCCAATAGGTAGAGAAAATCAAATATGGCAGTAAATTTGCTCACCTTTTTAGGAGCCTGTTAATATAACTGGCTCCCAACTTTGTGTGTAGTGTCAAATTGTAGGGTGACACTTCCCTGTAGGAACCTGGGATTCCGGTATGATGAAATGAAGATGAAGAGTGGGACTTGTACAGGCATTTTATTCATAAATAAAAAAACGTTTTAATAAAGAGCATAAAAACTAACACTCAAAATAAAAAGCAATAAGTTATAAAGTCCTTTCTTGCAGAAATGTCCAACCATTTCTGCAAGAAAGGACTTTATAACTTATTGATTTTTATTTTGAGTGTTCGTTTTTATGCTCTGTTTTAAACCCTTTTTTTATATTGGAATAAAATAGTGATATATACACACGTGTGTGTGTGTGTGTATGTATATGTATATGTATATATATATATATATATATATTTGTGTTAGGGGCACATAGCCGTATAAGGAGTAAGGCTAAGTATAAGCGTCAGATAGTATAAAAGAGCTGGTTGTGGTGTGCCGGAACCGACGATGCGGTAGGCCTGTAAATAAAAGAGGACCTACCAAGGAGTAAAAGAAAGGAAAGAAAAAAGAGGAAGATTAAAATGTTGAGTAGTGGGAGTGCAAATCGTTAGACCTCGGACGGTATGGAGTAAGGTAAGGGGTTCCCTTAAGTAGGTAAGTAACATATAAGCCTCTCCCACAATTACAGGCCAAACTGCCTTAATACTTGTGTTAGGGGCACATAGCAGTATAAGCATAAGATAGTATAAAAGAGCAAGTCGGTTGTGGTGTGCCGGAACCGATGATGCGGTAGGCCTGTAAATAAAAGAGGGCAAAATATGATCAATCAAAATTTTAATACAGTCAACAAAACATACAACTTATCCAGACATTTCCTTAAATGCATTATGTATCTCTTGGACTGGTTTGGGTATGTAACATGTATAGGCAGAAGATTTCCACCGTCCTAGTGTTTTGATTATGTGCACTGGCATGTTGGCGCTGGAGGCTGTGGAAGCTGCCCCTATCCTGAAGGAGTGATCAGAATAGTTAGAGGGGTTACGGCCTAGCAGGGTTATCAATGACCTGACATATTGCATACATTTAGAGGCCGTAAGGATTGAGTCGTGTGGGGACACCAGGTTAGTTTCCTGAGAAATCTCATAATTGTAATAGATCAGGAGTGGCCTTTGTTTATAATCTGGCATGAGGCCTGGTTGTCTGAGTAACAACGAACCGATGACCTCAAGCCACTGCAGCCGCCACAATGGGGTATATCTCAAAAAGTTCTGAGGTAGTGGAAAAACCTTCCAAATTCTGGACTTCTGCAGGCCAGCTACCCCTGAGCCAGTCGTCCCCATAGATTGCTGCAAAACCTGTGGTAGATGCTGAGTCTGACCATATGGTTGGTGAATTCTCAGACAACCTCGGGAGGAACATGATTCTACCATTCCAAGTGGTTAAGGAATTCTGCCACATAAGTAGGTCTGCTGTGGCTTGGGCATCCAGGGTCAGTTGATTATTGTCATTTAAAAAGTGTAGAAAAAGACAAAGCAATCTGGAGATAAAAGCACGGCCTTGTGGAATAATGCGCATAGCAAAATTTAAGGAACCTAATAGGGGTTGTAACTCTTTACGATTGCATGAACCTAGAAGAAGATAGTGATTGATGCAAGTGAGTATGTTCCTTATACCTAATATGTGTAAAACGTCCAAGTCAAAGAACAAAAGTGCCCCGCAAATCAAGCTACTTGTATCATTCTAAAACTCCCCCATTTGAAAGAAACTCTAATCAAGGAATACTGAATGAAAATTTGCTGTAAACAGAGTCCTAAGCATACATATACAGAGACTTATGGGTGTAAATGAAAAATGTAATAGTAAGGTATCAAGAGAACATTATATGTCAATGATCTTATACAAAGCCATTATAACATCAGAAACCTATCTGTTATAATTTATACGCATGCTGTATGACAAGAGACCAGTAGGGGTCAGTATATTAGCTTATTTAATTGAAATGATGTATTCCGTGTGATCCTGTGCACAAAATATTAGCCATATATGAGTTTTGTGCTATCTGTAGCTGAGTAATATGAAAACGTACGTAAACAGGCTGGCCCCAGTTCGTAAATGAAAATGCCAACGAGTGTTACCCACAGTACTTGTTCGACAGAAAAGTTTGAACGAACAGTTGTATAGTTGTGACCATGTTGTAAACTAAATAGACCGGTAGGGGTAGGGGTCAGTATGTGGAGTGTTTCCGAAATGCTGTGTTTGTGTAATCTATGTGCACGAAAGATTAGCTGAGTTTGAGAAAGGAAAACTTACGAACAGATTGCCCCCCGTTTGGGAGTTTGTACAAACGAATGCCAGTAATGTAACCAATAGAGTTAGTTCGGCAAAACAAGCAGTGAACGAACGGTTGTACAAAACAGTCACGGTAAGTAATGAAACATGTGAAACCATGCGAATGTAAAACGTAAAGTATAGACACGACCCGTAATAGCGCCATGGGACTGCACCTGGCACGATTTGTAGGTCATGGCTTACGGTTTTGTGAGTATCTGGACTCTATCCTCGGCGATGACTGATAGGAAAGAGCTGTTTGGATGGAAAACCCGGGGCTCGTGCCTGGAACAGCTAGAGTAGGAAAACCTTGTGAAGAACAGGTACTTTCCAAAATGGTGATCTGTATGAAACGGGAAGTGGATTGCATGAAAATAGTTACACCTCGGACGGTATGGAGTAAGGTAAGGTAAGGGGTTCCCTTAAGTAGGTAAGTAACATATAAACCCCTCTCACAATTACAGGCGAAACGGCCTTAATACATATATATATATATGCACACACATATAATACACGTGTGTGTGTGTGTGTGTGTGTGTGTATATATATATATATATATATATATATATATATATATATACACACAC
>OW240913.1:205996260-206097935 GCA_933207985.1 Pelobates cultripes | reverse complement strand
CATTTGATGGTGAGAAAAAACTTATATAATATGTGAGTATACAGTAAATGAGTAAAAGAGAATTACAGCTAAATACAAATACCGCAGAAATGTAAAAAGAGCCCTGGTCCTTAACGGTAAGATAATTGAAAAATGGTCTGGTCACTAAGGGGTTAAGCAGGGCTGGCGCATCCTATAGGCGACTTGGCCAGGTGCACCTGTCCCTCAAATGCTGCAGCCGCCTGAACACTCTATAGAGAACCTCTGGCGGCTGCAGCACTGCCAGCACTGCCTGAGCCGGCGCGTCCATTAGAGCTCACTGGCCCGGGGGAACGAGATATGAGGGATCAGCAGAAGGGAGCGCACAGAGCTCCCTCCTGCCAGTCCCTCAGTGTAGCATAGCCAAGCTCCGCTCTGGCCCGTGGTACAGTTGCATCTGTTTCCTGTACCTGGCCAGACTGATACAGGAAACAGAAGCTCCTGTACCGCGGAGCGGAGCTCGGCCATGCTACAATAGAGGTAGGGGAGGGAGAGAGTCCACTAAAGGAGGGGAGGGGTGTAGGAGAGACCACTAAGGGAGGGAGGGGGGTGGAGAGACCAATCATTGGTGGGAGAGGGGGTGAGGAGAAACCACTCATGGGAGGATGGGGTGAGGAGAGACCACTAAGGAGGGAGATTGGTTGAAGAGAGACCACTAAGGGGGATGGGTGGGTTAGGAGAGAGATCACTAAGGTTAGTAAAGGAGACCACTAATTGAAAGGGAGGGAGAAGAGGAGAGACCACTAAGAAAGAGGGGGGGAGGAGAGTAGAGACCACTAAGGGACAGGGGAGGAGGGGAGAGACCACTAAGTGGCAGGGGAGGGGAGGAGAATGACTAATGGAAAGGCCATGGGGGGCAGAGAGGAGCAGAGACCACTGAGGGGGGAGGGGGCAAAAGAAAAGAAACCAATAATGGAAAGGGGGGGGGAGAAGAGGAGAGACAACTAAGGAAGGCCGGGGAGGGGAGTAGAGACCACTGAGGGGGGGAGAGGAGAGACCACTAAGGAGCAGAGGAGAGACCACTAACAGGCAGGGGAGAGCTCTAACGGACAGGGGTCAGGGGAGAGCTCTAAGGGGGAGTGGGTAGGAGAGAGCACTAAGGGATGGGGGGTAGGAGAGAGCACTAGGAGACAGGAGGGGAGCGCACTATGAGAAAGAGGGCAGTGAGATCCCTAAGGGACAGGGGCGCTCACTAAGGGACAGTGGGGCAGGGAGAGCACTAAGGGACAGGAGGGGAGAGCAGTAAGGGACAAGAGGGGAGAGAGGCTGAGGAAGGGAGGAAAGAGAAGCACAAAGGGGCTGGTAGGACTCAGCCCCTATCCTACCTCACAAACTCTCTGTTTCACACTCATCCCTTACACAAAAATACACTGCATCCACTACACACACACACACACTGCATCGCCTACACAAACTGGTGTCCCTATACACTACATTCCATAAGCACACACAAGATCCTCTACAATAACACATAACACCAGAGGCGTAGTGTGGGAGATGCAGGGGGGGGCGGCCGCACCGGGCACAACATCTGGGGGGGCGCGCTCGCACTCGCAGCTCTCTGCCCCTGCCTGGCTCACTCACTCTCTCTGCAGTGCTGGCTGTGCGAATCTGATCCGAGCCGCCGAGGCGCCGCCCACTGTGGGGGGTGCCAGGCAGGGCCGGCGCTACCATTAAGGCGAATAAGGCATTCGCCTAGGGCGCCGGCCTCTAGGGGGCGCCCACCGAGAGGTTTCCCGGTGGGCTGCCCTGCTGTAGCTGTCCGGGGATGCTGTGCTGGACGAGCGGCTCTTTAGCCACCCCCCAGCCCAGCCACTCACCTGCTGGGCTCCCTCTGCAGCAGATTACCTGCTCGGGCAGTGGGGTTTGCTGTTACCCAAGCAGAGCACTGTGCTTCCTGCAGGCAGGGGGAGCCTGTGAACACCGGAAGCACAGTGAAGGGAGCAGGAAGTAGCCTGTGCTCAAAGTGCATGGCTCTCCTGCTCCCCCAGGAGAAAGAGCAAGATCCTGGATCCTGCAGCCTGGACCTCTGCTCAGCACAGCACCCAGGTATGGCATGGTTAAGGGGGATTGCTTATTGTGTGCATGTTTTGTAAATGGGGGAGTGTGTTAAATTGGTGTGTTTGTGTGCGTAAATAAAGTGTGACCTTATGTAAAGTTTGTGTTTGAGTGACAGTGTGTGTGTTAGGGAGCGTGTGCAAGTGACTCTCTGTGTGTGTGTGTTAGTGAGAATGTGCAAGTGACTCTGGGTGTGTGTGTTAGGGAGAGTGTGCTAGTGACACTGTTAGTGAGTATGTGTTAGGGAAAGTGTACAAGTGACACTCTTAGTGAGTATGTGTTAGGGAGAGAGTGCAAGTGACCGTGAGAGTGTGCAAGTGACACTGTTAGTGAGCATGTGTGACACTGTGTGGTGTTAGAGTGTGTAACTGACTGTCTATGCCAGTGAGAGTGTGTAAGTTAGAGTGTGTGTGTATAAGTGAGAGTATGTAGGTGACACTGTGTGTGTTAGTGAGAGTGTGTAAGTGACACTGTGTATGTTAGTGAGATTGTGCAAGTGACAATGTGTAGGTCAGTGAGAATGTGTATGTGTTAGTGTGAAAGTTAGAGTTAGAATGTGTAAGTGTGTATGCCAGTGAGAGAGTGTGTGTATTAGTGAGATTGTGTAAGTGACACTGCAAAGGTAATTATTGCAATTTTTAAGAAACTTCAATAATTACCATTCAGGGTTAACTCCTCTATTGGCTATGCATGGGGACGTCCAGTCACGGAAATACCACTGCGAGCGTGGCCATTGAGGAGCTAAGGCGGACCCAAGCCAGCACAAAAGACATTGGTGCTGGACCCAGGTAAGTGACAGAAGGTGTTTTAACCCCTGCTGCACCACGAGGGGGGATGCGCTTGACGGAGGGGTAGCTATAGTGCCAGGATAACAAGTTTGTTTTCCTGGCACTATAGTTTCCCTTTAATATCTACTCAGTGCGCCTCTTTCCCTAAATGTCTCTTTAGTGTAATTCAGAGTTTAGTGAATAAACTTCTGAGGGAATGTAGTTGCATTCATAAGGGGGGCGTCAAAATGTATTCTTGCCTAGGGCAGCAAGAATCCTTGCACCGGCCCTGGTGCCAGGCGTGCGGTGCGGTGGGTGCGAAGAGAGAGCGAGGGACTATCTGGGGGAGGGACAGTGCAGCGGTAAAGTGTTGGAAAATAAACTTGGATTTAGATGCATTTTAATTTAATTACATAAGTATTTTCATAACAAACAATACATGTGCTTGGGGGGTAAGGGTTTCTTTAACTAATCTAGTGGAAGACACTCGAGTGCTAAAATCCACGGGTTAAGGGGCGCAAATTACTTGCCTTGCCCCGGGTGCAGACAACCCACGCTACGCCACTGCATAACACATCCCCTACACACTCCACGTCTTGTGAACTAATGGGTGCAACATGTAGGCGGACTTATGGGTGGGTCTTATGGGCATCATGGCCGTACTGGCCCACCGGGAGATTTCCCGTCGGGCCGTCGGTACCTGGTGCTGGGCAGACAGCTGGGTGTGCTGGCGGCCGTAGGGGGAGCTGTGCTGGCTCTGCTCTGCTCCCCCGCCCTCGCGCGCTACTTAATGAGACTGGGGCCGGAATATGACATCATATTCTGGCCCCAGTCTCATTAGGCTGTGCGCTGGGGAGCAGAGCAGAGATATCACAGCTCTCCCTGCGCCGCCATCAGAACACAGTTATCTCATACAGATGATCCTACCCTAGATCTCTGATGATAACTGAAGACAGGAAATCAATCAGAGTGGTTGATCCTTTGGAAAATCTGACTTTCCCTCAGGCACTGGGCCTCACAGACCCGAATATACAGTTGCTGTCTGCCCTGCATGACCCCCTGGCTGGTCGCCCACAGGTAGCAATAATGTGTGTCAGTCTGTCAGTGTGAGTGTATGTGTGTGTGTCTGTCTGTGTCATGGTGTGTGTGACTGTCATGGTGTGTGTCTGTCTATCATGGTGTGTGTCTATCTGTCATGGTGAATGTGTGTCATGGTGTGTGTGCCTGTCTGTGTCATGGTGTGTGCCTGTCTGTCATGGTGTGTGTCTGTCTGTGTCATTGTGTGTGTGTCTGTATCATGGTGTGTGTCTGTCATGGTATGTGTGTGTCTGTCATGGTATGTGTGTGCCTGTCATGGTATGTGTGTGTGCCATGGGGTGGGTGTGTGTGTGTCTGTCATGGTATATGTGTGTGTCTGTCATGGTGTACGTGTGTGTCAGTGTGTGTTTAACCCCTTAAGGACCAAACTTCTGGAATAAAAGGGAATAAAAGGGAATCATGACATGTCACACATGTCATGTGTCCTTAAGGGGTTAAAAATAGTGTTTTTACTCACCTTCTCCCCCCCCATGCCATGCTGGTCTCCCCTCGACTGGACCTGCCTCTATGGCTGAGATCATCAAGCTTGTTGATCTCAGACAATCCAATGCTTTGTCATAGGATTGGCTGCAAAACGCTACACCAATTGGCATGTCCTCATAGGGATGCATTGAATCAATGTATCTCTATGGAGAACGTTCGGCGCCTCCAGAGCGTGGAGGCCCTGAATGTAGGTGCTGCACACTGTGCAGCACTGACACAGGAAGCACCTCTAGTGACCGTCTGAGTTTCTGTCACTAGAGGTGTCGCTAGGAAGCAATGTAAACACTGCCTTTTCTCTGAAAAGTCAGTGTTTACATTGAAAACCCTGCAGGGACAGGCTGTAGACACCAGAAGCACTACATTAAGCTGTATATGTGTGTGCGCCTACTAGTGAGTGAGCTTGCTTGCGTGTGTGTGTGTGTGTGTGTGTGCCTGCTAGTGAGTGAGCTTGTGTTTTTATGTCAATGAGCTTATGTATATCAGTGAGACTGTTTGTCTATGAGGCTGTGTATCAATGAGCTTGTGTGTGTCAGTGAGATTGTCTGTGTCTGCATGTGAGTATGCTTACTGTATCATCAGGGACGTATTAGCCGCGAGGCAAACAAGGCATTTTTCATGGGGCGGCAAAAAACGCCGCCCCCAAATGCCCAGGACAAATGCCTAGTTAGCCTCGTGGCTAACTGACATGCTGGGCTCTGGGCGGGCGGCGCTGGGCGGGCCGGCGGCTGGCGAGGGAGCACTTCCACTGAGCGGTCTGCTCCGATCCCTCGCGCGCTGCGTCATCTTCCGGCTCCCAGCCTCATTCAGCGGCGCGCGAGGGAGCTGAGCAGACCGCTCAGAGGAAGAGCTCCCTCGCCAGCCGCCCCCGCCCAGTAGCCAGCCCATTAGCCCGACCGACCCACCCCCCCAGCACTTCCAAAGGTAAGGAGGCTGGGGGGTTAAATAAAAAAAAAAGTGTTAATGTGTGTGTCTGACTGTGTGTGTTTGTGTGTGTGTGCCTGACTGTGTGTGTGTGTCTGATTGTGTGTGTGTGTGTGTTTGTGTCTGACTGTGTGTGTCTGACTGTTTGTGTGTGTGTGTATTTAGAAGGTGGGGTGGGGGGAAGGGTTGGGTGGGGTTGGCGTGGGGGGAGGGGGTGTCTGAGTTTTTTCCTGCCCAGGGCAGCACAAAACCAGGATACACCACTGTGTATCATTAAACGTTTTACTCTGAAAGGACCAATATTTTATATTAGAAAAAGCAATATATATACTTTTTTTTTTTCAGGGCTGCTTTTTAGCTTTGTATCCCCAGTCCAGCCCTGATGGGCATACTCACTGTCAGGCCCTGGGGCCAAGATTCTGAGCTGTCAAAGGGGGCCCCAAAAATTGGAGCTGCTTCCTGTTCCCCCAGGACATTGATTTTTGTGACTACAGTTACAAATAGCCTCCAGAGAGCCTGTTCTATACCAGACCGTGGAGCCAGAGTACCACCAGAGCCCATCATCATCCTCATCTGGTTGTAAGTAGGCAATCTAGATTATTATTCGTGGCACTAATCTCTAATTTACCTCACATTAAAGGGACACTATAGTCCCCATAACCACTGCATCTTAATGTAGTGGTTCTGGTGTCCATAGCCTGTCCCTGCAGGCTTTTTAATGTAAACACACAATGTGTGCAGCACTGACGTTGGTTCAAATGGCAGATCATATAGTTCGGGCATTTTGGTGTGACATGGGGGGCAGCAAATTTTTCTTTTGCTTAGGGCTGCAAAAATCCTTGCACCGGTCCTGAGTTTAAATTATATGCTTTCCTGAAGAAGTGTGTTTTCAAATATGTAATTGTGTTATAATAATGTTGTCTGCTATGATTTGACTGTTTGTATTTTTTATTGAGTTGTCCCAGAAATGTATTTATTTATAAAATATTTTACCAGGAAAGATATATTGAGATTTCTCTTGTTTTCAAGTATTTCCTGGGTAGGGATATGCAGGAAGGGGTACCCAGGGCTGTATAAACAAAGTGGTTTAACTTTAAATGACAGAGAATTGAGCAGTGAGACCGCAGGGGCACGATCCACACACCAAAACTGCCTCACCAAGCCAAAGCTGTTTTGGTGACCATAGTGTCCCTTTCTGTCTGTGCTGGCGGTGATTGACAGAGCAGCACCATTAAAAAGGTTGGGGAACACTCAAAATATATTGTCTTAATATTTGGTCTACAATGTATTATTATGTTTGTCCAACAAGCTGGCCTGACTCAGGACTTAATAAACACCATTTGACATGGTAAATACCATTGCTAAGTACAATTATATAGGAAATTTAGTAGCAGAGATCTAGGTGTCTATAATTATCCAAGTGTATTCCTACAGGTGTTTGTGTACCTTCCTTGTACACTGCCTTCACTGAAGCATTTTCTATGACAACGGTATTGGGCACAGTATACCCATTGCATTCTATATAAGTATATGTCATGAAACCAATGGCCTTACAGCTCCAGTCATCTGAGGTCACATTTTCTTCCTCTGCCTCTCTTTAAAGGCACTGTAAATTGCATTCCCCTTCCTTCCCCCACACTTGACAGCAACGTTTCTATATCGGTTTTTATGGATGTATTTTAGAAACTGGTTGGCTGTTGGGAGGCAGTGCTTTGCACACATTACAGAGATTCTTTAGGGTGCTAAAATGCGCTGTATTCAACAGATGCATGGTGAAATGTACTTGCATATGTAAACAATTTTTAATTAAGTAATTTTTTAAAGAGCTGCATTCACATAAATACCATCAGATTCCTTGGAAATACTCATAAGAAGTAATTTTGACCATTTTATTTACCGGTATCTATTTTTCCCATGCCTACGATTAAACTCACATTGAAAAAGGTAAAAGTCATAACCAGTAATTCATTGAAATTCCATAAAAATCACATAGAATGTAATGTTTACAATCTGTGGCAGGAGCCATAACGTTAAGATCAATGAGAAGGAATTCACGGCATCTCTATAAAGCTTCCCTGGTACTATAGAAGGACAGCCAGAAATGCTGCTTGTGTCATGTGTCATCCTTCTTCCCACCAACTATAGGAATGGCTCCTTCGAAACAGTAAAACAATCTTCATAAAATGAAACATACCAGTATAGGGTAAGCTGATACTGAAAGTGTGTATGTTTCAGTGAGGCTATATACTTGGAAATATATATGAAAATACCAGGCACATTCTTCATAGAAATGAAAAGATATTGTACCACATAAAAATATCCTCCCATCTTTCACCTGCTGAGGTCTGCAGCTCCTATAACTCTTTGTGAAGCAGACAGAAACAAGGACTCAGTAAACAATTTACTAAAAAGTTAATTGCTAAGACTTGATTAAGTTATGCTAAAATAGGTGAGTTAGCAAACACTCGTCAGTCAACAAACTCATGCACTTAGTGGATGTTATGTACATAGGTTCTGATGAAATGCTGCAGGATCCCTCTAGCCCTGGGATAAAGCAAGAGAGCTAGGCAGATGTGGATACCTGCCTGGAAGAAGGGCGGCAGTGGAAGAGGCAGAAGGGACTATACCTGCCTGGAGGCAGGGTTGCAGCGTATGATACCTGCCTGGAAGGAGCGCTGCAGCCTGGTCGGGTGGAAAAGCTCCAGAAGGGCCCCAGTCAAACTTCGGCGACTGGGGCTGAAGTGTTCCAGGGTCCCTGTAAGTTAGGAAGCGATATGCACAAAACTTTAAGCCAATTTATCCATTGACATAATTTTGATTAATATAAAAAACAAAAGGACATCACCGAGCATAACAAACAAAACAAACAAAATTAAAAAAAAAAAGAAACAGACCTAAGTTCCCTGTGGGGAGGAGGAGACAGGAGAGAGGGTTGGCCCAGTCATGTTCAAACATGAAAACACAAGATGCAAAGTTTACCGCTTAACGTCATAGGTGGGTATCTCTAACTTATACTTTCTCAACCTGTTATAACCACTTTTTATACACATTATATGATGTTCTACAAATGCCCATCTCCATTTTAATTTTGTAAATAGCGGTAATTTTAATTTTGACCTGATTCCAGCAAGGTGCTATAACCATCTTCCAGCTTCTTATCACAGGTAAAATAGGTATGTTAGGATCTCCCTTAATCAAATCCATACAGCCTGCAACTAGTTTATTCCTTTTCATACTCTTAATCATTTTTTATAATTTAATATGTTTGATAGGTCTGTCCATAATTAAATGTTCTTGAAGATAACCCTTTATTCTAATATAGTTAAAGATTTCTTTAATATGTAAACAAAAATCCTCATTTAACAAAGTGAAGTCCATAATCCTGTCATTATCAGGTAGATTTTCGATTTTTTTTTCCCAGCCTTTGTCCCATTGGAAAGATTTAGTTGAGCAACATTGTACATCAATTGAGTTAAAGGAAGACCTGAAATAATTTTATCTTGGGGATGACAGGCCCCTCTAAATTTTTCCCCACGTGTTCAAAAGATTATTCAAAACTGTACTTTTTGAAAAAATCTCTATACGATATTTCTTTTCTTTTTTGTCTCTTGTCCGACAAAATATTGATCCCAGCTCTTTAAAGGACCACTCTAGGCACCCAGACCACTTCAGCTTAATGAAGTGGTCTGGGTGCCAGGTCCTTCTAGGGTTAACCCATTTTTTTATAAACATAGCAGTTTCAGAGAAACTGCTATGTTTATGAATGGGTTAAGCCTTTCCCCTAATCCTCTAGTGGCTGTCTCATTGACAGCCACTGAGGCGCTTGTGCTTCTCACTGTGAAAATCACAGTGAGAAGCGCCAGCGTCCATAGGAAAGCATGTAAATGCTTTCCTATGATACCGCTGAATGCGCGGCAGCTCTTGCCGCGCGTGCGCATTCAGCCGGAGGGAGAGGAGGAGGAGAGCTCTCCGCCCAGCGCTGGAAAAAGGTAAGTTTTTACCCCTTTCCCCCTTCCAGAGCCGGGCGGGAGGGGGTCCCTGAGGGTGGGGGCACCCTCAGGGCACTATAGTGCCAGGAAAACGAGTATGTTTTCCTGGCACTATAGTGGTCCTTTAATGGTACTACTAGATTTTGTCAAGCACATTTTTGTTTCACTTAATTTGTGTAGTGTAGTAACATGCTTCAGAATTCAAATATTGTTTTTGTGTAATACTGTAGCTGGATATTGAGAAGAGTTCAAGTGGTTTACTAATCCCGAGCACCTTTATAGGCACTGAGAACTTCTTCTATGCAAATTAGCCCATTCTTAGATCTACCTAGTTGGTTATCACTGCATAGTCTAACTTTGTCACGTATTCATCCGCTTATAAAAATGTGGTTAATGACATTTACTGTCCACACAGGAAAAGTTGTGCCGAGCAGCAACCTAATCCACAGAAGGGTTAATGCTGAGCAGCAATTATGCAAATTATGCTAGTGATGGGGGCTACTGTCACAAGGTCTATGGAAAAGGAACCTCCATAAAAAGGATCCTCCTCTTCCCAGAGGGATCCTCCTCTGACAATCAGGCATAGGACAATTTTTAAAAGAAAAACAGCAAATGAAAGAGGAAGAGAAGAGGGAAAAGGGGGGAAAAGGTAAGCATGGCCCTGACAGTCCTGTTTTAAAGGTCTGGATTTACATGTTAAGTGCATGTTGGCACAGAATTCTGGGGCATTCCATGACCCCCACTCCCCCTTTCATGCAAAGATAGATAAAATTAGTATAATTAATTTTTATTAACTGAATATTGCAGGTATGAAAACAGCTAAAGCCAAATATTTATATGTGAAAACTGATCTATAGGCTCAATAAATCCCAGGTTGCTATGGAAACTTGGAATTTTGGCCTGGTGTCTGGATGTTTGTCACCAATGCTGACAAGGAATGTGACGTAACAAAAACGGAACTAAGTGAACTTTCAAATTTAAGGCCAAAATGGCCAAAGGGGAAATATCGTCTACTTTGACCTTAAATTTGAAAATAACTGTGAATTCACATAGCGAAAAACCATGTGTGTGTGTATATACATAAATATATACATATATTTAAATTTATATATACAAACAATATTTCAATCCTTGCACTCACACTCAAAATCCATATGCATTAAAGCAATAGTTTACTTGCCGGGTGCCAGTCCTTTTCTGGGGATGTTGATATACACCAAAAATATACAAACAAAGGCTGCACTCACAGACTTTATCCACGAAAATTCTTTATTCCATTTTGCTTAATGGAATAAAGAATTTTCGTGGATAAAGTCCGTGAGTGCAGCCTTTGTTTGTATATTTTTGGTATAAATGTGTATATATATACACTGCTCAAAAAAATAAAGGGAACACAATATAACTCCAAGTCAATCACACTTCTGTGAAATCAAACTGTCCACTTAGGAAGCAACACTGAGTGACAATCAATTTCACATACTGTTGTGCAAATGGGATAGACAACAGGTGGAAATTATATGCAATTAGCAAGACACCCCCAATAAAGGAGTGGTTCTGCAGGTGGTGACCACAGACCACTTCTCAGTTCCTATGCTTCTTGGCTGATGTTTTGGTCACTTTTGAATGCTGGCGGTGCTTTCACTCTAGTGGTAGCATGAGACGGAGTCTACAACCCACACAAGTGGCTCATGTAGTGCAGCTCATCCAGGATGGCACATCAATGCGAGCGGTGGCAAGAAGGTTTGCTGTGTCTGTCAGCGTAGTGTCCAGAGCATGGAGGCGCTACCAGGAGACAGGCCAATACATCAGGAGACGTGAAGGAGGCCGTAGGAGGGCAACAACCCAGCAGCAGGACCGCTACCTCCGCCTTTGTGCAAGTAGGAACAGGAGGAGCACTGCCAGAGCCCTGCAAAATGACCTCCAGCAGGCGACAATTGTGAATGTGTCTGCTCAAACGGTCAGAAACAGACTCCATGAGGGTGAAATGAGGGCCCGACATCCACAGGTGGGGGTTGTCCTTACAGCCCAACACCGTGCAGGACGTTTGGCATTTGCCAGAGAACACTAAGATTGGCAAATTCGCAACTGGCACCCTGTGCTCTTCACAGATGAAACCAGGTTCACACTGAGCACATGTGACAGACGTGGCAGAGTCTGGAGACGCCGTGGAGAACGTTCTGCTGCCTGCAACATCCTCCAGCATGACCGGTTTGGCAGTGGGTCAGTAATGGTGTGGGGTGGCATTTCTTTTGGGGGCCGCACAGCCCTCCATGTGCTCGCCAGAGGTAGCCTGACTGCCATTAGGTACTGAGATGAGATCATCAGACCCCTTGTGAGACCATATGCTGGTCCGGTTGGCCCTGGGTTCCTCCTAATGCAAGACAATGCTAGACCTCATGTGGCTGAAGTGTGTCAGCAGTTCCTGCAAGACGAAGGCATTGATGCTATGGACTGGCCTGCCCATTCCCCAGACCTGAATCTAATTGAGCACATCATGTCTCGCTCTATCCACCAATGTCACGTTGCACCACAGACTGTCCAGGAGTTGGCAGATGCTTTAGTCCAGGTCTGGGATGAGATCCCTCAGGAGACCATCCGCAAACTCATCAGGAGCATGCACAGGCATTGTAGGGAGGTCGTACAGGCACGTGGAGGCCACACACACTACTGAGCCTCATTTTGACTTGTTTTAAAGACATTACATCAAAGTTGGATCAGCCTGTAGTGTGTTTTTTCCACTTTAATTTTGAGTGTGACTCCAAATCCAGACCTCCATGGGTTGAAAAATTTGATTTCCATTTTTAAATTTTGTGTGATGTTGTCAGCACATTCAACTATGTAAAGAACAAAGTATTTCAGAAGAATATTTAATTCATTCAGATCTAGGATGTGTTATTTTTGTGTTCCCTTTATTTTTTTGAGATATATATATATATATATATATATATATATATATATATATACAGCCAAAAGTACAAGATAGCACTCCAGGGACTTCCAAGTAGAATGAATAAAACTTAGCTTTTATTAGCTCAAAATAAAAATCAACGTTTCAGTCTGTATCACAGACTTTCATCAGGATGTTTTATCAAGTTTTATTCATTCTGCTTGGAAGTCCTTGGAGTGCTATCTTGTACTTTTGGCTGTATCTGTTTGCTGATAAGCACCGGGCAAGAACATCAAGGAAGGTGTATATATATATATACACTGAACAAAATAATTATAAACACAACATTTGTTTTTGCCTCCATTTTTCATGAGCTTAACTCAAAGATCTAAGACTTTTTATGTACAAAAAAGCCTATTTTTCTTGAATATTGTTCACAAATCTGTCTAAATATGTGTTAGTGAACACTTCTCCTTTGCCGAGATAATCCATCCACCTCACAGGTGTAATCCATCCACCTCACAGGTTGTCCACTTACATCTACGTCATTGGATGTCGTTGCTTCTCAGTCAAAAGTCAAAGGTCAATCAAAAGCTTCTCATAGAGAAGTATTTTAGACCTAGGTTGAATGCAGTTCAAGTGCCACGACCCACGATCCACCCGCATGCCCCTACTTGCGTAATGCCATGAGTAGGGGCATGTCACCTAAACAAATTTAAAACTACCAGTGACGCTGCCCAGTCGCTAGTGCAATAAGGGGGGACCTGGCACAGGTTAAATCCTGCCGCATGCCCCTACCTTTGCCAGGTCGTCCCATGTAGTAGGGGCATGTCGCCTAAACAGCGAGCAGCCACTGGCTGCTCGCTTTCATTTAAAACTGGATATAAAAAAATCTGTATTTTATATACAAGTGATAGAGTACTATGGTAAGGGTACGTGTAACCAAAAGTTATAACAAAAACTATCACAATGTTGGAATATCAGAAAGTAGCTATTTAGATCTAAATAGCTACTTTTTACACATACTCTTGCCGTAGCTCTAACACTATATAAGATACATTTAAATACAGTTTTAAATAACAGTCATAAAACTAAATATAAATCAGTATGGGGGTTATATTAATAAAAGGGTGGTGAAAACCTCCCGCATGCCATGAGTAGGGGCATGTTTCCTAAAGAGCGAGCAGCCAGTTGCTGCTTGCTGTCATTTAAACCTACTAGTGACTGATAGCTATTGCTGCCCAGTCACTAGTGCATTAAGAGGGGACCTGACACAGATCCCCCCGTTCCCCCACGGTGGGGAACACAAATAACTAAAATGGGGAGGACATAGTGCCTTCCCACACCCCACCCGTGACCCGTAGGTGGGGGCTGTTAATATAAACGAGGTGACCTAATGTCCCCCCAGGCCCCACCCATGAGCGGCAGTGGGGAACCTAAATAAATAATAGGGGGACCTTATATCCCCACCCATGTGCGGCTGGTGGGGACCCTAATTAATTAAAAGGGGGACCTAATGTCCCCCCTGTTCCCACCCATGAGTGGCGGGTGGGGTCCCTGATTAAAGGGAGGACCAAATGTCCCCCCCGTAGTCGCCACCTATGAGCAGCGGGTCGGGACCCTAAATAAATATATAATGGGGGGGACCTAATGTCCAGCGGTGGGTGGGGACCCTAAATAAATAAATAATGGGGTGTATGATGAACTGAACCTCGTCACGGGTTCTTGGAGGGGCCTGCTGGCCAGCCTCTTGCCTCAGGACTATGGGCTCTGCAATATACCTTGCCCAATGCACTTTAAAAGGCTCTGTTCATGTGAGTTATTTACTTTTGTACTCATAGAAACAAAGAAACATAGAATGTGACGGCAGATAAGAACCATTCGGCCCATCTAGTCTGCCCAATTTTCTAAATACTTTCATTAGTCCCTAGCCTTATCTTATAGTTAAGATAGCCTTATGCCTATCCCACGCATGCTTAAACTCCTTTACTGTGTTAACCTCTACCACTTCAGCTGGAAGGCTATTCCATGCATCCACTACCCTCTCAGTAAAGTAATTCTTCCTGATATTATTTTTAAACCTTTGTCCCTCTAATTTAAGACTATGTCCTCTTGTTGTGGTAGTTTTTCTTCTTTTAAATATAGTCTCCTCCCTTACTGTGTTGATTCCCTTTATATATTTAAATGTTTCTATCATATCCCCCCGTCTCGTCTTTCCTCCAAGCTATACATGAACCAGTTTAGTAGCCCTTCTCTGAACCCTCTCTAAGGTATCAATATCCTTCTGAAGATACGGTCTCCAGTACTGTGTACAATACTCCAAGTGAGGTCTCACCAGTGTTCTGTACAATGGCATGAGCACTTCCCTCTTTCTACTGCTAATACCTCTCCCTATACAACCAAGCATTCTGCTAGCATTTCCTGCTTCTCTATTACATTATAGACTCCAGACAGAGAGACCGACTGTTAGCCCTGATTTCCTGGAACTGTTTTGGGCATAGGACCATGTGCACGGATGGACAAAAATAAGACTTCCAGGAAATTCCTGATCCCCTGAACTGATCTGGGTGATTTCTGGATATGTTGGTCACCAAGATCATGGCTACCAGGGGATGTAACTTTTGTGAGGTTTTATGTATTTTTAGGGTATTTATGGGGTGAAAATGTATGTTTTTCTGTGCTTAATAATTTGATTAAATTAGTACAGTTCTTGATCCAATTAACTCCCAGGCACAGAGGAGGGATTATCCTATTTTGTATGGGAGTGTCCTGGACCTGAGAGCCAATGTGATTGTGTATTTATTTCTACTGTATTTGTGTATTTATTTCTACACCCACTGTAAAGCGCTGCGGAATTTGTTGGCGCTATATAAATAATAACATAATAATAATACTGTGGTTTACTCTCCGGTCCAGAGGGGAGTGCCCCTTGCATGGGGACTGTCATAAAAGGCCAGTTGTGGCTACCATTAAACTGAGATTCGTTTTAACCTTCATGGTAAGTCTAGGCTCATGTTTGGGGGATTGGAGAGCTATATTCACACTCTGGGGATTGCTATAATCACTATACTCCCTTGGATCACAACACGTGCTCTTATAAGAGCAGCCTGCTTCACTCTCTGGACTAGGAGAGGTCTACCCACTGGAAGCTGGATCCTGGTCTTGGGTGCAGGGTGGGTAAATGACAGCGAGACCCCAACCAAGCTGCGGCAGATTGTGGGATTTGCGGTGGTTATGGTGTCCCAGTGAAGTGCTAATGGTGCTTGCAAGTACTAGGAAGCAGCGACTGACAGAGCTACCCGGCCAGGGTGCCAGGCGGTCCGTCACATTTGGTGGCAGTGGTGGGATGGCTTCCTAGTGAGTATAGAAGCATCCTGGAGACACCGGTATCATTGGATTTATAATTGAGGGCAATGCTAGTATTCGTACAGCACCCCTATCTACAAAGGAACTCAGTGAGATGGAGTGAGCTAGCCCCCGGGCAGTGTCCACATATGACGAGGTGTTCCAGTGGAGATTACAAGGCTCAGTGGCTCAGGAGTATGGCCCTGTTTCAGCCGAGGAGGAACTGAGTTGGAGAGAATTTGTAATGCGAGAACTCTGGCAGGAGTCCATGGAAGTAGCAGAGCTTCGGCAGAAAAAGAAGCTTCCAAGTACAGCGCACCGCTGGCAGGAACAAGTGACCCAACGGATGGTGATCCTGGGAGAGCAACCTTTGACGGAGTGGGTAAGGCACCTTGAGTTCATGGTCAAGAGAGAGATGATGCTGGATGACTTGTACCGGGCGCTACGGTGGTACGCAGTCCAGCGAGACACTTGGATGGCAGAGGGCTTTCAGCCACAGGGTTATGATGGCCCCGGCCTGTTGTTAAGGGTCATGGAGGAGGACAATGACTTTGAGAGTTCAGAGGAGTCGCGGTTCTGGGCTATTTATTGTTACCCGAAAAGGATGCTGCCGTTCCCAGAGACCTCGCCCACTATAGCATGGGAGCTGAAGCAGGACTACCAACACCTGCTTCGCTCAATTTTACCCCAATATACCCTGCAGGAAAGTTTTGTGGCAGACCCAGACCTACAACCCTACAGCTGGGAAGACCTGGCTGAGGTACCCCCTGCTTCGCTGCCAGCTCCAGTAGTAGGGGACATGATCGACTGATCCTGGGAAGACCCTAGACAGCAGGTGGAGATGGGACCGATATCTCTCCACCGACCCTACAGGGTTGTTGGGCTGCTGCAAAATACAACAAAAGTGTGGAAATGGTGGTGCTTTGTTAACATTGATATTAAAGTGTCTGTGTAGCTGCTGTAAACACTCTGTGTGTACTCCTAACACCCCACCAAACAAAAGTAATCACCAAAAAACAAAACACTTTCAGTCTGATTGGTATTTCTACCCTGAGTGCAGCACTATATTCGTATGTGAGGTGGATGTAACACTTGATGTGATCTATACATAAAAAAACAGAAAACAAGATACAAATAATTGTGCAATATTGTGTGTTATAGTTATGTTCATATTAGTTTGTGAGTTGTGAATATAAATAAACTCACATTTTTTAGAGCCTTTTCCAGGTTTAAGGCTCTAAACTTCCAGGTGTCTATGTCTTTAAGGTAGACCACGCAACCTCTTTTTAGTTGGGCGATGGGTATATTCCTCTCCATGTCATATACAATAGATAGATGTGGAGAAAATAATCTAAGTGCAGTATCTTCAGTAATTAATGTAAACAGAAATAAGGCATATAAAGGCTCACCTTCTCAAAAGCATTTTGGTAACTGGCTCTAAGTGTGTAGGCCTACTGTCAGTTTCTGGGGTGACACTCTCCTAACCGGAATCACAGGGCAGGATGCTGCAGAAAGTTTATATAAAATTTATTACAGAAAATCTTATTAAAAATAGCTATCTTTCTAGAAAATAATAAAAGTAACAAGTATATAATAAAAACAAATCGAAAAATAGTTCTGAGCGCTCTGATTGGTTGGTTTAAGCCAACCAATCAGAGTGCTCTGATAGGTAAATTAAGAGACTGACAGGTAAGTCTTTACATTTACCTGTCACAGCACTCTGATTGGTTGGCTTGAGTGCTCTGAGTAATTTTACTCAGAATGGGAAAGTTCTTTGGAATTTTCCCATGCTGTGTAATTTAACTCATAACACTGCAGTTGCATTCCATTTGTTTAAGCGGCATGCCGCTTCATTAATTGTGCAGATAATCTAGTATTAGGTGTAAGACACACAGAAACTTTAACTCACATTAACTCACATTTGATAGAGCTACAGACCAGCTCTGAGTAAAACAGCAAACAGTGACACAATTCCCACTGATGGATATGTAGCTCTTGAGGGTTAGTCTCTCAGAATCCAGTTAAATATAAGAAATAAAATCTAAAAGCAAACACATTACAACTGTTTACACTTGAAAAAGCTCTTTGGTGAAACGTGCTGTGTTCCTTTTAATATTGTTTTCAGCATTAAAGTATATTTGGCTTTCACTTATTATAGAGTGTCAGACCATTTATTTCACGTATAATGCTTTTATATTATTTATTATTTTTTAACTATCTATTGTTCCTGGCACATTTATATTCCTGAAGAACTTTACTCTACTCCACACCTAATCCCTGGCAACTATTATCTTCTGGAGAACTTACTCCACATAATATCGGATCCTACCACCCAAGTGCTATTATTTTAGTGGTGATAATTGGGCAGACTAGATGGGCCGAATGGTTCTTATCTGCAGTCACATTCTATACTGTTCTACCAAATGTGAGTAAATTACCTATTTTATTTATTTGTATCAGATTTTATCATACTAAGCACTATTGTTTGCTTTTGTATTTTACTCCTTTTATTCAATCATCTGGATGCTGATAGACTATTGGTAAAAACCACTGATAAAGATGTATCAGAAGAAATCATGCTGTCTGTCATAGTTAGCTAATAATAGCTGAGTTGCCATATTAGTTCAATAATGTAGATGCATAATAATGATGTTTTTCAGTTTCTTGTATAACCTTTTAATTATATTAATCGAAATATATAGTGAGGAGTAATCAGGAGGTCTTCCTTTATCAAGTCTAAAGCATTTATTTCATTATTTTGCATTTAGAATTAGCTATTTAGTTATTCTCCCTTCTTTATCACTGAGAGGTTGAAAAACTAATCATGTGAAGGTTTAAAGGCATTTTTTTAAACGCCCATTTTCTAGGTCCCTAGACCCTTAAGAAACATGAATTGTGATATCAACTATTGGCTTTGCATTGGATCCTGGATACCCTGAATCAGGGTTAAGAGAGGTGAGTACATGGTGTGACAGAGATCCTGTACTCTGACTGAGTACCTCCGCCAGGTCAGCTTCCTCACTTCTACCAGGGGTTCTGGAGCACTTCAGAGCCAGTTACCGATGTTTGACTGTTGTCTCTATAGACCTCTTCCACCGGACTACAGTACTGTGATATAGCTCAGGAGACTGTCTCTCCTGTAAAGAGTATAGCATTTCTCCTGCACATTAGATGAGTGTGAAAGCATGGGGTAGAATTACCTTTATCGCACATCACACAATTATTTATACACAACATGTTGGTACAACATACAATGCTATGGGCAGTACAATTGTCCCTCCCTGGCACCATTCTGTCTGGGGACTTAATTACATTATCCCCAGCTAACAGAACCTCACAAAAAGGGTTCCTGTATCTTTGAGGAGGGGAGAGCTCTCAAGCCCAACTATCCTCCTTGCCTTAAATAGCGCTCTATTTGGAGGTCGGGGGACCGATACTTGCTTAAACATTGACTTAACCTCGGAACAGTGTTTCAGGGTATCTCCTGGTCATGAGCTCAATTTGTAAATGAATCCAGGTAACCCCGGAAGTCTTCAAGTCTAGCTGGGAAGTGCAGTAAATGTCCATGCCCCCATACTCTCCACAGTAACAATAGCCCCTTTTAGGGGCTCTTGGGACCAGGCCCATAGACCATGGGCAGAAGGCTGGCCTTCAAGCCTCTCCGAAAGTTGATTAAGTTAATAGCCAAAAGGCAGCTTTATTGGAGCAGAAAAACAGCGTTTTCGACTCTATGATCTTTGTCAAGGGCAGTGGCGTACACACGATCCATGGGGCCCCAGTGCAAAACTGATCCATGACCCCCCCCGCTCCGCCACCCCATACAGACACACACATACATACATACATACAGACAGACATACATACACACAGATACATACAGACACACATACATAGATAGAGATACATACAGACACACATACATAAACACACACACACACATACATACAGACACACATACACACACAGACGCATACACACATCTACACACAGACACACATACACACACACATACACATACATAAAGACACACAGAGACAGACACACACACACATACACTAACACACATGTTGCGGATCACCCGTAATCCAACCGAGTACCTTCCATTGATGGACGCTTCCTAGCTTGCACCGAGGACCACAAGCACCGCACCGGACACCACAACCACCGCAGACTCCACAACTGCTGGAGTCTCACCGTCTTCCTTCCACCCTGTATCAGCTTCTGTCCTCCAGGACAGTGCAGGAAAGACCTCTCCTCCAGGAGAGCGTATCAGAAACAAGCTCTTAAAAGAGCTAAGTGAATAAGGCTTAGGGGAGTATACAAGTATAGCAATCCCCAGTGTGAATATAGCAGTTCCCCTCCAATCACGAGACAAGACTATGTGTTGAGGGTCAAGATGATCTCTTTTAATCAGCACCAAAGGGCTTTCTTGTATGCAGGTTTTACACACATAGTACCACCCACAGGGTTTTGTAGAACAACCAATAAAACACCAATAAAACACATAATATACAGTAAAACACTCCCATTCATTCCACTCTGACTCTCTCTCCTTCCTCCCGCACGGCTCCCGGTGGTTGCTGGGAGGAGTGACTGGGGAGTCACTTCCTCCCAGTGTCTGACATCATCAGAGGGGGCCCGGTCACGCAGTTACTGGGCCCACTCTGATGATGATATTAATTTCCTAACAGCATGGGCCACCCGATGGGCCCCTTCACGTGCGGCCCCAACAATTATACCGCCCAACTGGGGCACCCGGTCGCAGGGGTCTGCTGGGCGACCCCTGCCACCGCGGTATGTACGCCACTGGTCAAGGGTCGAAACATTGCTGTTTTTGCTCCAATAAAGCTGCCTTTTGGCTATTACCTTGAGTGCCTGGACCAAGACTTTATTTCATATATCTAACTGGGGTCTGACCATCCTCAGATCTGGTGCACCGTGGCTGCCTGAGTGCGGTTTCCTCTATCTTCAAAAGTCTGTGACACGGAGCTTCCATCACACGTAGTTTTAGGAACCCAACAAGTCAAGGGGAAAAGTTCAATTTCAGTTTGTAGAGTCTAGAACCCTACTTTTTTTAATCTTCATCAGCTGCCACTCTCCCCTTACTGGTGTGCTGGATGAGTTACTGTATGTTTCAATCACCCCAGTAACTTGCACACCATGTGAGTAGGTATAGGTGGGCGGAATGATGGCAGCATCTGTGAACAGACAAAAACTGTTAGATATCACAATCTTGTGGAAGGCTGGTTTCAGCCCTGGAGTATGACTTACTTCAATCTTAGCTGAAAAGAGGGTCCAGCATTTCTTATGTAGTTAACACTCCCTTTATTGTGAACCCACTCAAAAGTGCTAACATTTTGACTCTCTCCAGGGATAATGGCTTAATAAACATTCCTAGGGTTGAAATGTAATATATTTTCTTATTCCTTGTGCTGATCAAATATGTAGACATTCACACTTCTTTATCTTGGAACTGGGCTCTTCCACCTTAGTTCCCTATCAAGCGGTGTTTTACACTTTGTTCTCTACAGCTGACAGTCAGCATAGAGCTGGATTGTGATGTTGTTTGCTAAATCTCAAGTATAAAAGTTATAAAAAAAATGAGCATTGCATCAATTAACACAGTTATAGTTTATTTTCAATATTTTATTTAAACCTGGACTTTCCAGAGAAGTGACGGTTCCATTTTAAGAATGTAGTGATGAAAATGTTTCAAGACAGATCTCACAACTAACCACTAGGTGGTATACTTTCACTTAAAATATTCTTCAAAGTTGCAACAGGAAAAAAACAGGATTATTTACTAAAGTGAGAATTCAAAGTGAATTTTAAATTTAAGGTTAGAGTATCCAAACTAAAAGCATAGTTGACTTAGAGAATTTTTACAGTTGTCTATTTTGATCTTAAATTTGAAATTTACTTTTTATTTACTTTGCTTTACCACTTTAGTGAATAACCCAGTTAATTAAAAAACAAACAAAAGACATACACTACAGCCCATTTCCCTCCCCAAAACACCCTACATCCCATCTGCCTTCACAACTCCACAACATCCTCCCTCTCAGTCACGGGACTCTACAAGCAACCTCCCTTCACATATGCAACCCCCAAAAGGATTATCCCCACACACAACCCCACAAGCAGCATCCCAAGAAACAAACACCACCACAAGCTGCCTACCCTAGCACATGCAACACCACAATCAGCTAACCCATACACACAACCCCACAAGCAGTGCCCCTCAAACATGCAACCCCAAAAGCAGACTCCATACACATACACACACCTTTTCCCAGCTGTCCTACATATTATCCAACCACTCATCTAGTCACATTCAATCACATCATGTAC
Organism: Pelobates cultripes; assembly: GCA_933207985.1. Classification (NCBI taxonomy): domain Eukaryota; kingdom Metazoa; phylum Chordata; class Amphibia; order Anura; family Pelobatidae; genus Pelobates; species Pelobates cultripes. The sequence goes on along the minus strand of OW240913.1, from coordinate 206,076,018 downwards.
ACATCTAATCAAAAAGTCAAACTAGTTGCATTTACTCATCCAATCACATACATGAAACTTTTTACATATTTGTATGTATGAAGGGACAGAGAAAGGAGGTGTATAGAGGAATCTGGAAAGGAGCAAGAAGAGGTAATCTGGCACTGGGCAGTCCCTTACTCACTTTTATTAAATATGCATAACTAACAATGATTTATCTCAATATTATTGGCTAATATAATTTCAAAAATGGTTATTGTGATGGATCTCCTGTACTCCAAATGAGTACCTCCACTCAGTGCACGTCCTAGCCACTTTCAGGGGCTCTGGGACGCTTCCGCCCCAGTTGCTGAAGCTTGACTGGGGTTTCCCAGTAGCTCTCTCCTTCTAGACAGGTATCCCCCCTTTGCCTTTTGATCTTCAGCTTCTTTTCCAGACAGGTATTCTGTGGTGACTCTATACTGTGATCAGCTACTGCCCTTGCAAAGGCACTTGTGGCTCTCAGGTCTAGCTCTTTTTGACTACAGGGACCAAGCTGCCATCCAACAGGTCCAAAGGCTCTGTTAGTGGGATCACTAACCGAATCAACCAGGACACACAGTTCCAAAAGGAACTAACACCTTTATTTTTAGCTAACGACTACCCCATATCTGCATAACATTAAACTTGCTTTGACAACTCAATATAATACAAATAACTAAATCGTATCAAAAAACATACAGGAACTTATAATAAAACAAAAACATATTTCTAAAGGGGTGGGAAGACAATAACCAACATGAAATAGCGCCCCTGCCTGCAGAAATAATAAGATGCAAATCTACCTGAATATGCAAACTAACAAGCCTTACTATTCAGGTAGTGCATATAGGTGTTTCAAGATCCTCACAACCAACTGAGTGCACTGTACAGGCACCACAGCCAAACCCATCTAGTTGGTTGAGAGAATCAGTAGGACAGGAGAGCACACAAAACATTTAACACCAAACAACCACATTACACACTGTAAGAGTGGCTTAAACATAGGGGTTACTCAGGGGCCTAATTGAATTGTCCATCTTAAGCTCTTGGTGATGGTGACTACGAGTTGCTTTATGTATTTATTTAGCATTCATTAAAAAATAGTATGTTATTCTGTATTAATAAAACTTGACAGTCCTGCAATTAACAACCTAACTCTAACTCCCAGTGTAGATCTTCAGTTAAGATGCACTGGTAGAAAGAAACACATTACTATAATGAACCCTTTTTACACATTTACACGTTACTTTACATACACTCAGCACTGTGCATTTCACCCCAGAATTCCCCAAGACTTAAGGCAAGTGGGAAAATAAGTTGAAACTGCTCCCATCGAGAGGTCCTTCTAGCATACAGTGAATGAGAGCAGCTGTTATTGGTGCAATCATGAACCCTACAAAGAGAAATCAAACATTTAAGATACATGTAAAAAATCAACACTACATTATATTTAATGGTAACATGGTCATCATAAATAACTCACAATATGTAATACTTTATGTATTCTATCCAGTTTTAACCATGATAATTCAAAGACCGGGTACCCCATAGAGGAATCCCCCAGTGGTGGAACTACCGTGGTCACAGGGGTCGCAGCTGTGACCAGGACCTTCACTCCAGGGGGCCTGGCCGCCCTGCGACTGGAGTGTCTGACAGGATTGTGGTGCTGCCCCGGCCACGTTGAACAACCACTGGGTGGCCCTTGGGGCCATTTAATGGCAATGAATTTCCAGGCAGAGCTGGGAGGAAGCAGTCACCTCCTCCCAGCTTACACAGAGAAGTACGGGAGGAGAGTGCCAGAGAAGGAGAGGAGGAAGTCAGAGTGGGAGCGCTGACTCCCATCAGCCTGAGCCAGCCACTGGACCACAGGGAAGTCACCGTCCTTCACCTAAGCGGTAGGAAACAGGAGGGTGACTAAAATATTTAACAGTTTGCATGTGTGTTTGTGAATGTCCGTATCTGTGTGTTTGTCTGTATGTGTGTGTGTCTGTATGTATGTGTGTGAGTGTCTGTATGTATGTGTTGTCTGCATGTGTGTCTGTGTATCTGTTTGTCTATATGTGTATCTCTCTGTCTGCATGTGTGTCTGTATGTGTATCTTTTTGTCTGTGTATCTGCGTGTGGGTCTGTACGTATGTCTCTTTGTCCGTGTATCTGTTTATCTGCATGGTTATCTGGATGTCTGTATGTGTATCTGTTTGCATGTGTGTCAGTGTGTGCCCCTATGTATCTGTATGTGTGTCACTGTTTATATCTGTATGCGTGTCATTCTGTGTATCTGAATGTGTGTCACTCTGTGTGTCTGTGTATGTATATGTATGTGTTATATTATACAAATGAAGGGGTGGGGGAGAGGAAAGATGCATGGGGGGGCCCAGGGAAATTTTTGCACTGGGGCCCTGCGGTTTCTAGTTACAGTTACACAGCATTCCTCACATATGTTTTTGCTGTTGATCCAAAAGAAGGCAAAAAACCTAGTCTGAATCGCTTCCAATTTTGCAACAAACTAGGAAAAAATTCCTTCTTGACCCAACAATAGCAGTCAGATGTCTCCTTGGATCAAGCAGCTATTACCCCACTAATTAGAAATTATATCCCTGTATGTTATGTTTTTGCAAGTATTTATTCAACTGCAGTTTAAACATCTGTATGGACTCTGATAAAACCACCTCTTCAGGCAGAGAATTCCATATCCTTATTGCTCTTACTGTAAAAAAACGTTTTCTTTGCCTTACGTGAAATCTCCTTTCTTCCAGCCTAAATGTGTGACCTTGTGTCCTATGTATAGCCATGTTTATGAATAGAGTTCCAGATAATGGTTTGTACTGGTCCCGAATATATTTGTATAATGTTATCATATCCCCTCTAAGGTGCTGTTTTTCCAAACTAAAGAAAAATATTTTAACCTTTCTTCGTAACTAAAATTCTCCATTCCTTTTATCAATTTTATAGCTTGTCTCTGCACTTTTCTAGTGCCATGATCTCCTTCTTTAGAACAGGTGCCCAAAATTGCACAGCATATTCAAGGTGTGGTCTTACCAGCGATTTTTAAAGAGGCAAAATTACATTTTCATCCTGATAATTTATGCCCCTATTTATACATGACAAAACTTTACTGGCCTTAGCAACTGCAGATTGACATTGCATATTGTTGCCTAATTTCTTGTCTATAACAATTCCCAAATCCTTCTCGTGTGTGGTTATCCCTAATTCCCTACCATTTAGGGTGTAAGTTGCTTGTGCATTCTTGACCCCGAAGTGCAAAACTTTGCATTTCTCTACGTTAAATTTCAATTGCCATTTTAGTGCCCAGTCCCCCAATCTATCCAAATCCCTCTGCAACAAAGCAATATCCTGCTCACATTTTATCACTTTACAAAGTTTTGTCATCTGCAAACACTGATACATGGCTTTCAATGCCTTTTTCAAGATCATTTATAAATATGTTAAATAGAAGTGGTCCCAAAACAGAAGCTTGAGGGACACCACTTACTACTTTTGTCCAGCCTGAAAATTTACCATTACTCTACCATTACTTTGTACTCTATCCTTAAGCCAATGTTCTACCCAAGAACAAGAATATTCATCTAGACCAATTTCTTTTAGTTTGAAGACTAACCTATTGTGAGGAACCGTATCAAATGCCTTGGCAAAATCCAAGTAGATTACATCCACTGCAACACCCTGATCTATACTACTACTTACTTCTTTGTAGAATGCAATTAGGTTTGCATCACAAGACCTATGTTTGATAAAACCATGCTGATTATTGCTACTAATTTCTTCCCAATTAATTCCTGAATATTATCCCTTAATAACGCTTCAAATATTTTCCAAGTCACAGAAGTTAAGCTCACATGTCTATAATTTCCAGGCAAGGATTTTGAACCCTTTTTAAATATAGGAGTGACATCTGCCTTCCTCCAATCTTCTGGTACAATACCTGAAACAAGAGAATCTTGAAAAATTAAGTACAGAGGTTCACTTATTTCCCCACTTAGCTCCTTAAGTACTCATGGGTGAACACCGTCAGGCCTTTATTTACATTAATTTTCTTTAACTGCTGTAGCACCTTGTCTCGAGTCATCCAGTCACAAGTTATCTGCAAGTTTTGTGCAGCTATCATTTGCATATCTCTTGCTATAGGATCTCCATTAATATATACTGAAGAAAAATAGTTATTTAATATTTCTGCCTTTTCCTGGTTTTCATTAGCTAACAGACCCATCTCTGTTTCCAGTGTACCTTCACTTTCATTTTTTGTTTTTTTAGAATTGATGTACTTGAAAACTTTTTGGGGTTGGTTTTGCATTCTTTGGCTATCAATTTCTCATTGCGGTACCACGGTAACTGCAGCAACGCTCACGAGAGCAATAAATGTGGTCTGCACCCTTTGGGGGTTCAGACCGTAAGCTCCCAGAACCACCTTGGAATCAGAATAGGATGGCCAATGAAGCAACCTTTGTGGCCTTGTGGGAAATCCAGTCCTGTATATTTAAGTAATAAATGTTAGCTTTCAGAGTTAAATCTTTAGGTTAGTCTCTTAACCTATATAAATATATAGTTACTACCTTCAGCTGTCAATAGGCTGATGGAATAGTCCTCTATGTGGAGAACTGAGTGCCAAGAGAGCAGGTCCTTCTCTTCTCTGTCCCTGCAACTAAAGCACAAAATATTGAGAAAGAAGAAAACATAACAAAACCTACAAACTATTTAAAATAATTATTTGAGAATGCATGCATTCATGTAGTATCATAAATGATAAGTAAAGATGTATAAGAAGTTTAAACATTACTGTTCTGAGGGTAAAGAGTTCCTGCATAGAGCGGGTAGATCAAGACCATTGAAGGCATGATGGTGACTTTGAAAGTATTGTGTAGCGGAGAGCTGGTCTTTCACAGGTTATCTCCACTAAAGATCCCAGTGAGGCTCAGGAACAAGTAATAAAATCCCATTTAACAATAGTCACAGCAAGCAAGATAATCTACGAATATCCCAATACAGATCCCAATGACTGGACGACACACAGCATCAGGAGCAGAACTGAACTTTTAATCACACAACCTTCTTTTAAAGCTTTCTCCCATGCAAGGGAGGGATTCACATTAATTAGTACAGTATCCAATAGTGTAACTGTTACCTCCCACACATCTCCTCCCCTCAGTGTGACACATAATCCACTTATACATACTGCAGTTTTACCCAATTTCTGGATGTACCACAAAACAGTCAGATAGAATTATATAATGGGTACCCCTTGGTAGCCCTGATCTGGGTGACTAACATATTCAAAATTCACCTAGATCAGACCAGGGGTTCGGGAGTTAGGTGGAAGAGGCAATTTGACCGACCGCACACGAGGCAGGATCCGAAAAAGGCTCCATGTGTTTTGGCCTTGTGGTCGGTCTCTGTTCGGGAGATAAAATACATAGAAATACTTGCCATCCAATGTTAAATTGGTATTCGTATTAATGCCCTTGTTCGGGATATTTACCCAGCGAGTGGCTGGTTGGCCCCTCAGTTCGGGAGTTACGGAGCTCTGGAGGTCTCAGCAGTGTTCGGGTAATTGAGTGTCCGATTTGAGTTCCAGACATTCGACGACCAAACACCACTGAGATTTTCTTGCGTAAGATGGCACCTCATGATGATCGGGTCTGACCCAGCTACCTGCTTGTCAGACTCCCTATATAGTAACTGTCTATCCCATACAAATCTTTCACCCTCCCCCCCAGGTTGGTCCGAGGTTACCTTGTCTCTGTAGACCTGTAATGTGGGGTCAGTGATCACCTCTGCCGCAAATTCGGTGGAAGGGGGCACAGGGAACACATTCTAAGGAAGGGGAAGGATCTCTTACCTGGACCTCCGGGAGTGTGTTGTAGTCCTGGGTGCGGGCCTGTTGTCTGGTGACCACTGGGTGTGCTTCTCTGGTGGTTGGGGCCTGGGGCATAAAAGCAGAGGTCAGCTTGCCCAGATCATTCCCCAGCAAAACCTCCGCAGGCAATTGCGGCATTAACCCCACTTCCACATTTCCTGACCCCGTTCCCTAATGCAAATGTACCCGGGCTGTAGGTAGTCAGTATACTGCTCCCTCGGCTACCCTGACGGCTGCAGTTTGGCTGGTCTTGGCTTGGTCAGATACGAGGTGGCTATGTACCGCTTTCCCCTCCAGGTAAACAGTTTGTCAATGGTGCTGGCGATTATCTGCATTAGCTTGGAGGGGGTCTGCTTCGTGTAACACTTCCCACTCTTCCACCGTGGTGATAGGAATTGCCGAGCCATAGGTGGTTGGTGTTTCTGTTTGATAACAGTGATAACTGTTTGAAATGCATTTTTAAAACAAACTTTGAGGACAGCCCAATGCCATCCACTACATATTGTCCTAAGAGCAATAATGTTAACATTGTAATCATAAAAGCTACATTACTAAGCATGCAATCTGTACAAAGGCCATGTAAAAATGGCTGTAAAGCAACTATTAGTATAGACTGCATAGTATAGGTATACTTAAACAATCACAGTAATGACAGGAAGTTGGAGTGCGGAGATAGCCATCCAATAAATCACATGTAAACTGTACTGAAGAAACAGAAAGGATTTAAGGGAGGTGTTGCCATTGGAGAGTCCTGAAGGAGTCCTGAAGGAGAACTTGGCTTTGTGTTTATTTCTCAAGTTTCTGATAGCAGAGACGGCACAATGATATTACAGGCTCATAGAGGACTAATACAGGCAATGTACTATCCATTATAAGAGTGCAGTAAATACAGTAAATACTAATACAGTAAATCAAGTGTTGCCTGCGGGGTAACTGGAACTGGAATCAAACACCAGATTTCCAAACATTAGTAAAATAATAGGGGTCCAGGCACTCCTTGGTTCAAGACAGGCACTTTATCGAGAACCACAACAGCAATGTTTCGACCCCAAAAGGTCTTTGTCAAGCTCTATATTTGAAGGCATATTAAAAGTCATATAGAACACTGGGTGGGCTAAACTAGGTGGTAAGTGACATTTTTTTTTATAAAAAGTAAACTTAGGAACCCGGGACCAGTTATTAATACAATAGAAAAACAGAATAATGTGGTGCGGGAGCCAAGAAACTGAAATAGTGTTAACAGGTAAAGTATCAACCATCCGTGCAGTACTTATAGAAGTACCTTGCTATGAAATAACCAGGACATTTTCCTTATAGCTATTCAGTCTAGATTAAGCAGTGGAACTGACACTGTGCCATTTTCTAGTTTAAGTGTTATGATATGCATATAAGCTTGGAAGTCCCTAGGTCACCATGCCAAGCATATGTGTCCAGAACTTGAAGATCTAAAGCCTGTGCGACTTCAAGTATGTCCTCAGAGCATTGTGATATATAACTGGATTATTAATGATGGAGAGTCATAATCCAAAGCAATGTTCAATGTTGGAATATTTCTCTGTTGGCTAAACAATCCAGGACATCATACACAAGTGATTCTTAGGGATTAGGTAACCACTATGATTTCAGTTTGAAAACCAATCTCAAGGTGTGGCTTACATGGAGAAACAGGAACCTCAAGATACTTAAGTGTCCTAATTGTAGTACGCCTGTACATGTGGTTTACCATTGTAGGATCAAGAATGTGGGTAGAAATTTTGGTTAGCAGTACAGGCATTCATTAAACTTTTTAATAAGATCAGAGATAAATAGGGGGAACCTATAAAAAATCTTTGTATGCTAAGTATAATATAATTGTATGATTGTTTGACATCCAAGCCTTTTTTAATTAGATGGAAGGGAATATATTGCAGATTGCCTACCAAATACAACTATTGTCACTTGTGCTCAGAGACACACATATTCAGATTCCATAAATTACAGATACACTTATGCACAGGTGTACAAATGCAGACACACATTATTGCATACACACACACAAAAACAAGCAATTTTTTTGTACATAGAAACTTATCTACAGAAGGAAATACAAAAATGTAAGAAAGGCATTTAGACACAGACAGAGACAGATATAACCATATGTATACAAAGGGCCTATTTCTCTCAAATATTGTTTGCAAATCTGTCTAACATGTCACCCATTGAGCATGTTTGGGATGTTTAGGATCGGCATTTATGACAACATGTTCCAGGTCCTGCCAATATCCAGCAACTCTGCACAACCATTGAAGAGGAGTGGACCAACATTCCACAGGCCACAATCAACACTAGAGGTGGAGTTAACCATACAATGTAATTATTGCAGTTTATGAAAAACTGCAATAATTACACTTGCAGGGTTAAGAGTAGTGGGAGTTGGCACCCAGACCACTCCAATGGGCAGAAATGGTCTGGGTGCCTGGAGTGTCCCTTTAAGAGAGCTGTGTGCAGTAATTTTGTGAACTGCTGAAGAAACATGACTGCTGCTCAATCTTTGTACCAAGGAAGGATGGAAGTGGAATGCAGGCGCCTGGTTTGCCTGATGGCCATCCCAGGCTAGTGATACATTTTATACACTGAACTAAATTATAAACGCAACAGATTTTTTTTGGCCGCCATTTTTCATGAGCAGAACTCAAAGATCTAAGACTTTTTCTATGTACACAAAGGGCCTATCATAACATGTCATCCATTGAGCATGTTTGGGATGTTTAGGATCGGCATTTACGACAGCATGTTCCAGGTCCTGCCAATATCCAGCAACTTCGCACAACCATTGAAGAGGTGTGGGCCAACATTCCACAGGCCACAATCAACAACCTGATCAATTCTATGCGAAGGAGATGTGTTGCACTGCGTGAGGCAAATGGTGGTCACACCAGATACTGACTAGTTTTTGGACTCCCCCAATACAGTAAAACTGCACATTTTAGAGTGGCCTTTTACTGTGGCCAGCCTAATGCACACTTGTGCAATAATCATGCTGTCTAATCAGCATCTTGATATGTCACACCTGTGAGGTGGATGGATTATCTCAGCAAAGGAGAAGTGCTCACTAACACAGATTTAGACAGATTTGTGAACAATATTTGAGAGAAATAGGCCTTTTGTGTACATAGAGAAGGTCTTAGATCTTTGAGTTCAGCTCCTGAAAAATGGGGGCAAAAACAAAAGTGTTGCGTTTATAATTTTGTTCAGTGTATATACATGCTTTGGTAGCTGTTATAATCTTGTTAACCTGAAGGCACAGAACTAGTAGCATTGCAGTCAGTCACCCACCAGCTAGAAGTTGGGAGAGAGGGACATGGGACTGCTGGTTGTTATGGCGGCAGGGGCTGCTGGCTGTGAGAGGGGGACAGCGGTCTGCTGGCTGTGAGAGGGCACCAAAGGTCTGCTTGCTGTGAGAAGAGGACATGGGGCTCCTGGCTTTGAGAAGGGGGCAGAAAGCTGCAGTCTCTGAGATGGGACATGGGGCTACTGGCTGTGAGAGAGGGGCAGGGGTCTGCTGGCTGTGAGAGGGGGGTAGGTGGCTCAGTCTAACTCCACCACACAAGAGAGGGCTGCAGACAGTGCTGGCTGTGAGAGGGGACAGGGGACTGCTGGTTGTTATAGCGGCAGAGGCTGCTGGTTGTTATGGCGGCAGGGGCTGCTGGCTGTGAGAGGGGGGCAGCGGTCTGCTGGCTGTGAGAGGGAACCAAAGGTCTGCTTGCTGTGAGAAGAGGACATGGGGCTCCTGGCTTTGAGGAGGGGGCAGAAAACTGCAGTCTCTGAGATGGGACATGGGGCTACTGGCTGTGAGAGAGGGGCAGGGGTCTGCTGGCTGTGAGAGGGGGGTAGGTGGCTGAGTCTAACTCCACCACACAAGAGAGGGCTGCAGACAGTGCTGGCTGTGAGAGGGGACAGTGGACTGCTGGTTGTTATAGCGGCAGAGGCTGCTGGCTGTGAGAAGGGGGCAGGCGGCTGCTTGCTGTGAGAGGGCACCAGCGTTCTGCTGGCTGTGAGAGAGCACCAGGGGTCTGCTTGCTGTGAGAAGACGACATGGGGCTCCTTGCTTTGAGAAGGGGGCAGAAAGCTGCAGGCTCTGAGAAGGGGACATGGGGCTGCTAGCTGTGAGAGGGGGACAGAGGGCTGATGGCTGTGATAGGGGGCTGCTGGTTGTGAGCAGAGGCGTACCTAGGATCTCTAGTGCCCTTGGCGAGGAGCTATATATGTAAAACAGAAAATTAGTTCCATCAGACATTTTTACTTTTTCATAAGTGCTTCACCATGTAAAAACTAAAGAAACAGATGTCGCATTTTATATTGTTTCCTAATACTCCCTGTCCAATAAAAAAATAAACCATCTTCTGCCTAAGTAGCAGGTCCATAATAATTAATAATGCGTTGGGGAGGCCACTCATCATCTTCCCAGCTACCTATATTCAAGGATGCTCGCTTCTTTTTATGATTTACATCATAAACCTTAACTCCCAAGGTCTCTCCTGTCTCAATTGGCAACAGGAAGGAGGATGGTTTTAGCATACCTAATACACATGCCCCTTCCCAATCTTGTGGTAACTCTGAATATGCTTTCGCTGGGGCTTTCCAATTGGATGTAGCAGATAAGTCAAACCATACCTCTTTTAAATGGGTGTAATTGGCAAATGGATTAGTAGGCTCTGAGACATTTGAAGCTGACCACCAAGTAGTATCTTTAGTATCGGCATTATAGGCATTCTGTCCTAGACATATTAACTCGCCAACAGGTGTGGTATACAATGGCCCTTTCCTGGCTAAACATACATGACCTATAATGGAGGTTTTTAACCGCCACTCTGATTTACCTCTAGTACTTACTTGATGAGCAGACTGAGAAAGTATTTGTGGTTCATCTGTCTCAGAACCAGGGTACCATACTTCCTTTGCCTCCCATGGCCACTGGACTCCCATATTAGTACGGTAGTACCTCCACATACAAAGCAATTATTTACATTAAGACTACCTGCAATACTCTCAGCCAAATCCATAAATAGGTTCTTAACATAATGGGGAATTTTATCCTCAACACTCATCTCCTCATAGAAGGAATAAAAAACCTGATGAGTTTGAGTTGCTATCATCTCAAGTCCTACATATATTATGGTCCCTGGATCTACTCCTGTGCCATATATTTGGAACCCAAATAGATTTCCAAACTTATCAATAAAATGTTGTGTATTAGAGATGGTCATATGGACAGGATTACATTCCATAGACTTACAGTGTGGTGTAGTGTAGCAACCTTTGGATAATCATATCTTGATACACTGTTTTTCCCCAGGTCGCCCACCCTACACAAGACCAATATGGACAAAATGGGCAATCAGGATCAGTAGATCTCTGACTGGGACATAAATATTTATCATTAAACCCACAAGTTTGTTCCCATTTAAGATTACCACATACATTCCAAGGTTTTCCACTACCAGAGATTGCCTTACATGCATCAAATAGTAGAATGCCCTAGATTGTATGGTATTTATCACAGTCCTATTTATCAAGGTCCCCTGTGAGTTACTGTTCCGAATTACCAACCAAATAGTACGGGGTTGGAATTGGGGATCAAAACATTTAGGCTCTCCTGATATTGGTTTGCACACACTGTAATCTATATATAAATATCTACACTTAGATACAGATCCCCTACACTCATACTGTGAGTGCCAAATGAGAGTTTGGGAAATTTGGTTACCTGTTTTTGTAGTCTTAATGCAGCTAACACAACTCTGTATGTCATCACCTTTACCTTCCTGAAAAATCACAAAAATGCCTAAACACATAATATAACATAGTATTTCAGAAGTCCTCATTTCTACTCTTCAACCGTGCGACGGCACCTCAGCTTCCCGATTGTGAGGGCTGCAAGGATTGTCGTTCTTCTGATCCTCACTTTTCTTCACAGAGGTCCCTTCGAGATACTCTGGCTATGACACGTAGGTAGGTGGTCAGGCTTTATTATGGCCGTCAAAACACCTACTTGCTCATATCTGTTGTTACTTTCAACTAAGATGTCCCAATATCTCCTCGTATTATTTCTCACTCCGACTGAGCTACCCGCTTTAACCAGATCTTGCAAGGATTTTCAGAATCTGGAATAGCTTGCCAAGAATCTGCCGCTGGTTTAACCCTAGAATGATGAATCCACCTTTACTGCTGTTGGAGTAGATAAAAGAACAACATAAGGACCCTTCCACTTTGAACCTAATGGAACAATATTCCATTCTTTTATCCACACTTGATCTTCCGGTTGATATGAATGAACAGGTGGGTATATGTTCACAGGTAACCTATCTTGCACCCATTTCTGTACTTCCTCCATAGTTTTACCCAACTCTACAACCTGCTGCCGAGTAATTCCTTCACCCAACTGATTCAAGTCCCCCCTTAGATTACTGAGTATGGGAGGTGGACGCCCATACACGATTTCGAAGGGAGGCAGACCCATTCTTCTGGTAGGAGTACTACGTATCCGCAACAGAGCTATTGGCAAAAGGACATTCCACTTGAGCTGAGTTTCCTGACACATTTTAGCCAATTGGGTTTTTATTGTTCTGTTAATCCTTTCCACCTTTCCAGAACTCTGAGGTCTATATGCTGTATGAAGTTTCCACTTAATACCAAGCACATGAGTCAATTGTTGTAAAAACTGATGGATAAAGGCTGGACCATTGTCTGATCCGATAGAACACAGATATCTGGGTATAACTTCTCGCAACAGAAATCGTACAACTTCTCCTGCCTTTTCTGTACGAGTTGGACAAGCTTCTACCCAACCTGTGTGGGTACACACAGCTACCAACAAGTAACGATATCCCCCAGATCTAGGCATTACAGTGTAGTCTATTTGCAAATCTGACATTGGGAGTCCTCCCATATATTGAACTCCAGGGGGTTTGACAGGGCCTTGTCTTGCATTGTTTCATACCTCCTCTAACAGTTGGAGTATTTCTGCTGCATACTTGATTTCTTTCCCTTCTGAATTCAACAATCCCCTTTCTTTATACAATGCTCCATGGGCATGGCTGGTTAGAAAAGCGTATTTTGAATCTGTGTAAATATTCACTCTCAACCCTTCAGCTAATTGCAAGGCCCTTGTTAATGTAATCAGTTCCGCCTTCTGTGCTGATGTCCCTTTTGACAGTGGCCGTGCTTCTATCACCTTGTCTATGGTTGTTACCGCATACCCTGCATAACGTATATCTTCTTTCACATAACTACTACCATCCCTAAAATACTGTATGTCCAGATTCTGGATGGGGAAATCATGGCCTGCTTGAAAACACTTCATCCATTATCTCCAAACAATCATGTTGACTTTCAGTAGCCTGGGGCAGAAGGGTAGCTAGATTCAAATTATTGATCGTTTCGAGGTGTACTCTTGGATTTTCACATAACATAGCTTGATATTTGGTCATTCGACTGTTGCTAAACCAATGATTTCCTTTGTAATCCAATAGGGTCTGAACTGCATGGGGTACTCGCACATAAAGTTCCTGACCTAATGTGAGCTTGTCAGCTTCTGCTACCAAAAGGGCAGCGGCGGCCACTGCTCGCAGACAAGGTGGAAGATCACTGGCCACTGCATCCAACTGTTTGGACATTTAAGCTACAGGTCTTTGCCATGATCCCAAATACTGAGTTAATACTCCCACAGCCATTCTTCTTTGCTCATGTACGTACAGATAGAAAGGACACGTGTGATCTGGTAGACCTAGGGCTGGGGCACACATAAGAGAGGTCCACAAAAAGGGGTCATATTCTGTGCCTTTCACAGCTTCATATAAAGGTTTCGCCAGTATCGCATAATTAGGGATCCATATCCTACAGAATCCTGCTGCTCCTAAGAATTCTCGCACTTGTCTTCTATTCTTAGGTATAGATATCCGACACACTGCTTCTTTTCTTTCAGGTCCCATTATTCTTTGACCTTGGGAAATATGGAATCCTAAATAGTTAACAGTTGACTGGCACAATTGTGCTTTCTTCCTTGATACCTTGTATCCTGCTCTCCACAGAATGTGAACCAAATCATAAGTTGCTTGTTGGCATATCTCTTTAGTAACAGCTGCTATCAGAAGATCATCCACGTATTGAAGCAATACACATTCTCCTGGGATGGACTTGAAATCTTGCAAATCCTGACTTAATGCAGATCCAAATAGGGTAGGTGAATTCTTTAACCCCTGAGGTAATCTGATCCAGGTCATCTGACGCTTTGAAGCTGTAACAGCATCTTCCCATTGGAAAGCAAAGATACACTGACTCTCAGCAGCAATCCGAAGGCAAAATCCTGAAGGTCTAGAACTGTGAAGTATGTTGCCCCACCTGGTATCAAAGCAAGCAGATTATAAGGGTTGGGTACAACTGGGTGTATATTGACTACTGCATCATTAACTGCCCTCAAATCTTGTACAGGACAATATTCATCTGATTCTGGTTTCTGAACAGGTAATAATGGAGTGTTCCAGGGGGAAGTACAGAATTTTAGGATGCCATACCTTACGAACTTATCCAAGTAGGTCTGTATGTTTTTCTTAGCCTTTTGAGGTATATGATACTGACGTAGGCTCACAGGATAGGCCCCAAGCTTTAGTTCAATATGTATAGGTGGAATATTATGAGCAAGCCCAGGTGGATTACTCTCTGCCCATACTCCTGGAATGTCAAATAAAGGTTCATCACTCTTAGGGTTTAAACTTGTCATTATGGAGTAGAAGCGCCATTCTTCTTCCCTTGGCACCGATACCGCCATTGTGCCTGGTAATCCATTAAACCTCAGAGACGTTGATCCATTGGGTAGAAAAGTTATCTGGGCTTGAAGCTACGATAATAGATATCGTCCTAGACGTTGAATCGGACACTCTGGCATATATAGGAACTGGTGCTTCACCAGATGGCAAGTGCGACTTTTAAGAACCGGTCTAGCTGCGCTTCTCCCAGTAGCTCCTATCACAGTTATAGTTTTTCCTGAAGGCGGAGCCACCAGTTGAGTCACCACGGAATGTTCAGCACCAGTGTCAATCATGAAAGAACTTCACTTTCCCCTATTGCTACATCGACCATAGGCTCCGCTCGGCCAAGGGGGATGGAGCCCGGTCGGTATCAATAGTCTTCCATGATAGTGTCAGCCAGACCCACAAAATCTCTATCCTCTCTATCTCTTGGTATCTGAGTAAGTGGATAATATCTATCTCCTTGAACACTCCCTCTACTATTCCTACTGTTCCCTCCAAAACGTCCTCTTCCTCTATAACTACCACTATAACCTCCCCGTACTCTTCTCTCTCCTTGTCTATTATTTTCATAATGCTCTCTCTGTGGACACTCATTCTTCCAATGTCCTTCCTCTCTACAAAACGCACAATGATTCCTACTTAAAGGTCTCTTACTCAGCCTATTCTCGACTCCTTTATTCGCTTCCCTTCCCTGTCTTTCTCCACTTGTGATAGCTACCGCTAGCATATCTGCCTTCTTCCTCATTTTACGTTCTTCCTTTATCTCAGTTTCCCTATTCATATACACTTTATTTGCGATCTCCATTAGCTGTGATATGGACATCCCTACAAATCCCTCTAACTTTTGCAATTTTCTTTTAATATCACCTTGGGCCTGGCTGACAAATGCTGAGTTGATCATTTGAGAATTCTCAGGGGCCTCTGGATTAAGAGGAGTATACAATCTATATGACTCCAATAATCTTTCATAAAAAGCACTAGGTGACTCATCAACCTTTTGCAACACCTCAACCGTCTTTGACATATTGATTGCCTTCTTCCCTCCTGCCTTCATGCCAGCAATAATGGCTTCCCGATATGCCCTTAATTGGGGCATGTCAGCACCATTCACATTCAAATTTGGGTCAACATTTGGATAATGGGCTGCAGCCCATGCAGCTGGATTGGCCTGATTTTGAGTATGGGCCGTTTCCTCAAGCGCTTTAACCCCTTAAGGACACATGACATGTGACATGTCAAGATTCCCTTTTATTCCAGAAGTTTGGTCCTTATGGGGTTAATAGCCACTTGATTAATCCGGGTTCTTTCCTCACAATTAAATAAAGTTAATAATAATTGCTGGCAATCGGCCCAGGTGGGATTGTGTGTTTGTACAATAGAGGTAACCAAATCTGTCATGACTTGAGGTTTGAGTCTTCCAATTAAATAGATCAGTTGTGGTGAAGGGGACATAGACAATCAATTGATCTGCCCGTTGTATTTGGCATTTTTCATCAACATGTGTTGGGCCCGGTGTAAGTCGGATGGGCATTTGGTAATGTCGGGGTTGAAGGGTACCAGTCATCTGTCGGGTTAATATAGGACTTTGGCGAGGCTGTTTTATAGTAAGTTCCGGTCTAGGGGTAGTAAGGTAAGGAGGCGGGTTAATTTTACCGGGCGGAAGTTCAGTCACCAGGATGTTGCGGGCCGGGCTAGGAGAAGCCTGACCAGGAACCAGAAGTGACGTTAATTCCGGATATATAGAACTAGTGGAGGTAGGTACCGGAAGGGGAGGACTCAGGGCAAGTGGGCTGGGCTCTAAACAAGATGAATGAGTGGGCAGGGACAATGGGAAAGGGGGAGTGGCAACACCAGCAGCACCTCCTCTAACCTTAGAGGAGGAGAAAGGGGATGGGGAGGGAAGTTCAGACTCAGAGGGAGAGTCTAAAATGGGCAGGTTTGCGGCCCTGATGGACAGGCGAGTCCTGGCCACCATGAGGCGACATTGCTCCTCGTGGCATACCTTAATCCATTTAGGCAATTCTTCCACAATCTGTTTCCAACACTCAATATACGGAAACTGGTCATAGAATTCAGGCCTACTAGATACAACCGCATGCACACGTTGCACTAGAGTTAGATCAAGACAACCACATGGAGGCCATGCAGTCACCAAGATAGGCCACTCTCTACTACATAATGTAGTCAAACGCTTTGGGGATAATTTCACTCCAAAATCACAAACTTCATATCCCTTTACAAAGTTTTTCAACATACACGATAAGGGATCAACAATCTTTGAGTCAGACGCACCCATACTGGCAACGGAGCGTTGTGGGGATATTTATGGGATAATAATAGTAAACAGTGAGAATTGCCCACTAATTCAATTCTCAGATCCCAAAGATCATTATCGTAAGTGAAAAGTATTTCATATAAATAAAATCACAATTTTATAAAAATAGATTTTTATTTTATAATAACTAATAATAATAATATGTAACATGCGTGACAATAATCAATGAATATCCAGTATAAAATGATATGCAATACAATGGAATGGGTATAAACGTTTCAATGGCTAAACAGCATTTTCTGTCAAGACTTACACGATTTATGACTATCTTTCACAGAGAGAAAGCGAAGCTTTTCACAGCGAAGGGCCATAAAACCCTGGCTAGCAGTTAGATCAACTGAATAACCCTGTCAATGCTGGTTAGATCTCCTAGGTAATTAAGATCTATTCTTATGTAATTTTAAATAAAACAACATTTAAACCAGTTCATTAGTCATTACCTGGAACCATCCAATAAGAGAATCTACCATATTTTATAAAAGCAGAATTTAATTTGTCTAAAAAGATATCTTATCTTATTTTAGAACAAATCAATACACCTGGATAAAAACAGCGGTATGCTAACACGTGATAATATCACATCAATATATAATTATTCTTAATTCCACCTGCAGAATGGAATGTTTATAACTATATATTCTTTAGTTAACTAAGATTTCTTAAATATGGAAATCTGACCGTGCTTTATCCAGTCATATATCATGCTATTAGTAAATTTTAATTAATTTAATTAATTAAATGAAACCAGTATAATTACCAGTTGAGTAGATATTTCATCCGATTGGTAGTCTCAGGAACTTGTTTGGATGTCTCTCTGCATGGAGGTGTGTAGGAATTTCTGAGTGTCCTAGAGTGGATATCTGTCATAGGCCTCTCTGCATTGCTTCCGACTGCTCACTTCTTTGCTTTCCTTGCATACCCTTGCATTCCTCGTCTACCCTTTGTCCTAACTTTTTAAAGGGCCAGACTCTCTGTACGTCATCAGTTGATAACCCAATAGCAACACTGGGGGTGTGGTTATCTTCCAGATCGCAATTTAGTTATTTTGATCTATAGAGGGCAGTCTTGTCCCACTAAACATACCTATCCAGGAAAGAGTTAACTTTTCCTGGTGGCAATTTTGACGTCATTTTGGCTTTATCTTTATAGTAGCCATAACTTACGTTTTCTGTCAGATCAACAGTTTCTTTAAGTTTTGTCCAGACTATGTGTCTGGCAAATTCTGAGTTTTGACCCGTAACTTACAATGGGATCTTGTACATATAGAAAGTAACATTTTATTATTTAATCTCCTCTGTCACAAATGTCTGTGTTTAGATATGCATCTATTCCATTAGCATTTAAGACAGTCTATCCAACCCCCGTTCTCCTTATCACTTGGTTTGTATATACTATGCATTCCTTTAGCTCTGGGAAAGTGGTTAGTTTTACAGATAGGATAGAAATTTCGTGTCTCTTTGTTAACTTGAAAATAACAAAATGGAGTCTGGTCTGTTCAGAGTGACTCAGAATATACACTTTTAATTTCTATCATAGCACAAGATGTCTGCCGATATAAATACTCTGACAGCGTCTAATACAAAGAAACACAAAACCCCAAACACACTTCCAACGATCACACTTGTTTCCTTGGCAACAGCACCACGTGGCACAGTTGCTAGGCCAAACACACACACACGAAAACACGCAGAGAATTCTCGTACATACAGTGATATCACGACGTCTCACTCACAAAGATTTACCAAACACTAGATACTTATCTCTGTAACTATAAATCAAACCCTACAATTATCCACATTATAAATCAACTTTTAACTAACCGACTATATCACATTCTAGTAACCTCATCTTTACAATCAGTGGTTATGGTATGGTTAGCAAGTGGTTATAATACAGTTTTAAAGTCACAGATCAGATAGTAACAGTTATGGTGTTACACATATAACATAAGACAACAGTTTTTAGTAATTTTTACACAACGTCAGTAGTTGTAGTACATGTTAATGGTTATAATACCGTGCGCTATTATACAGTATACACACAATTTACAATACCACTAGACGGCAGAGCTCAAGCTTTCTAGCAGGACATACAATTCACCAATTCACCAACTACAGAATATTTAACAACATTTACAATAATCCCAACTATTCTAATTGGCCAGCACCCCGAGAACTATCAAACTATTTACACCAGGATTCGGTTAGTCTATGCTGCCCAAGCACCACATATAGCGAACTAGTGGGCAGAATTTACAACATTACCCATTTAGTCTATCTACTCTATCAATAGTCTAGTGGCTGAATTTTACTACAGGAAAGTTCGGTTGAAGTTATTGCTGCCAAAGGAGGTTCAACCAGTTATTAAATCCAAGGGTTCACATACTTTTTCCACCTGCACTGTGAATGTTTACATGGTGTGTTCAATAAAAACATTGAAACACTTCATTCTTTGTGTGTTATTAGTTTAAGCAGACTGTGATTGTCTATTGTTGTGACTTAGATGATGATCAGATCACATTTTATGACCAATTTGTGCAGAAATCCATATCATTCCAAAGGGTTCACATACTTTTCCTTGCAACTGTATGTGGGTGTATGGTGGCTGAGTGTGCTGTGTGTGATAGCTGTGTGTGATTCCTGAGTGTCATATGATATGTGGTGGCTAAATGTGTTGTGTGTGATTCCCAAGTGTAATATGTATGTGAATGTGTGGTGGCTAAATGTGTTGTGTGTGTGTTGGGGGACATGGGGCTGCTAGCTGTGAGAGGGGGACAGAGGGCTGCTGGCGATAGGGGGCAGGGGGCTGCTGGTTGTGAGAGGGGGCAAGGGGCTGATGGTTGTAAGAAGGGGACATGGGGCTGCTGGCTGTGAGAGGGAGGCAGGGGGCTGCTGACTGTGAGAAGGGACATGGGGCTGCTGGCTGGGAAAGGGGGATAGGGGACTGCTGTTTGTTATTGCAGCAGGGGCTGCTGGGGTAAAAAACAAACAAAAAACATCACATTTCTAATGATATTTTTTTGAAAGTAAAAATCCTTGACAGTTTATTCCCCCTTCACTTTTTCTTACCTTTGGCCTTGTTGGGAGGGGGAGTTCCCGGGTGAAAACATTTTCCCTGGTTGTCCGGTGGATAAAGTCTCAGGTGTAGACCAAGTGCACTAGGCCTGCGCTTTGGAATTTATCAGAACGTTGTTGTAGTAACCAACGGAAATGCTCTCATTGGGTGGAGCATTTGCAGGCCCTTCATATCAGCATACTGGCTGAGAGAGCCCACCAGCCATGGATGCATTGCCAGTCTTAAACGGGCTGACCAGGCTGATCTTTTTATCCCCCCTGTCGGCCTTGGCCCATGGCCATGGCAGCGCAGCCCCTTTTTGCCTGATGGCCAGTCCGGGCCTGGCTACAGGGCAGAGTGAGAGAGACAGCCTCTAATGGTGGTGTAGTGGCAGGGCAGGCTTAATATACAAGCAAGCTCCAGCTATCCCTACCGTACCCCTTGGAAGCACTGGGAGGAAGTGAAATCACATCATATCACTTTTTCCCTGAGCTCTGTGAAAAGCCCACATGATTGAGTTCTGTATTAACTGCACATAGAGCTATCTCCTCTGGACTGATGGAAAGCCACCCTCCTGCAGTGACATGGTAAGCCAAGATGATGGTGGCTGAAAATGGTCTGCACTTAAATATTTTTGTATCAATATGTCGGTGTCCGCATGAATCTGTGTGTCTGTGTGAATCTGTCAGTGTGAATCTGTAAGTTTGGATTCGTCTGAATGTGTGTGTTAAATTGTGTGTCTGTAAATCTGAATATGTGTGTGTGTGTGTGTGTGTGCAGGGCCGCCATCAGAAATTTTGGGGCCCCTGACAAAACACCAGGTTTGGGCCCCCCCCTCCCTCCCTCCCGGGCCCGCACACGCCCTACCTGGTCCGCTGACAATGATGCAGGACTGAATGTGGTGTGTATAGTGGAAGTGAATTAGAATATGTGTAATGGATGTAGTGTTTGTGTGTATTAGATACTGTTTGTACAGTGAATGCAGAGTGTGTGTTTGTGTAGCGGATGCAGTGTGTATAGTGAACGCAGAGTGTGTTTGAGTAGTGGATATAGTGTGTGTACAGTGATGTAGTGTGTGTTTGTGTAGTGGATGTAGTGTTTGTATGTACTAGATGAAATGTGTTTAGTGGATGTAGTGCGTGTATTAGACGCAGTGTCTGTGTATAGTGAATGCAGAGTGTTTCAATGTGTGGTGGATGTAGTGTGTGTACTGTGAATACAGGATGTTTGTGTAGTGGATGCTGTGTGTACAGTTAATGCAGAGTGTATGTTAGTGTAGTGAATGCAGATTGTGTGTCAGTATAGTGAATCCATAGTGTATGCATAGTTTAGTGAATGCAGAGTGTGTGTTAGTGTGTAGTGAATGCAGAGTGTGTCAGTGTAATGAATGTAGTGTGTGTGTTAGTGCAGTGAATGCAGAGTGTGTGTTAATGTGTAGTGAATGCAGAGTGTGTGTTAGTGTAGTGAATGCAGAATGTGTGTTAGTGTGTAGTGGATGCAGAGTGTGTGTTAGTGTGGTGAATGCAGAGATTGTGTTAGTGTGTAGCGGATGCAGAGTGTGTTAATGTGTAGTGAATGCAGAGAGTGGGTTAGTGTGTAGCGGATGCAGAGTGTGTGTTAGTGTAGTGAATGCAGAGAGTGTGTTAGTGTGTAGCGGATGCAGAGTGTGTGTTAGTGTAGTGAATGCAGAGAGTGTGTTAATGTGTAGTGAATGCAGAGAGTGTGTTAGTGTAGTGAATGCAGAGGTGTGTGTTAGTGTAGTGAATGCAGAGTGTGTTAATGTGTAGTGAATGCAGAGAGTGTGTTAGTGTGTAGCGGATGCAGAGTGTGTGTTAGTGTGTAGCGGATGCAGAGTGTGTGTTAGTGTAGTGAATGCAGAGTGTATTAATGTGTAGCGAATGCAGAGTGTGTGTCAGTATAGTGGATGCAGTGAGTGTGTTAGTGTGTAGCGGATGCAGAGTGTGTGTTAATGTGTAGCGGATGCAGTGTGTGTGTTGTGTTAGTGGATGCAGAGTGTGTGTTAGTGTGGTGAATGCAGAGATTGTGTTAGTGTGTAGCGGATGCAGAGTGTGTTAATGTGTAGTGAATGCAGAGAGTGGGTTAGTGTGTAGCAGATGCAGAGTGTGTGTTAGTGTAGTGAATGCAGAGAGTGGGTTAGTGTGTAGCGGATGCAGAGTGTGTGTTAATGTGTAGCGGATGCAGAGTGTGTGTTAGTGTAGTGAATGCAGAGAGTGTGTTAATGTGTAGTGAATGCAGAGAGTGTGTTAGTGTAGTGAATGCAGAGATTGTGTTAGTGTAGTGAATGCAGAGTGTGTTAATGTGTAGTGAATGCAGAGAGTGGGTTAGTGTGTAGCGGATGCAGAGTGTGTGATAGTGTAGTGAATGCAGAGAGTGTGTTAGTGTGTAGTAGATGCAGAGTGTGTGTGTTAGTGTAGTGAATGCAGAGTGTGTGTTAGTTGTAGCGGATGCAGAGTATGTGTTAGTGTAGTAAATACAGAGTGTGTTAGTGTGTAGCGGATGCAGAGTGTGTGTTAGTGTGTGTGGCGGATGCAGGGGGTGTGTGTTGGATGTGGTGAATGCAGGTGTGTGTGTGTGGCAGTGCAGGTGTGTGTCAGTATGGTGGATGCGGTGGGTGTGGGTGTGTGGCGGATGCAGGTGTGTTAATGTGTGTGGCGGATGCAGTGTGTGTGTTGTGTTGGTGGATGCAGCATGTGTGTGTGTGTGTTGTGTTAGTGTATGCATAGTGTGTGTTGTGTTAGTGTATGCGGTGTGTGTGGTGTGTTAGTGTATGCGGTGTGTGTGTTGTATTAGTGTATGCGGTGTGTGTGTTGTGTTAGTGTATGCAGTGTGTGTGTTTTGTTAGTGTATGCAGTGGGTGTGTTGTGTTAGTGTATGCAGTGTGTGTGTGTTGTGTTAGTGTATGCAGTGTGTGTTGTGTTAGTGTATGCAGTGTGTGTGTGTGTGTTGTGGTGTATGCAGTGTGTTTGTGTTGTGTTAGTGTATGCAGTGTGTGTGTTGTGTTAGTGTGTGCGGTGTGTGTGTTGTGTTAGTGTGTGTCTTGGTGTGTTGTGTTGGAGTGTGTATGCAGTGTTGTGTTAGTGTATGTAGTGTGTGTTGTGTTAGTGTATGCAGTGTGTGTTGTGTTAGTGTATGTAGTGTGTGTGTGTTAGTGTATGCAGTGTGTTGTGTTAGTGTATGTAGTGTGTGTTGTGTTAGTGTATGCAGTGTGTGTTGTGTTAGTGTATGTAGTGTGTGTGTTAGTGTATGCAGTGTGTGTTGTGTAAGTGTATGCAGTGTGTGTGTTAGTGTATGTAGTGTGTGTTGTGTTAGTGTATGCAGTGTGTGTTGTGTTAGTGTATGCAGTGTGTGTGTGTTAGTGTATGCAGTGTGTGTTGTGTTAGTGTATGCAGTATGTGTTGTGTTAGTGTATGCAGTGTGTGTGTGTTAGTGTATGCAGTGTGTGTTGTGTTAGTGTATGCAGTGTGTGTGTTGTTAGTGTATGCAGTGTGTGTGTGTTAGTGTATGCAGTGTGTGTTGTGTTAGTGTATGCAGTGTGTGTTGTGTAAATGTGTGATCTGGGGGGGGAGGGGGAGGAAGGGGCATTTTAACATTAATTTTCTATTGATGTAATTAAATGTTTCTCCCCCCTCCTTGCTTACCTGTATCCAGGGAGGGGGGAGATTCCATCCGTGGTGGTCCGGTGGGGGGCCCCCCCGGCTCCCTGTTACCGCAGAGGGGGCCCAGGCAGCACAGGAGCAGCTTCTCCTCCTCTCTCTTCTAATAACTCTTGCGAGACCCGCGGAGCGTTGCCATGGTAACCGGGTCTCGCGAGAGTTATGAGAAGAGAGCAGAGAGGAGGAGAAGCTGTGTGCTGCCTGGGCCTCCTCTGCGGACGGTAACAGGGAGCCGGGGGCCCGCGGCTGCACACATAGATAGCGAGATTCACTATCTATGTGTGCAGAGAAACAAAGTGGGGCCCAGGACTGCCAGAGCAGTCCGGGCCCCCCAGGGCCGCCGGGCCCGTGACAACTGTCACGGTTGTCACCCCCTGATGGCGGCCCTGTGTGTGTGTGTGAATCTTTCAATGTGAGTCTGAGAGTGTGTTAATCTGTATGTGTTTGTGTGTGTGAACATGTGCATGAATATGTGAGTCTGAATCTGATAGTGTGTTATTCTGTGAGATTGAGTCTGTGAGTGTGTGAATATGTGAGTCTGAATCTGTGTGTCTTTGAATGTGTGAGTGTGTGTTAATCTAGGTGTCTGTGAATATGTGAGTCAGTGTGTGTTAATCTGTGTATGTATCTCTGAGTTTAAGGCTGTGTGTGAATCTGTGTCTTTGAATCTGTGAAGGGACACTGAATTGAGATGTCCACTTTGGAGGAGGCATGTGTGTCATAGTTTTGGATAAGCTTTTCAAATGAAAAAAAAATAAAAAAATAATATTTTTTAAAATGCAACAGATTTCATAATATTAAATCATTTTAAATTGTATCCAAACTTCTTAAATCATTTGGAAAACTTATCCAACAATATTAAATTCAGGCCTTGGGGAATAGTTATAGTTTAACTATTTTGGCCTTAAATGTGAAACGAAGTTTGAATACCTGACACGTTAGGGATTAACCCTACGTGGCAAAAGTAACCTCGCCACTGGTTCTTGGAGGGGCCTTTTTGCTAGCCTCCTGCCTCAGGACTATGGGCCTTGCAATATACCTTGCCCAATGCACTTTAAAAGGCTCTGTTCATGTGAGTTATGTACTTTTGTACAATGACCCCCTTGAAGAGCCGCCTTACCGGCAAAACGCACGTCGGGGCTCAGCTGCACTCTTCACCCCTAGCTACAATCTACCCCTTACCTACTCTGACTCTGTTAACAAACTTAACCTAAGATTTTCTTTATATATCTCAATTTTTTTTGTGTTATAGGTAGGTGAGATTTTAGGGGATTTCCCTGATTCCCTGGAACTGTTTTGGGCATAGGACCATGTGCACGGTCGATCAAAAATATGGGCTATCAGGGGATGTAACTTTTGTAAAAAAGTATGTTTTTCCTGTGCTTAGAGATAATTGGATTAGATTAGTACAGTTCCTGATCCAATTATCTCCCAGGCACAGAGGAGGGATTATCTGATTATGTATGGGAGTGTCCTGGATCTGAAAGCCAATGTGGTTGTGTAATTGTTTATACTGTGGTTTACTCTCAGGTCCAGGGGAAAGTGCCCCTTGCATGGGGACTTGCATATAAGGCCAGTTGTGGCTCCCATTAAATGAGTTCCTGCCTATCCTCAACATAGAGCCTGATCTCATGTGTGGTTGAACAGCTGTATCTGCTCTGAGTTATAATCACTTGCTCTTGTAATAGCAGCCTGCTACACTCTCTGCAGTAGGAGCAGTCTGCCCACTGGAAGCTGGATCCTGGTCTTGAGTCCTGGGTGGGTGGAGGACAGCGAGACCCCAGCCAAGCTGTAATGCTGGAAGTGGGGACTGCGGTGTTGATGGTGTTTGGTGGAGTGCTTGGAAGTACTCGGAGGTACTAGGAAGCAGTTATTGGCGGAGGCACCCAGTCGGGGTGCCAGGCGGTCAGTCACACCCTACAAACATGAATTTTGGTGAATTTGCAAGACAATTGCAAAATCTAGGCTACAATTCTCCAATTCAGCTATTTCATTGGCCTAGATATTGCAATTTCCTTACCAATTCACCTTAGTTCACTAGCATAGTCACATAAAGCAAATATTATGGTAATATAATAAATGTGTGGTTCTGTGTGGTACACTGTGCATCTATATGTGTGTGTTGCAATCTATGTGTATGTGGGAGTGTGCTACTGGCCCTCATGGCCTGGTGTGTCAATTAACTTTTAGACCTGTCTATTAGTATAGGGATTGAAATTTTGAGATCTGATGTAGTGGTTAAGGTGCCTAAAGTGCCCTTTCAAGATTCAGAGTTTAAAAACACAACCCAGTTCAGTCGTTGCATAACCATCTCTGCAAACATTACTGTTATTTATCGCAACCCTGGCTCCACCCTTTTCTTCTTTGACCATTTTGCTGCCTGGCTTCCCTACTTCTTTTCCTCTAATTTTCCATCCCTAATTCTTGGGGGAGTCAACATTCCCATTAACCCACCCTTGACCTCAGTATCCTCAAAACTGTTTTCAATTCCTTTCTCCCTTGGGCTATCACAGTTGGCAAATAATCCCAAAATGCAGCTCCCTTGATTTCTTTTTTTTATGCCTGTATGGTCTCTAATCTCTGTAACATTCCATTTCCTCTCTCAGATCTCCACTTCTTATCATTTGTTCTTAAGAGCCCCCTTACTTACCATTCACTACCTAACCCAAATCTTGCAGTTCCCGGTCTGTCCTCCGGTGGCACTTAGCCGCGATTCTATGGAACTATTTTCGGCTATGGTAAAAACTATGACTTCCATAAAATTTCTGATCTTAATATCATCAAGCCACTCTGGGGACCTGGGGGCATTTTGCCAACATGCAAGAATTAGGGGCCTCATAGACAGTTATTACAAAATACTGCACGCTGTCATTGATGCTAAAGGGGGCAATACACAGTATTGAGCACTTAGGGTATGCAGATTTTTGAACAGGGGTCGTTTACTATTTTTCTTTGTTGCCATGCTTTGTTTTTAGTTGGGCCATTCTGTTATAACCTGCAGTTGAATATGAATCCCATAAAAAAAAAGAAAGAAATGTGTTTTGCTTGCTTCTTTAAAAATGGCACATATATTACCAATTCTCCAAGGGTATGCAAAAATTTGAGCACAACTGTATCTTTCCTCCCCTGAGCTTTCCCCCACTGTCCTACAATATGTCACCGGTTGTCTTTCTTTCAGCTCTGATTGGATGTCCTCCAGCTTTCTGAAACTCAATCTGACTAAAACATAGCTTCTAATTTTCCACCTCATTTCCTGAATCTGCCCTTTTCTAATGCAAGATTTTGCTAAAGAACTTGTTCACGATATAGTAATTTCTCCCATTCCTTACCTTATTTCTCTCCTAATTTGTCTCCCCAAAAGCCGTGCTGCCTTGCCACAGTCTCTAATGAATGTTGCCCCCAGGCTGATTTTTCTCCATTGTCACTCCTCTAACACCTTGCCCCTCTGTCAATCCTCACATTGGCCTACTGTATCCTATAGGAGTCAATTCAAAATACTAACAAAACTCTAAACAATTGTAGCCCCTGTTATATTTCTTCACTACTGCTGGTAACTGTCTCCTCTTCACTGCTCACACCCTTACAGCTAATTCATGCTTGTAGTTCTTCTTGCAAGTGGCTCCTTTACTTTGGAACAGCCTCCCCATCCCCACTAGATTCTCCCTCAGTCTTCAATCATTTAAGAAGTCCTTCAAAACATCAATAGAGTAACTTCTATTTCACAAACCTGCTGCCTCCCCATTCTGCTTGGTCATACACCTCCGCCCACGTATGTGTGTGTTTATAGGGGTGTAGTGTTTGTATAATAGTGATTAATTAGATTTATAATGATTTAAAAACAAATATTCATTCCCCCTTCCCTGTCGTAAACTTGCAGTGAGAGGGGAATGCTGATCTATGGTATTCCAGTGTGCTGGGAATCTTGTTTGCCCCATCACCGGGTGCAAACTATGAGTAACTGTCTTGTTAGCTCAGGCATTTACAGTGTCAGAGCTTTCCTCTGGTAATCCTCAGCAACGATCTGATTGTCCGGAGCTTGTAAGACAGCTACTTTTGCCAGAGGTGCCAGACTGCCTCCACTACTTTACAGAGGCGCAGACTAAGTGTGTCAGATAATACTGTGACACTGAGTTACAGGCAGTCACACACAAGTACAGGCAGACAGTCACGCACACAGCTACAAGCAGACAGTCATACATGCTCAGTTACAGCAATCACACACACACATGAACAGTTACAGGCAGACAGTCACACAAACACACACACACAGTTACATGCAAGCAGTCATGCACACAGGCACAGGCAGACAGGCACACACAGTTGCAGTCATACACAGGCAGACAGTCACACACAGTTTAGTCACACACACAGGCAGGCTGCCAGACACAGTTACAGTCACACACACATACAGTCACACAAACACACACACAGGCAGACAGTCACACACAGTTACAGTCCCAAACATAGTTACTGTCACACACATAGTTACAGTCACACACAGGCAGAGAGTCACACACAGTTAGTTACACATGCAGACAGTTAGACACAGTTTTAGTCACACACACAGGCAGACGGTCACACACACACACAGGGAGACAGTCAGACACAGTTACAGTCACACATACGGTCACACACAGAGCACAGTTCCACACACACAGTCAGACAGTCTCTCAGACAGGAGTGGAAGCAGGGACTCCTTTCTGTGCAGCAGTTACCTCTAAGCTCCGCCTCCACTTCTGTTTTAGCCCCACCTCCTCCACGCAGTAAACTCCACCCCCACCGCTCTGTAAGCCTCGTCCCCGTTGTGTTTACATTCATAGTTCCGGGTGGAAAATAATGAATCCTCCACCCAGGGACTTGCTTTAGCATCCCTTGCCCTCCGGTCACATGGTCATGTGTAAGCTGTGTTGGCCACATGGCGCCCCCTGCTCCATGGCGCCCTTTGCGGCCGAATAGCTCGCGCACCCCTGCCCCTGATGCCCCTCCTATTGTGTTTTTATACACCACCTCTTCTAGATTATAAGATCAACATATTGTTCCTGTCACATTTTGTAATTGTCTTATTTATTGTTAAATTACTTGTTTATTGTTACCTTTTTTTATAACATAGTAAAGTGCTGCGGAATAAGTTGCCATTATATAAATGCCAAAAATAATAATATATTATGAAACAAAATCATTTAATAAATTTAAGGCTTCCGCTGCTTTTTCCACTGGGCTGAGAGCCTCTCTGCCTCTAGGTTTCGGGGGGCCCGGAAAATTTAAGTCCCTATAGCTTTGAGCCCTACTGGGCCTCCAGTACCTGGAGGGACGGGCGACCCCTGTCTTGGGTGAGAGGCTGGCAGTGGGAGAGACAAGCAGAGGTAAAGAAGGTGGTTGATCTACTGGAGGGGGTTCTGGTGAACTGACAAGGCCTTTAAGTGCCCACTACACTGTGGCTTATTGGTGAGACAGTGATGGCTGGCTCTGCGGAGATGACCTGTGGATTCATGCCTCGAGGGGCCTGTCTGCTGCACAATATCGACAGTTCTCTAACTATTCACTATTGAATATTTATTCTACAGATTTTTTTTCCTCACAACATACCTCTGGGTGAGGTACGCTGCGTTGACTGAAAGTTAATGTTGGGGTACTTTTCCTGGTTAAATACTATATAATATATGTTTAATTCTGCTGGTACGTGTTTCAGGCAGTATTGTTACCCTAAATGCGTAATTAGGCTTTGTAACGCTTTAATCAGCTATGACACTTTGTGCAGCAATGCGCTGTCTCACCAATACATCACTTTACAGGCATATACGTCTGCCTTAACCTATGAAATGCCGTACTATCATTGTATTACCCATGTGTATATAGGCTTAGCCTTACAATGCTAACGTCTGCTGTTTTACCTCTGTTTTCTTTGCAAGAGCAGGATGTGTGTTATTGTGCAGAACAATGCTGTTTTACCACTGTGTCGTATCTTCAGTGAATATGCCTTTCTTATATGATGGTGTGATACTTTTTCAATACTTATACATTTCCAGATACACTGCATTTTACTACTGTATGTACCTTTCAAACTAATAAACTGTGAATGAAAACAACATCATGGGAAGTTATAGTTCTTTTTTATGCTACACATACCTTAACAATTACTTATTAAAAGTAAATAAAGAACCTTGGCAGCACTTATAATAAATTATAAGTGCATACATTATGACAACATATTAAGAAGCAAATGACATACAACTATTAAACATCATTTAGTTTGCAGCTCTTTCTACAGATACTATATAAAATAAATGAATAGAAAAGGCTCATTATGACCCTTGTAATTAAAGGGTTACTCTAAGAACCATGACTACATCAGTGATTTGAAGCAGACCCGGACGGGCAAAGTGGGCCAATGGCCAGTTGGTCGTGATGGCCAAGGGCTGAGGCTGACAGGGGAAATAAGAGGATCTCCCCTGTCGGCCCATGGAGGGCCTGTGCTTTGCAAGGGCCAGCTCTGCTGTGTGCCAGCACTTTGGCAGAGAGGCAGAGGGTAGAGGAGGACCCAGGAGCTCTAACCTTCAGCTCCTCCAGGTTCTTCCTTTTGCAAGCTTGGAGTGTGGCTGAGGTTACTATGGAAGCACTCTGGTCTTGCGAGAGAGAACTCTAGCACGAGGATCTGAAGGCTAGCGGTCACTCACCACCAGACCACCAGGTTTTGAATGTAAACATCCAGGGCAAAGGTATAGGGATATAAAGTTTATTTATTAAATTTAAAAAAATAAAAAATAAAAAAATATACATACAAACATATCTGCCCCCCACCCAATGTAGGATAAAACTTCCCAACACATTCACACACTGCACCACACAAAAAACAAACACACACACACACACTGTACCCCTCACATACACAGTGCATCTCACACAAACACACACACTGCACCCATCAAATACAGTTAAAAAGGGTCTTTAGTACATCTATCCCCAGTTGTAATATGTTTTTTAGGTTGATAGTTGATGGTAGATAGTTGTGAGGCAGAAGATGAGAACTCCAGGGTTATTCTGTCTATGTCCAGGCAGGGGTCCCAATTAGTGATGTCCCGAACGGTTCGCCGAACGGTTCGCCGGGAACTCATCATTGAGTAAACTTTGACCCTGTACGTCACAGTCATCAGACACATTCCAGCCAATCAGCAGCAGACCCTAGCTCCCAGTCCCTCCCACCTCCTGGACAGCTCACTAAGAATGCAGCTTCAAAATGGATGCTGTCCAGGAGGTGGGAGGGTCTGGGAGGGAGGGTCTGCTGCGGATTGGCTGGAATGTGTCTACTTACTGTGAGGTCAAAGTTTACTCAATGATGAGTCCGTGGCGAACCGTTCGGGACATCACTAGTCCCAATATGAAAATATTTTGCGTGTGAGGAAAAGTAGATTGGACTACCATTTTAGTCCTTGGACTAGTAGATTTTTCAAAAATATCCTCAACCTCACAATCCAATGTATTTCTTCCTCTATTAAATACTCTAAAATACTTGATAGGAGTGCCAGGTAAACTCAGTTGTGTGTTTAGTGCCAGCACCCATCTAAACATCTCTCCATTGTGCCATTGTCCATCCCTTTGTACTGTGTGTAAGACTCTGCCATGTGTACCTATATCCCCTTTATCTCTTCACCTCTGACCCACAATAATTAAATACGCTAAAATACTTGATAGGAAAGGAATGTAAACTCATTTGTGTCTCATTGTACAATGTCTCCCAGGCATAATTATATCCCCTTTATTTCTCTGACACATACTAATTAAATACACAGCAGTGCTGGGCATAGCTCATTGGCTGAGAGCGATCTGATGACCGCCTTAGCAAATGAGCTAGGTTAGCACAAAAGAGCTAATGGACACTTCTCAAAAAAGGAACAGCAACTATCACTTGACAGGGATAGTGGGTGATACTCTAAAGTGCCTAAGTGAACGAAGCGGCTCAACACAAAAGTGGAATACCCTTTTTCCACAGTAAAATACAGATATTACAACCAAGGTATAAATTATATACCAACAAGTGGAGCGCTATATGAAAGATGATCTCATCTTTCATATAGCGCTCCACTTGTTGGTATATGATGGACACTTCTGCTTATGAACTTCAGTCTCTGAGAAGTAGTGGAGGCAGGAAGCGGTTTCCATTGGACTCCATGTAAGAAAACATACTGTTCATCAGGGCTCTCCAGATACCATAACTACAACAGCATACTGTAGTGGTTATTTTGCTTCGACTGTTCCTTTAACAGCAAAGGGTATGCAATCTTGACAATTTTTTTGTAAATGTGTGTACTGAAAGCCAGGCCAAGAAAAAGTTAACAGTATAAAACAAAACTTAAAGGACCATTATAGGCACCCAGACCACTTCAGCTCAATTGGGTCTGGGTGCCAGGTCCATCTAGTGTTAACCCTGCAGCTGTAAACATACACTAGGGTTAATGCAGCCTCTAGTGGCTGTCTCACTGACAGCCGCTAGAGGTGCTTCCGCGCTTCTCACTGTGAAAATCACAGTGAGAAGACGCTGGACGTCCATAGGAAAGCATTCAGAAATGCTTTCCTATGGACTGTATGAATGCGCATGCGACGCTGACGTCGGCAGAGGGAGGAGAAAGGAGCCCGACACTGGAGAAAGGTAAGTGTTTAATCCCTTCAGCCCAGCGGGAGTGGGACCCTGAGGGTGGGGATAACCTAAAGACCCTATAGTGCCAGCAAAACAAGTTTGTTTTCCTGGCACTATAGTGGTCCTTTAAGGCAGGAAAGGGTTAACTCTAGATGGCATAACTATTATAGGACATAGCTTTGCAGGAGTTATAAAGTAATTTAGTAAGCAACTCCGTGTAAATGCAACACTGTGTTTGTAAATAGAATAAAATACGCAAAAATACTACATTGGGCAAATTATCTTAATATAATACGCACACAAAAAAAAAAGAAATTGCCGGGACACTGTGACTATAGCGTTAGGAATACACTATTGTGTACAGTGTTCTTTTAAACTTCCTATGAGCTCACAGAACCCATTCTGTGAGATGAAACAGTGAGCAAGTGTGAGAAAGCAGCTGGGTGGGACAGGGCGTACCCGGTGCAACCTGAGCCTGGGTTTGTTTACCAGCTCCAACCAGGGGAGGGAAGTATCACCCTGTAGGGACAGCAGCTAAAGCCCAAACAGAGCCCATCCCAGCCCCGCGGCTCCTCCCTTCGCACAACAGGTCTGTGCAGAGCCCAGTGAGTCACTGCAGACACAAGGTGCGGCTCCTGGACTTCTTGTAGTCAGTTTAGTCTGGGAGAAGTGCACAATCCCGAGCCTAGCACTGAGTGCGGACACTGCTCTGAAAGGAAACCACATAGACCTGCGTCATGTTTAAGTGCGGCATTGCCTACCCCAGGTGCAAATGGATCCTGCCATTACTACTGCTCTGCGCCCTGATCTTCGACATCATAGCCCTGGCAGGCAACGGATGGGTGGAGACGGACAGCGGCCGGATTTATGCCTCTTTGTGGCAGAATTGTGAATCCGCGGGGGGTAACAGCTATTCGTGCAAATCTCTAATGGACTATGGTAAGAACAATGGGGCAGGGTGTGTGCGGTACGTCCACTTTATTGCTGGCAACTATGTATCTTCATAGAACTCCGTGGAATTCTACGCGTTCTGTGATACCTTTTAAACCCTCACTCATCTGTGTAATGCGAAGCCAGGGTGGGGGGAAGTCCACACTTGGTAAAAGGAATTTCGCGTTTAGACATTTCTAGATTGAATATTTAGATTGTAAGCTCTGGTGGCTAGGTTTACTTCCCATGCTGAGTTTTCATGGCTGCCAGTGTCCCTGTCATTTTATAAGTTTAATATTAACATTAGTCCTTTACTAATTGTGTACGATGAGGAGTGTGTGTGTGTGTGTGTAATAAATAAATAAATATATATATATATATATATATATATATATATATATATATATATATATATATAATTACACTTTTTTTTTTTCTTTTCTTAGTTGTGGTATGATGAGGATTACTCCAATGTTGGTGTGATAAAGAAATGATCAGAGTGCAGTGATATGCATTTAGCTTGATGCTGATGTAAATAGGATGGGCTCTAGATTGCAGTCTGTAATTCTGATTTTGGGAATTGTCCAGGTTATGAATTTGGGATGTAGCCAGCTGAAGAGGCTGGCTATTTTGATATGAAAGTAAAACTGCAAACAAATGTTAGCAGAGTTTAGCTAGATTATATACACACATTTGGTAATTATTTATAATGAAATTCTCTGGGGTTATTTATTTAAAGTGAACTTTAAATTTTGAGGTAAAAATAGCCAAACTGGAAAAAAAATCAGAAGTCCAGTATACTGTAGTTAGATTCATGGCCTTAAATTTAAAATTCACTTTTAAGTCTCACTTTAGTAGTGTCAGGATGTTTAAAGTGCATTCACCTTAATTCTGTCATGCAGTGGTACATAGGTTTCTGGGAACTTTATATAGTCATTGCATGCCCTTCTTTTTTTTTTTTTTTGCCATGCCTAGGTGAATTGTAAAAACCGGATTTATATTTTTTCCCCTTTTCTTTACTGATAGTTTCTAAGTATAGGTCAAAGATCGGTTTAACATTGGGCAAGGCAGGAGAACTTAGACAAACATTAACTTGTGCTTCCTGCAACATGTGGGAAGTGTATTCAAACAACTTTCACAGACAGGCCTTGATACATTAAAACAGAATGGCTGTCTTGTACCTAATTTCAGAATAGCAGTGTTGGTACTTGGCACTAAATTATCAACTGGCTAGCCTGCTTGTGGAGGAATGCATAGCATCATTATTTTAATTTATAATCTGTCCAAATATGCTTAAGTGCTCCACAGGTGTGCTAATTTCAAAAGTTCTATGCAAAAGAGAATGGATTAATTCCAGATCAGTGATTTGAG
Source organism: Pelobates cultripes (assembly GCA_933207985.1). NCBI lineage: Eukaryota > Metazoa > Chordata > Amphibia > Anura > Pelobatidae > Pelobates > Pelobates cultripes. The sequence continues at coordinate 206,041,361 of OW240913.1, read as the reverse complement.
CTGATATGAACAAATGTTACTTTTATTAAAAAATATATTTTTAAGTACACTTAAAGCAAACTAACAAATTGCATATCTATAATTAATATTTTTTTTATTTTTATAGGAGATGTAATTTTATAGCAAGATTGCTGGCACATTCATTTAATTAATTTGTTTCCCTAAATATTTTATTTATAGCTCACTAGCCTAGTGAATTTCTCTAAATACTGTAGTTCACTAACCGGTGAAATTTGTTGATGCTTTGGAATTGCCAGTCATAATAATGGCATTAATGTATCAGTGAAGATTACAAATACAGAATCAAGCGGCTGCAAAGCTTGTAGTCGTACCATCTCCACATGGTGTAGTGGCAGCACACATTTTATATTGCACACCAGGAATTGTGGGATGCTGCATGTTTTATTAGGGACAGAGGATTTGTATATCTATTCCTTGTAACAATGTGCTGCAGGAGATGAAAGTGAGATGTGTGTTTGTCTATCTCTTCCTCCAGGTTTTTTCCAGTTATTTGACTGCCTGCTGTGATCTAATGAACAGATAATTTTTTTCATTGTGTACAAAAAAATAAAAGTAAATCACAAGAGGTCCAACACATGTTGTGTTTTTTTTTTTTTAATTATAGTGATGGCCAGAAAGTACTTTCAGAGTAATTCTACAACTACCTCTCCCATGTAGTTTTGCACAGCATCCTTGTCTTTTCATGGACAGCCTACTTTATGTGACATGGGAGACAATTGGGGCACATTGCCGAAATTCTTTCAAAGAACTGGCTGGACAGTCACATTTGGTCTGTACACTGTGTAGCTACAGGGTCTTGTATATTTTCTTGGCAAATTTGAAGTATATTTGCATAGGATGTATACAAATGGGTGTTTTTTGTTTGTTTGTTTTTCTACCTATTTTTAGACAACCTCAAAATATTTCATATTGAGCTGTGTAATTTATTGCATATGTTTCCAAGGAACTAAGTCAATTAGTTCTGATGTATTGTCCACTCCCTCACATAGTTTCTGGCCTGTTACATTTTTAGCATTCCTGAAAGATAATCATTCTTCTGAGATCCAGTGTCTTGTGCGAAATGTGTTTAGTAAGCAAACAAGCCCTGTGCAACCGGAGATATATATATATATTTTGGTTAAACCCCAAATCCTTCAGGAGGAGATATTTGTCTCTTTATTGAGATGCATGCTTTTGATATGTACTTTTGTGTTTCATGTGAAGGAGTTTTTAATCATTAAACTTGTGAAAATAGGCAAGGCGAGAACATGTTTAAGGCCAAAATATCCAAATTGTAAATACGCAGATCTCATTTTTTTTTTTTTATCACCACTAAATTTGTAATTTCCTTTACATTTTTTTTATCACAATAGTTTTAGTGAATGATTACTAATTTAAAGATAGATGTAACCTTCTTTTTCTTTCCACTTCTTTCTCAAATGAATAGCCCTCCCCTTTAAATATAATTATCTGCCGAACGACTGTTTTAATTATGGTATCAATAAAGCAGAAAAGGAGCCATTAACAGACTTGCTAAATAGCAGAAATACTTGGTTTTGCTAACACCAACATAATATCCAAATAACAAAAAGGTCCAGTACATCGGTACCTTTGACCCACACTCTAATATATTGGGAAACAGCACACAAAAGAGCCAAATATTTCAACCCCTCCTTTTTTTATTTTTTTATTATATTAGTTGAAATATACCCCTGCCTGGGTCAAAATGTTGCCTCTTTTGTGTTCTGTTGCCCAATAATTTGAAATGCTGACCACTGGAAAAGTACTGGACCTTTTTGTTTTAATTATTTCATGAAATTAAAGGAACACTATAGTCTCCTAAATTACTTTAGCTAAATAAAGCAGTTTTAGTGTATAGATCATTCCCCTGCAATTTCACTGCTCAATTCACTGTCATTTAGGAGTTAAATCACTTTGTTTCTGTTTATGCAGCCCTAGCCACACCTCCCCTGGCTATGATTGACAGAGCCTGCATGAAAAAAAAACTGGTTTCACTTTCAAACAGATGTAATTTACCTTAAATAATTGTATCTCAATCTCTTAATTGAACTTTAATCACATACAGGAGGCTCTTGCAGGGTCTAGCAAGCTATTAACATAGCAGGGGATAAGAAAATCTTAATTAAACAGAACTTGCAATAAAGAAAGCCTAAATAGGACTCTCTTTACAGGAAGTGTTTATGGAAGGCTGTGCAAGTCACATGCAGGGAGGTGTGACTAGGATTCATAAACAAAGGGATTTAACTCCTAAATGGCAGAGGATTGAGCAGTGAGGCTGCAGGGGCATGTTCTATACACCAAAACTGCTTCATTAAGCTAAAGTTGTTCAGGTGACTACAGTGTCCCTTTAAATGTATGTGAATTTTTTTTTTTTTTTGCACATGTAGTCCTAAATACATTATGTTCACTTAAAAAGTCCCACTTGGGCAAAAAAACTTGAGAAATCATATGCAAATTAGCACAGACAAGTGTTTGTTGTGTTTCAGACCTCATACTATAGTTATGCAGGTTGTTTTTATTTATTTATTTATTCATGTTATAACAAAAATCAACATAGCTTCTTTATACAAAAGGACATAATACTATTACATAACATTAAATATCTAGAACATCCACATGTATTATAGTATTCAATAAGATAAATAAATATCGACTATGTATGAATAATATCTTTCAGCCATACTTTATATGTAGTTTAATGATCATATATTGTTGCGAGACTAATATAAAGTTCTTCCACATGTAGGTGTCCCATTTGAGTACAGGAACAATATTCCAACGCTTCTTCAGCCATATAGTTATTATAATTCCATACATAATCACTATTCCAATAAAACAAACTAAAAAAGTTAATTAACAAAAGACCCCCCCAAAAAAAAAAAAAACTCAACACAGGAGCACAAATAACACAATCTTTGTTAACTTACAGTGTATCTGTTTGTCCAGGGTAACCATGATTTGACCGAGTTCCTGTTACCGAAAAAGGGATTAGATTCCATCCTATATTGATATTCTATTTGTTCCATAATACTATGCCAAGATAAAGGGATGGTGAGAGTGGTAGGGGTATTGGTAATATCCCAATAGGCCATGATAAATAGAGTAGTGTGTTTTAAAAAAAATAAAAAAAAAAAAATAAAAAAAAGGTTGAAAACAGTTTGCTTCTTGACCAGCTTAATTTACACACATTTCTTCCTTCTTCAACTCACCCATTATGCTCCAGACACCATTTCAGATCGTGGATTCTACTAATACAGCAGAGGTCTCCACCATGGGATCTGTTTGGACTCTGGAATCCCCAGATTTACTAGGTTATTGCTGACAGGCCACTCATTGGATGCCTTTATCGCAAAGGTTATTTACTAAAGTGAACTTTACCAGTTCAGCTACTCTTGCCTTAAATTTGAAATCCAGTTTGAATTTTCACTTTAGTGAATAAGCCTGTTAATTTTACCTAGTTTTTTATTTTTTAAATATATAAAATAATGGTTAAAGGGTTACTCGAATAATTTTTAAATGCATTGTTTTGTGTATTGCTATTTAGTTCCCACCAATTAAGATGTAAAAAAAATAAAAAATTAAACTTGTCTGGAATTCAGCACAGACAAAGCTCCCCGCACTGGACAGCACAACTGTCATCATCACAGCTGCCCACTCATGATCCAAATAAGTGCTTCTAACTGCATCTGATTGAACCATTCTACATGTGCATAGTGCATGTGCATGTTCTGAGCCAGGATAAAAAGGGGAAAAGAAAACAAATCAATTGCTATGCTCATGGCTTCCCTCTGCAGGCAGCACTGCAAGGGGAGAAGCTAATTACATCCAATGTCATAAGAGACGTCTTTAAAGGGATACTACAGGCACCCTGACCACTTCATGTCATTGAAGTGGTCTGTGTGCAAGGTCCCTGTCCCCCTTAGCCCTGCAGAGAAACTAATACTGTCTCTAGTGGCTGTCTGCTAGGCAGCCACTGGAGGCGCTTCCTGCTATTTCACACTTTGTCACTTTTCTTAAAATTCCCATAAGAAAGCATTGTATTAATGCTTTACTATATTAAAGGCCTAATCTGCTCGTTGCACATGTGCATTAGGTTTCTCCGTGAATCTAACGTGGTGAGAGACGAAGCGTTGAGTGTGTGGATAGATTACTACTAGATGGTACAAGTTTCTATTACTCCTGCTGGTTTATTTGATACAAGATTTCCACAGAGGACTGTAGTGCACTTTCCTTTCCTTATAAGGGTTACTCAGGTACGCTGGTGTGGTGTACTGCCTACATGTTTATATTGTTGCTTAGACTTAAAATCAATTTTTGTTTCATATTGGTATAACATTAACCTATGACTTACCTGTGTAGACTTTTTTTTTTGTTCATGTCTATGAAGTATTGCTCAGCATGTTAAAAACAATTGCTTATAAGACAAGTTGCTACATAAAAGATGGTGTTCATTTCTTTGTATTATTTTACACTTTTTAACAAATAGCCATTCTTGTTCACGTGATTTTAAACTTTTGTAGCATTCTTTACTGACTGCTGTGTGAATGTACATGTATTCTTCTCAGAAAATGTATCTAATCCAGAAGCTCTCAATTCTCCACTTATCGCTGCATTTATATTTAATCGCTCATATTACAATGCAGCACAGGTTTCTGCATGCCAGGGATGGAATTAAAGACGCCAGAACCGCACCTAGCCCTATAGTCAAAGCAGTATTTCGAAACCTCTCCACCCATTATTTTAGGAACAAGTCATGTGTCAATGATGGCATTAGATTAATATATGAAACACTTGGCCAAACAAAGCCTTCATCAGCAAAATAAATAATGCAATGGGACTATTATTATTTGGACAAAGCTAGACGCTATAAATGAGTCAGTATATTTATGGAACACACCTGAGGAAGAGACCAAATTGGCCTTAAAAACTTGAGCTCTACAGCTTTGTGGTTATTCTAACTAAAAGGTATTATGCTTGCACTGTCTGATCTCACTAACGAGCAGGACAACATGCATAGCTAAATGCCTACTTCAATAATTAAAGAGCTACTCTAACTTGGAAAAAATAAGAAACAAAATCTACCAGCAAGTGTGTCTTGATTTAGAAAGTTATTGAAGTTAGTGTCAAGGTTGAAACTTAACTTTTAATATCATTTGAGAATAAAATTTGAATAAAACAAAGTATTCAGTCCTTCTTGTATTCAATGATAGGTAATGAATAACTGTAAATTATCGGTGAACAAGTAGGTATACTATTATTTAGACACTGATAAAAATAAGTTAGAGTTAAGGCAAAGAAAGAGGGAGGAAGGAGGTGCTGTTTAACTAGTTCCTATATCAGTAAGAGTCTAATGTGCCTTCGTGGGCATCCCTTAAAGGACCACTATAGTGCCAGGAAAACATACTCGTTTTCCTGGCACTATAGTGCCCTGAGGGTGCCCCCACCCTCAGGGTCCCCCTCCCGCCCGGCTCTGGAAGGGGAAAGGGGTTAAAACTTACCTTTTTCCAGCGCTGGGCGGAGAGCTCTCCTCCCCGTCGGCTGAATGCGCACGCGCGGCAAGAGCTGCGCGCGCATTCAGCCGGTCGCATAGGAAAGCATTCATAATGCTTTCCTATGGACGCTGGCGTGCTCTCACTGTGAAAATCACAGTGAGAAGCACGCAAGCGCCTCTAGTGGCTGTCAATGAGACAGCCACTAGAGGAAATAGGGGGAAGGCTTAACCCATTCATAAACATAGCAGTTTCTCTGAAACTGCTATGTTTATAAAAAAAAATGGGTTAACCCTAGCTGGACCAGGCACCCAGACCACTTCATTAAGCTGAAGTGGTCTGGGTGCCTAGAGTGGTCCTTTAAAAAAGCCTGCTCTGGCACCAAGCCACCCGCTACTGTTGCAAGTAAAGAAATCAGAGTAACGAAATGTAACAAGAGCTTAACATCCAATCAAAGGATGCCTATTCATTGAATGAAAGTTCTGACGTTGTAAGATTTGCGGCAGTGATTCTTCATACCTAAGGTATGCCTAATAGGCGTCCTGAGCGAAGAAATGAGCACCATCTTCTATGTAGCAACTTGCCCTTAAAGCAAATGTTTTTAACATGCTGAGCAATACTTCATAGACCTGAACAAAGAAAAGTCTACACAGGTAAGTCATAGGTTAATGTCATACCAATATGTAACAAATATATTTTAAGCTTCAAGTCTGAGTGGTAATGCTTTTGTCTTCTGCAACCAAATACATTCTGGTACACAGCTTTCCAGCCATTGCTTGTTATTATGGATTGCATGACTTGCTATTGTGTCTTTCATAACATAAGTGTCTCCATAACACTTCAATACTGTGTATGTAGCAAACTTCAGTAATGCACACACCTGCTAATGAATGTTTAGCCTTTCCTAACCTCTCCATGACTTTTTTTTTCAAATTCTATTAACAAAATAAGGATGATTCTGATGTTTGTTTATTGTATATTCCTTCTTGTTGAGAGACACTCTGCTATTCACATTTTTCATATCATCTCCACTCCTCTGCCTGTTGACCTCATGATCTGAATTCCTCAATGAAGGGAAGACTTAAAGAACCACTATAGGCACCCAGACCTCTTCAGATCAATGAAATGATCTGGGTGCCAGGTCCCCCTAGTTTTACCCCTGCAGCTGAAAACATAGCAGTTTCAGAGAAACTGCTATATGTACACTGAGGGTTAATACAGCCACTAGAGGCTGCCTCACTGACCGCCACTAGAGGCTGCTTCTGCGATTCTCACTATGAAAATCAGTTAGAAGACGCTGATGTCCATAGGAAAGCATTAAGTAATACTTTCCTATTGGTGGTTTGAATGCGTCTGCAGCTCTTGCCGTGCATGCACATTCGGCGCTAACGTCGGCAGGAGGAGAGGTCACCGGCGCTGAGGGAGCCAGGCGCTTGAGAAAATTTAAGTGGCTTTAACCCCTTCAGCCCAGAGGGAGGGGGGGCCATGAGGGTGGGGGAGACCTAATAACCCTATAGTGCCAAACTAGTTTGTTTTCCTGGCACTATAGTGGTCCTTTAAATATTGACTACAAATCACTTTACTAGTGGAAGTGTGCTTATCTGCAACACATCCTAGATAATACCACTGCTAAGTTGTTTGCCATTACAATGTAATATTTTTCACACATTTGTGTGCTCTAATAAATATTTCACTAAGGTGTCAATTACAGCCTTTCATTAATGGGCTAGTATAGTTTAACACTATAGCCATTGTATTTATAAGGTGTTATTTCATTTTTTTTTTTTTCCAATAGTACTATTTTCCTTTTAAGTCCTGGTTGGACTTTCTTTTTATTAAAAGTTAAGTCTTATATGTGTGGTTTTTTACCCTTATAGTATTCCATCTTCAGTACCCAAGTGTTGCATTTTGTTCTTGTTTAATTGTTATCCACAGGGATTATCCCCCACCTGGGAGGTTTGCACAGGCTCCAGTTCTCCCCTTCCTGTCTCTCTTCTTTTCTTTCAAGTGTAAAATCTTCACTTGGGCAGTTGCGGGCTTTAACCCGGTTATAGGTTTGTTCCACTCTAATTTAAGAGTTTCTCTTCAAGTGCCCCTTTACATATTATATATTATTTTTAAAGCACAGGGCTTTCATTTAACATTCTATAGGTATACCTAACACAACATAACGTGTGAGTAAAATGGGGAGTAGGGAGGGGGAAAACATTTCACATTTTTGTTCATCCTTTTTACACATCCAGTGCAATTCATTTTCATGGACTCAAGATACTGGCTATCGGGCATACCGGGCAAATGCCCGGTGGGCAGTGATGACCATGGGCCGAAGCCGACCAGGGCCAAGATATCCCTTGCCGGCCCATACAGAGCCCGCGCTATCAGAGCGCCAGCCCTGCTGTGTGCCTTCATGGGCCTGTGGGGAGATCAAAGATCTCCCTCATTGGCCCACAGGCACTTTACAGGACAGCAGGCGCGGGAGGAAGGGAGAGCGCGGAGGACCCGGGAGCTATTGGCTCACAGCTCCGCCATGTTCCTCTCGCAAGGTTGAAGCATTGGCATGGCAATGCTCTGATCTCGTGAGGGTGAACTCCAGGAGCTGTGAACCCACTCACCACTATGGCCACAATGGATTTCCCACCCCAGACCACCACGGCTGGCAGCAAAGTTCCCCCCCTCCCCCAGGCAAAGGTAAGGAGGGATGGAGGCTATAAGCTAGATTTAAAAAAAAAAAAAAAAAATACACTTTTTTTCACTCTCTACAGCACCTAGCCACACACATTACAACACAACTAAAACAGACCTATTTACACAAAACACCACAATTAGCTCACTCTACACACACACACACACACACAATCCCACAAGTAGGCTCAAAACACCTGCACAATGCCCTTTTGTTCTATGGTATCCTGCTTCTGGAGACACCAGAGACAAGTCACAAACACACACAGCGCAAGCATGTTAATACATTTACTTGCGCTGCTCAGAACAAATACAGGGCCTTTTTCTCAAGTGAGAGCTCTTCACCATGGCTCTGCACATGGGATGCCCTGGAAGAGCATTAAACCAACATGCCCACTTTGAGAGGGGGCATGCTTGTCATTGGTAATGACAAAACACACCCCTCTCTGGCCTCGCCCCCTTCTCAGTGGGCCGCTGGATTTTATTCCCCAGTCCGGCCGTCTGTGTATGTGTGTGTGTATGATTTGTATATCTATATACTGTATGTATAACTACAATAATAAATAATTATATCATTACATATATAATTTATTTTATATTTTTCAATTTCATTCTAACTCTATTTTGATATTGGGGTGTGTGTGTGTGAGATAACACAAAATACACTTAGCATGACATTCTATTAATACAAATATTTGCAACTATATATAATTACATATATATGGGAGAAAAAAGTGAGAAATTGGCGCTTATCGTATTATAAAGTCGTATTATAAAGTACTGCTGCGAGAAACCACCGTGAAATCAACCACAATTATAAGTGTTCAAAACAGTAAATTGTATTACAACTATGTCAGTGAAACTGATGTTTTTTTGCATTTTTCATACACAAATGGCACTTTCACTGACCATTCTGAAAAAGAAAACGTGCTATATTTGACCCTGTAACTCTCCAAAACACCATAACACCTGTTTATGGGGGTACAGTTGTTCTTGTAAGACATCGCTGAATACAAATGTGAATGTCGTTCACAGCTAAAAAAAAGAAAAAGAAAAAAAAAAAAGGCACGCAAAACAAAAAATTTAAAAAAATCTTAATCTCACACTTTTTTAGATTTTATTCATAATAAATTATATATATGAAGTTAATGTGAAATGAAATTGCTTTTTTCCCTGAACAAATTGATAATTTATAAGCAGTGTGGGTGCATTTAAAGGGACAATTCAGGCACCCAGACCACTTATGCCCATTGGAGTGGTCTGGGTGCCAACTCCCACTACCCTTAACCCTGAAGTGTAATTATTGCCGTTTTCATAAACTGCAATAATTACATTGCAGGATTACCTCCTCCTCTAGTGGCTGTCTGCTAGAAAGCCACTAGAGGGCATTTCTGGGATTCTAGCACAGGTTTTCTGTGCTATAGCATCGCTGGACGTCCTCACGCGCATTAGGTCTCCCCCGCCGGCAGGCGTGATCGGTTTCCCCCGCTGGATGACGTGATGGAGCATGGGCGGACCCAGAAGCAGCGCCGAGGGACATCGGTTCTGACCCCTTCAGCAGCCGGGGATGGGAGGTGGGAGGGAGAGGGGACCTGCAGTGCCAGGAAAATGATTTGTCTTCCTGGCACTGGAGTGTCCCTTTAATATGAAAGAGGTGAATTACGGTTTAACAGACATAGTCAAATTCCAGGTTTTGTTTGTTTTGATCAGAACGTGTATAATTGACTATGTCCTTAGGGGGTTAAACAGGCAATGAAATTAATCATATCTCTTGAATGGATCTAGTTTAGCCATTTCCTTTGTTTACAAAGTAGTTGAAAGAAAATCCTGTAATCTTTAAGTGTCTCTATATAGTATTCTTAGCCCTCTCTATTACATCTTTAAAGATGAACTGCTACTTATCTGGAAGTGGAAGTTCTATGTTTTGTTCCCCAGTAAATGTTAATGCAGCGTTTACATGGGTGAATTTGCAGCGGAGTGGTATGTACTAAAACAAGCTTACCTCGGCTGCATTTCTGCAAAATTATTGTCCAATGATACCTTTTGATGCTCTCATGCACACCTGCTCTGGTATCTACCCTTAAATGCAATGCAGGCATGTACACTTATGCATAGTGAATGTATGTCTGTATAATTTTATTTTATTTAAAATATAAAACATATTTTTTCAAACTTATTTTTAGTCTGGGTTTAGATATGAATTGTGTTGAATACTGTAGTCACTTTTTATTCTTTAATTGCATTCTTTAATCGTTATTGGTGGAGTCTGTCTAAACTTTTAATTTACTGTAAACTTGTTAGCTGTTATACGCAATTACATGGCTCTAGACTATGTGTGTTGGGGTTGGGGGGCAGCTTTGTCTAAACGGAAAATGTTAGGCGTGAATCCAAATGATCTCTCTTTAACATAAATGTAGCACCCGTTTTAGATTTTTTTGTTTGTTTTGTTTATGCAAACGTTTGTAATAATGAAAGTGAAAGTAGTGTTAAACATTTAAAAAAAAAATACAAATAAAATCTGCTTTCTTTAAGTATGTTGAGCAGTTTTAAACCTTTTTTCTTTTAATTTTTTTTTATTTTTATTTTTTATTTCATAAACAAATTGTTTTTATTTCCTGGAGACCAATCTTAATATTTAGCGCTCTTCCCTTACAGCATGGGGCAAGGCAACAGCTGCACTTCTGATCATCGGTTTTATCATCCTGATAATTTGCTTCCTCCTCTCCTTTGTTGCACTGTGTTCACCACGAATTTCTTTGCTGAGGGTAATTGGAGGTCTTCTCATTCTGGCTGGTAAGTCTAAACATGATTATCTAAATATGCAGAATTTAAAGAGGCATATAATCCATTACTGTTAATCTTATTGTGTCAATAATCTTGTGTTGACCTATTGCAAATGATGATAAAAATGCCCTAATGCAACTGTACTAAAATTAGACAGGCTTTGAGAAATATTAGGCTGACGGGTGTACATTGGTAGTTTGTTTTTTTTATGGTGATGGAGTTACTGTCCTACATTTTAACCACATTGTATATGGCAACCTAAAACCCCAGCTCTCAGACCATATGCAGAGAGATCTTAGAAAATGTAACAATAACCTTCTTCCATATTCCCTACAAGTACATACTGCCACACCATTGAAGTAATTGATCAAGTGATAAAGTTATGTATAGGAGGTATCGTAATGTCAGTTGGGCATTTACATACTCTGAAACACTGGTGTCTGACTCATTTCTATGTTGTTAGAAACACAATGACCTTTGAATTTCAAACTTTGAATATATTTTTTTTCTTTATATATTAAGTAGTCATTGATTTTAGTGACTTATTTTTTTTTTGTCATTGAAAATCAGAAGGTTTACGATGTTACTTGGGCTTAACCGTTAAATTAGAAACTTTGTTCTAACATCTGCACAAAGCCCAATAATTGCAACTGGAACTAAATTCTAAGAGGATCAATGGCTGGTTTGTAATGACGCTGGTTTGTAATTTGTTTTGCGAGGATGCTATTATTTAATTAATTTACCACTTGTATATGTCTTCAGTTATTTTGCAGGTGATTGCACTGGTTATCTACCCTTCCATGTACACAAATGATGTGGCCACTAACTTTGAAAACTATCTCTACAGCTGGACCTATGGCTTTGGATGGGGAAGTACAATTATTATGTTTGGTTGTGCAATATTCTTCTGCTGTCTGCCCAACTATGAAGATGAATTGCTGGGCAATGTGAAGACCAAATATTTCTACACATCATCTTAAATCTAAGGACACTATTTAGACTTCTAGACAAGGAGCAAGAGACTAAACGTTTATTTTTCCTTTTTTTTGTTGTTGTTGTAATAAAACATACAACGTTGCCATTCTACTGAGCTGCTTTTCTGCCCTTAATTTAGCCACAGGGTGTCTTTGCTATGCTTTTCATCCTAACACAATGTTTTCTTTGCAACATGTCTTACATTTTAACAAATCCATTTTCTTTAACTGGTATTTTTATAGATTTCATAAAAGAAAATAATTGGCTGGAAACCTAATAGACTGGTCTTGGCATGTATCTATAGTATAATGCAGAAATATAAAGTCACTAATGTGTACATTATACATTAAAGCTGTAGTATTAACAAACAGAAAGACTGTTAATATGTACATTGCTATTTTAAAGCTATAGTAAATGTATTTTGGACTCAGATTTGATGCCCTGTTTATTTGTAAATTTAAAGTATTTTGTAGTAATGCTTGCCAAGACATTGTTACTGTTATTTTAGGTGCATATTATGTCCACAGTTTTTAAATGTATTGTGATATACATATATATTTTTTGTTTATTATAAGTATGACTCTGTAAAATATATACATTTTTACTTTTTTGGGGTTTTTTTGTTAAACCCAGACAAAATAATATTAAATTGTATTCATGAAGAGTTGTTAACCAGACTCCAATTTCTTTTTCTTGCAATTTAATCTGCAGGCAAACCTGAGGCTAAAATAGCTAGATTGTAACTATGGCTTTTTGTAGATCTGCTATTTTTGCCTCAGTTTTTTTCCATTGTGATATAATTTGCAAATATTCTGAGTTTAGTGAATAGCCCTAACAATAATTGTAAAACAATTTGTTTGTTTTTTTTTTTTGCTTTTTAATCTATTATTTTAAAGAGTAGAGCATGTTTAATTTACTTTATGGCACAACAAAGTTTTCACTACAGGTTAGCTTTAAAACAAAATAAATGGATATTTTAAAAATAATCTAGTTGGTGTTTTTTTTTTGTCCCCCCTCATTCTAAAATTGGTTACAGCAGCTCTGACCTTTTGTGATTAGCAATACATGCCATTCTTGTCATTTCGTCTTGCATTTTTATACTGGAATGCTACACAGCTGGTGGGGTCCATGTAGCGTGGCTGAGCAAATGTCCAAAATTTAAGAAATACTCACAGGAGGCATGTAGGAAATCTGTGCATCAGGCAGTATTGAAGAAATTGATCAGAGAGTGTTAGATTCCCAGTCTTAAGGGGGAAAAAAAACAATATCCAATGGCAAATAATATCAGTGACTCTCAAACCACTCAAAGACCACTAATGTCCAAGGATTTAGGGATTGTCCCCTGTTGCAACAATGGGGCATCATGTAAATCCAGATGATCTATAGACCTTGAATAGTTTGTGGAACAATGTAATACATGTAAATATTAATGTGTTTAGAACTGGTGGAGTATGTACCCTAGTCTCTAAACCTTTCTTAAGAAAATTTACAACAATTGAAGGTATTTCGCCTCAATCTGTTCGCAATGCAAGGTTTCTGTGTTGATGTGTGTAGACAGTAAATACACACCTCAGTACTACACAACCTGTAGCAGGTGAAGTAATTTGTGTAACTGTTGTCTGTCAATGACCAAATTGACTTAAAATGCATTCACTTGGTAATTCTTGCATTTTACAATTAACAAATTATCCCATTCTTGGCTGTTTATATAATGTATAAATGAGGTGTTTTGAATAATTCACCAATTAGAATTCTTCCTAGTGTCAGAGTGGTCTCCAGGCACTTGGGTAGGCAGTGCTGAAACAGTGATATTTATTATTGTGGGCGATTTACTTGGTGCCTGATTAATGTGTATCTGTTATAATCATTGGGGACCAAACTGACACTTCTCTGGAAAGACCATTATTAAATAAAACATAGTAAATTGCCAGTTTTACTTTTTTTTTTTTTTACTCCTATGATGCTCCATTATATTTTAAAGTTATGTTAAAAATGTAGAAACTGACATTTAAACAATAAAGTTCAGCCCTGGCACAGTCTTGACACACCTAGCACTTGCTAGCTATGCTCTTCATTGATTATCTCTTCCTTGGTGAAGATGGTTAAGGCAAGTTGTACAGAGGTCTCCTACTGCCTGAAAGGTGTAAAGGTTGTGTTTTTTTATTTAATGATTGCCAGAGCACAAATATGCTTAATTCCATTTACAGAGGATTTAATTTCATCTTTTTTTTTCAGACCTCACCACACATTTGTTATATATAGAGAGAATATGTAGATTAAATAATCCTGGAACACTAAAGTTCCTCCTTTAAAATTATTTAACTGCTAAAGAGTGTAATTGGGGGATTGTCATTGCAACCCCATTGCATTGGGAATGATCCCCTAGCAAAGCAGTTTATTTTATATGTAAAAATCTATTTTTGTACAAAGTCCAAATTAAGAATTCCCTCCCTCCCCTTTGTAATGCAATGCAACATGAAATGTATTTTTTTTTTTTTTTTTATATTGGGAGGCCATTTTCTTGTACATAAAAGTTCCACAATAAAATACACTGTTTCAGATAACAATGCCTGACATCTTCAGCCTAGCATTCTACTGGTTACTGAAATAATATAGGGTGTCATTTACTGAACCAGCTATTGTGGGTAAAGAACAAATATAACTTTTTTTTTTTTGTGTCCAAAATAGCCAAGCTGGAAACTAATTTTCAACTCTATTTTATATCCTACACAGCTATTTTTACTTAACCATAGTTTAGTAAATGAACCAATATAATCATTCTTAAAGAACATAGTGATTTAGGTCTACCATTAAATCTTGTTGCAATGTTTTCCAGGTTTTACCATGGAAACAAAACAAACATGCTATACTGATTGCTCCACCTTTTAGAACTTTTTTTTTTTTCCCTGCAGGTGCCCTAGTTTTCCCTAGTGATACATCGAATATCTCCAATGTAGCGAAATAAAATTCAGCATGAAATTTTAACCGATACTCTTCATTTTTCATGTGAACCTGAATAATTGATTCATTTGAAAGCGTATTTTTATTCTTGAGTTGACTATAAGCTATATTCTTTAAATCCATAAAACTCAACTGTGTGTTATATACACCCAGCCCAGTTATAGTTGAGCACTATAGGCTAAATTTCAAAAGATAGTATGGCCTAAAAAATACAAACCCACATATAGTGCAATATTAAAGTGATAATTATTGGGGTTGGGGGGGAGAGAGTATGGACACAAGTTGGATGGAGCCAAATGAGGACAGGCTGTTATGACATGGGCTTGGGTGTACTATGGTAACACTGTCCCACTTCCTCTGTATTTTGTCAAACTTGTAAAGGGGAAAAAAAGGGAGAAAACACTCATTGTGCAATATATTTTAAATGTAGTGAACAATGTACAGTATTGCAAGCTGCTAACCTTTTTTCAAGCCTATGGCAGTTTGAAGACCCTTGTGACAGAAGGGAAACAAACCTTTCTTTACAACTGGACCATTAGGAGAATTTGAGTAGAACGTGGGTATCCGCAAAAATCATCATGCTTTTATGAAACACAGGTCATGTCAAACTAACTTGATTGCATTCTACAAAGACGTAAGTAGAAGTATAGATCAGGGTGTTGCAGTGGATGTGATCTATTTTGATTTTTCCAAGGCATTTGATACAGTTCCACACAATAGATTAGTGTTTAAAGTCAAAGAAATCTGTCTAGATGAAAATTCTTGTTCTTGGGTAGAACATTGGTTCTGTTCTGGGCCCCCTTCTATTTAACATGTTTATAAATGATCTTGAAAAAAAAACATTGAAAGTCATGTTTCAGTGTTTACAGGTGACACAAAACTTACAATGTAAGCAAGATATTACTTTGCTGCAGAGTGAATTAGAATAGGGGACTGGGCACTCAAATGACAGATGAAATTTTATGTAGAAAAATTTAAAGTTATGCACTTTGGCGTAAAGAATGTACAAGCAACTTATACCCTTAATGGAATTGAATTAGGGATCACAACACACAAGATGGACTTGGGAATTGTTGCAGACCACAAACTATCAATTAGCAGTGGCTAAGGCCAGTAAGGTATTGTCATGCAAGAAAAAGGGCATTAATTCTCCGTATGAGAATATAATTTTGCCTCTATAAATCACTGGTAAGACCACATATTGAATATACTGTGCAATTTTGGGCAACTGTTCTAAAGAAGGATATTATGGCACTAGAAAAAGTGCAGAGGTGGGCTACAAAATTAATAAAAGGAATGGAGCATTTTAGCTTTGAAGAAAGGTTTACAAATTTAAACCTCTTTAGTTTAGAAAAAAAACTTTGCCTCAGAGGGAATATGATAACATTATACAAATATGGGGGGCAGGGCCTGACCTGCAAGAGGAACAGTCGCATGGAGGAGAAGCTCCCGCTAAACAAACTGTTCCAAAGGGAAAAGCTCACATTTTTTAATCCTGCAATGACACCGGGGTACGTTACCCATGTCGGGAGCCCCCCGGTGAATCACCCGACACCAAACTTGAGCACATTCCATAATTGTGTAACCGAGGCGGCAGGCTGCGGCCCGTGGCGGATGGAGCTGGGGGGGGACGGCCGCTCTTCTCGCCCCTACACTGGAGACATCGAGCCACCGCATACACGCTCCCCCCCCTCAGGACTGGTGGGGGTGAACCCGGTCCAAGCCCTTCAGGCAGCAGGACCACGACGAGCACTGATGACGGAACCGCACAGGCAGCCCTTTGCTACACGGGCCTCCACAATGGCGAACGCCACATGCGACCACAGCTGTCATACAGACAGGTACCAAACCCTGACCAAGCTAGATGCCATAATCAAGCCTTCTGGGTGAAGCTAGCCAGCAGAGAGCGGCAAGCCAAGAAACCAGCGCACAAGCCCGGCGGAGAACTAGTACACACCTGCCACGGCCGCACTGACCCCGGCCTGACGAGACTTACAAAATGGCGCTGGAGAAGGAGACCCTTCCCACCCGCACTCAAACAGGCAAGGTCGCACATCATAAAGATCCCAACCCAAGGTGGACCGCAAGCTTCTCAGAGACCCGGTATAAAGCAGAGACCCATTTGGAGACAACCCACTGGCAAGCGGCCCTCATGGCTCCGAACCCACTAGATGCCGTGGAAAGCCCCAAAGTATCAGAGGGGGACTCCACTTACCGGCACCATTAAAATAACGACGGGCTGGCGAGCCGACTGCTGGAACCAGCAACGCTGTACCTCGCAACCCCCCAGCAGGACTGCAAAGTATCCCCAATATCTCTCCCTGCTCTGGACATAGGCTGATAATGAACTCACCACATGTCGGGACTCACAGAGGTTCATACTTAAAACCTCTGTTTCAATGGATGCTACCCATGCCACACAGCAACCTCCTAAACAGAGATACAATGGCAACGCAGAACCTTAAAGAGAACTCATTGTTTTGAACGTTTATATGTTGTTAGCAATCTCATTACACTTGTTTCATACACGTGCAATGCCCTATTACTCACACCACTCACAGACAACTAGTCACCTACCCACCTAATGAGGCAAAGCCCGCCTGCCTGGCAACCCTCACGCATATACCCCTTTATATAGACATGCAACTCAAAAGCAAGCAACATAGCAATGCCTCACCAGGCTCCAGGCTATTATGCCAACTACCCCCCTGATAATTTCACTGGCTACATAAATGGCACGGGGCAATAGGCATCGATATCCTTCCGAAGCTAACACACTCACTTAGCCCTAGAGGCACCTCCAACCTCAAGGCTTTAACCATGTTTAGTCCAGGAATGTTTCTGATTTTGCGTAAACTGTCAAGATCACTCATCACAATAATTAGCCTGGATGAAACTAAGTTTGTAACCAGTTCTACCTAACCTGACCTAAAAAAAAAATGTGCTGTTAATGCTTGCCATGCTACTGTTTATCTTGTGCTATTCCATTGACTTATATCAGCTGTCGTGGCGATATAAGCATGTTTTGTAACTCTAAGCACTACAAAAATAAAACATTTTTAAAAAAACATTATACAAATATATTTGGGGCCAATACAAACCATTATGTGGAAATTTATTTATCTATTTACAAACAGTACTATACATAGGACGCGAGGTCATGCATTTAGACTGGAAGAAAGAAGATTTAGTCAAAGGCAAAGGGGAGGGTTTTTCACCGTAAGAACAATAAGGATGTGGAATTCTCACCTGAAGAAGTGGTTTTTATCAGAGTCCATGCATATGTTTAAAGAGCAACTAGATGCATACTTGCAAAAACATAATATTCAATGATATAATTTTTCAACTGTAGAGTAATAGCTTTTTGATTCAAGGATAAATCTGACTGCCATTCTGGGGGCAAGAGGGATTTTTTCATTCCTAGTTAGTAAAATTGGAACTGCTTTGAACTGTTTTTTTTTGCCTTCTTTTGGGTGAACAGCAAAAAACAAATGTGAGGAAATCTTAACATGATGGACACGTCTCTTTTCAGACTATGTAGCTGTGTAACTACATTTGGCTCAATCTGAACAGATATTCCTACACATCAGAATTAATCCGGCTGCTTCTGTCTTCTGTCTTCTGTCACATCATCAATAAACAATAGTGACCCAGTGCCATTGGAAGCCACGCATGTCTATGCCATCACACTGCTTCCACTGTGTTTTACAGATGATGTAGTAAGCTTTGGATCATAAGCCATTACAAGCCTTCTCCATACTTTTTTCTTCCCAGGATTCTGGTACAGGTTGATCTTTGTTTCATCTGTCCAAAGAATGATGTTCCAGAACTGGGCTGACTTTTTTAGATGGTTTTTGCATAGTCTATTCGTGGTTTTCTATTCTTGAGAATTATGAATGGTTTGCACCTTGTGGTGAACCCTCTCCTCTTTTCTCTTATCAAGTCTCTTCTTAGACGTGGGTAGACTTGGATAATTATATGCCTCCTGGAGAGTGCTCTTCACTTGGCTGGATGTTGTGATTTTTTTCTTTACCATTCATAGGATCCTACGATCATCCACCACTGTTGTTTTCCATGGACAACCAGTGCGTTCTTTTTGTCTTAAAATGTACCAAACTGTTGATTTAGCCACTCCTAGTGTTCCTGCTATTTATGTGATGCATGTTTTTGCAGCCTAAGGATGGCCAGTTTCATTTGCATTGAAAGCTTTTTTGACCACATGTTGTAGGTTCACAGCAACAGCTTTTAAATGTGAATGCCACACCTGGAATCAACTCCAGACCTGCTTAATTGATGAAGAAATAACAAAAGAAATATCACACACCTGTCCATGAAACACTATGTCCATTTTTTCCTCTTTGGTATAGCAGTGAATTGTATAACACGTTTATACTTATGCTATACTAAATATCACTTCAGCATTGATACCTATTCAGGATATTACTAGAATGTGAACTTGCTTTTTATTATCTGGGATTCTACTGTTTAAATCTTTTAATGCTTAATAAACATGATACAATGGAAAGAAATGGTTACTTTGCCTGTATTTACAATTGAAAACTATAATTCTGATAGTTTTGCTAGTAGCCTTGCTGGGATTCTTGTCTTCCAACCACTGTATCTTGTCAGAAAACAGCTCCTCTAGTATGACTAGAAGGTTAAAGGAGGCAAAATATGAGAAGGGTAAATGAGGTAGATAGGATAGAAAGTAGGTGGAATTCAGCTGAAGTCAAGGACAGTGGAGATGAAGGGAGGGAGTAAGATTAGCAGACAGCTTAAGAAGATATTAATTACATGTTGTTCAAGAAACAAATGGTAACTTTAAACATCTGCATGCGTGTAGAAAGTTGGGGAGCTTCAGGTATTGGTATACAAGGAATAGTATGACAGAATGTAGGATTACTGAGACTTGATGGATATAATGGATATACATTATTTAGAAAGAAAAAAAAAATATATATATATATATATATTTTATAATAAACCTTATTTGAAGCCAAATGTTCAAGGAATTGTATATGATGATACAGATGAGGATGTGGAAGCCTATGGGTAGACATATGCACAGGAGGAAACAGGGGATATCCATTAATATTTTTAATTTGTTTCAAGTCTTCAAAACATTAATAATTATGGGGAAGAACAACTGCTATTGCAAATTAATAAGGCTGCACAACTGGGCAATGTGTTAATCATTAGAGATTTTAATTATCCAGACACTGATTGAGCCAGAAGGACTAGTAGTACAGTTAAGGGAAACAGATTTTTTCGACCCTGATAAATGATTGTTTCATGTCTCAGTAAGGAACCGTTTCAACTAGAAGAGATGCTTGTCTGGATCTTGTTATAACTAGTAATAATGACTTTTTTTCAAATATTCAAGTTAGGGAGCACTTGGGAAATAGTGATCATAATATGGTATTTGAGATTAGCTAAAAAAACTACAACAAAATGATATGGGCTGTACAAAAATACTTAATTTTAAAAAGGATATATTTAATAGTTTAGGCATCTATACAACTAACTGACTGGCAGGATGTATTCACTAGGAAATAGGGTATAAATGGAAGGTCTTTAACCCCTTAAGGACCAAACTTCTGGAATAAAAGGTAATCATGACATGTCACACATGTCATGTGTCCTTAAGGGGTTAAACAAATCCTACAAAACTACTTTCTAAATACTTACCATTAGGAAACAAATATAAAAGAAGCACATTAACACCAATGTGAGTTAGTAAAGGATAAGAAAAGGGCATTCAAAACTTTTAAATCAGAGATATTGATCGCATCCCTTAACAAATATAAGCATGCCAATAGGGCTTGCAAAGAGTGATAAGATTAGCTAAAACTGAAAATGAAAAGCTCGTAGTCAAAAAGAGCAAGAACAACCCCAAAAGTTTTTCAAGTACGTTAATGCCAAAAAGATTAAAAATAAAAGTGTTGGGCTATTGGGAGATTGGTGAGTTTGTCAAGTTATGTTATATACTGAAGAAATTCTAAATAATAATTTTTCTTCAGTATATAGGGGAGAAAAATCTATAGCTGTAGATCTGCAAATACCTTACAGCAAACAGGTAATTGGTTAACACAGGATAGTGCTTCATAAATGAAATAAAGTTAATATAAAAGAAACCTCAGGGCCAGATGGTATTTACCCACATGTGCTTAGTGAACTTAGTGTAGAATTATCCATACCAGTGTTTTTATTGGATTGGAGAAAAGAAGATTTGGTGCCTATGTTTAAAAAGAATTTAAAAGCACAACCCAGAACCTACAGATCCATGAGCTTATCATCTGTGATTGGGAAATTATTTGAAGGGCTGTTAAGGGTTAATTTTCAAGATCTAGTTTTGAAGAAAAATCTCATTAGCAGGAATGGGTTTATGAAAGACAGCTCATGCCAAACTAACATAACTTGATTTTATGAAGAAGTTAGTAGAAATTTAGAACAATGACTTAAAGTAGATGTGATCTACTTGTTTTTTTCAAAGGCATTTGATACAGTTATGCGCACAAGAGGCTAGTAATAAAACTGAAGTCAGTAGGTTCAGATGAAAAATTGTGTTGTTGGATAGAACACTGGCTTAAAGATGGAGTGCAGAGAATAGTTCTAAATGGAAAATGTTCAAATTGGACAAAAGTGGTAAGTGGAGTGCCTCAGGGTTCTGTCCAGGGTTCACTTCTCTTTGATCTATTTATAAATGATCTTGAAGTGAACATTGAAAGTCATTTGTCGGTGTTTGCAAATGACACACAACTACATAAAAAAAATACAGTCTGAACCTGATAGAACCTGATAGTTAGGGATAACATTTAATGAAAATGACTTGGGAACAATTCTACAGGGGATATGATAGTACTACAAGTATATACAGGGTTATGTGCTAACCTGCTCATTAGCAGGAATATACAACAGACATAAGGTCACCCATTAAGACTGGAAGAATGGCATTTTCGCTTATAGCTGAGGAAAGAGTTATTTATAGTAAGAACACAAATTATGTGGAATCAGATTCTATAGATACATTTAAAAAAGCTTGGATGCTTTTCTGCATAAATAGAATATTTTAGGATCTAATTAATATGTATGTAAACTAGACATGTGCAATTCATTTCAGTCCGAATATGAATTCGTACGAATTTCGGGCAATTCGGACATTTGGGTACTTCCGAATGTCCGAATTGCCGAGGTTCCGAAATTACTGAATTTCCGAAGTGCCGAAGTTCTGAAGTTGTCAAAGTGCCCAGGTTCCGAAGCACAGTATTGCCTAAGTACTAATATACTTACCCAGTGAAAGAAGAATGTCACATTGTATACAATTTTAAATAAAAAGTATACAAACATAGCCAGGATTCAACTGGAAGCATTTGCAACACTTACAACTAGTGATGTCGCGAACCCGAAATTTTCGGTTCGCGAACGGCGAACGCGAACTTCCGCAAATGTTCGCGAACCGGCGAACCGCCCGAACCGCCATAGACTTCAATGGGCAGGCGAATTTTAAAACACACAGGGACTCTTTCTGGCCACAATAGGGATGGAAAAGTTGTTTCAAGGGGACTAACACCTGACTGTGGCATGCCGGAGGGGGATCCATGGCAAAACTCCCATGGAAAATTACACAGTTGATACAGAGTCTGGTTTTAATCCATAAAGGGCAGAAATCACCTAACATTCCTAAATCACAATCAATATGGATTGACACCTGACATATGACATATTGACACCTTGACATATGGATTGACACCTGTCCTCAGAGCCCCTGATGCACACGGACACAGAGCAGAATAGAGACTGGTCCCCCTACATAGGGTCACTTGGCAGATATGGATTGACACCTGTCCTAAGGATCCCTGATACACACTGACACAGAGCAGAATAGGGACTGTTCCCCCTACATAGGGTCACTTGGCAGATATGGATTGACACCTGTCCTAAGGGACCCTGATACACACTGACACAGAGCAGAATAGGGACTGTTCCCCCTACATAGGGTCACTTGGCAGATATGGATTGACACCTGTCCTCAGAGACCCTGATACACACTGACACAGAGCAGAATAGAGACTGTTCCTCTACATAGGGTCACTTGGCAGATATGGATTGACACCTGTCCTCAGAGACCATGATACACACTGACACAGAGCAGAATAGGGACTGTTCCCCCTACATCGGGTCACTTGGCAGATATGGATTGACACCTTGTTACAAACTGCTATTTGTAACGGGCCCTTTAAATGGCAAATTGCCCTGCTTCCCTGGGTTGTGGAGAAGCCTACTTTGCCAGCCTCCTCCCGCATGACTATGGCCCCTGGGAGATTGTGAAAATGTATGCACTTTTATTTGGTGTGTATGGCCCTTTAAGACTGTCGGTGGGCATATTGGGGCTTATGGACTCTTTATGTGACTGGTGCTGGCCCTTTAAACACCTTTTTTGGGACATCAGGAAGATTGGGACACTGCCCCTTTAAGGCCGTGTCCCCAGACTTGTTGGGGACACTGCCCCTTTAAGACGGTGTCCCCTGTGTCCCCAGACCTGGTGCAAACCCTTTGTGCCTGCCTTGCTATTCCCACTTGGTTCAGTAAATGGGGCTTACTGAACCAAGTACCACACAGGCAGACCACCCAGAAGTGGAAGTGTGCAGGCAATTTACCTCCCAGAAGCTGCGGTTAACCGCAGCTTAATTGACAATGTTGGGAGGTCTTTGTTCGTTTGCCGAACACGTGGCGGCGGCCATCTTTGATCATTCGACGAGGTCAGCGGTATGTGTAGCCAAATTCATGGAACTAAAATCGGCTACACATTTCCGCGAACACCGCTGAGCTCTACCTTCTCCCCTACTGGTTTTACAGCTGCAGAGACTAAGTCCCATTCGGCGATGGGACTTAGTCGTTTTTTCAGCCTGAAATAGACCGACCTCACAGCCCAAATCTATGGAACTGTTTTGGGCAGGAAAATGTGCTTGCGGTCGGTCATAAAGGGACCTCCAGCTAACTTTTTAACCCCTGGATGTATTTGGCTGATTTTTGGTTATGTTTATGTTTTAAGTGTGCTGATTCCAAATATGTAATTATGAAGATGGGATGTGTAGTTTTAAAGTTACAGGGTATGGCTAAAAACTGTATTTTTACTGCCTGTGTTTAATTATGTTAATCTCTTCCCAAACGTCATTTCGTTCAAAGTGGAGAGAATGTTAAAAAAATATATTTTTGTTCTGAGTGTGAGAAATGCTTTTCAGCCGCTTCTAATCTTAAGCATCATTTGAGGAGCCATACAGGAGAGAAACCTTATTTGTGGTGTGTTTAGTATTGTTCTGATCAGTTTAATACCTTCCGCGTCTCCTATCAGTGGACGTGTATATGGCAACCATTTTAGGAACCGTACACCTGGGACCCGAGCAAGGTCACCTCGTTCAACAGGCTTGCAGCGTATCCTCCAGGAAGAAGAGCCTGAACCCTTACCGGCTGCACGTGTCTTACCTGTACATGGAAAGCTGCTCTGGTTCCTTGATGAGCCAGCTGCCCGTGAGTTAACATGTCCCGTGGAGAAGCACTCTGTCCTGTAAAGCCTCACCAAAAAAAAGGAGTGGTGTGTTTAGTATTGTTCTGATCAGTTTAATACCTTCCGCGTCTCCTATCAGTGGACGTGTATATGGCAGCCATTTTGTCAGATTCAAGTTCTTGTGCCCCACAGTTCAAAATAACATTCAAATGACAATTCATGACAGATCACACAAGTGAATAGCCCTGCCAACGTCTTCTCAGAATTTTTTAGTTTTCTATGAAGAAATAGAAATGCAAGAGCAGAATAGAGACTGTTCAGTTTAATACCTTCCGCGTCTCCTATCAGTGGACGTGTACACGGCATTGATTTTTGTAACAGGGAGATGGAAGAAGAGGCTTGGTCGGTCCT
This sequence comes from Pelobates cultripes, assembly GCA_933207985.1. Classification (NCBI taxonomy): domain Eukaryota; kingdom Metazoa; phylum Chordata; class Amphibia; order Anura; family Pelobatidae; genus Pelobates; species Pelobates cultripes. Next base: position 206,016,533 of record OW240913.1, on the reverse strand, counting down.
CTTACTGCAAATTTGGGGCACTGCGCGGTCAAGCTAATGTGACACCAGATAGGAGTGGTGTGTTTAGTACTATTTTTATCAGTTTAATACCTTCAGCGTCTCCTATCAGTGGACGTGTACACGGCATTGATTTTTATCTAAGCCGTAAACTTTTGCATAGCGAAGTAGATTCACTGCCATTGAAAAGGAGTGCATGGCGGTGGTGTGGGCCCTCAAAAAGCTGCAACCTACTTGTATGGACAACCGTTTACCTTACTCACAGATCACAACAAATTTGGGGCACTGCGCGTGCAATCTAATGTGCCACCAGATAGGAGTGGTGTGTTTAGTACTATTGTTATCAGTTTAATCACTGTTACGCCCCCTATCCGTTGATGTGGAGCAAGACGCAGCAGCAGAAGAGGACTAAGCCGAGGAGGTTATGGAAGAGGATGGAGTAGAAGGAGTAGAGGAGGTAGCAGCGTACTGGCAGAGTACACGCTGTAGGGCTGACACACCTGCTTGAAGATAACTAACTGCTATTCAATTTATAACAGTGAAAAAAGTTTTTTGTTTTTAAATCCAAGCTATTGTGACACCAGTGAGTGAGTGGTGGCACTGGGCACAGTATCCACTGTGAGCCTGACACACCCGCTTTGAGACAACTAACTGCTATTCAATCTATAATTGATGTTTGTTTCACAGGCAGAATGTGCCCTAAAACATGGCGGCTTGAACCCTAGCTGGTGGCGGATAAGTCACGCAAGTCAACCGGCATTCAGAGCTAAAATACAGCAGCGTGTGGACCATTTTTAGACCAAGGCAGCTCATCTCATCAGGCCTTTTTAATCTAATGTATGTAGTGTCAGTCCCGCCGGGATCCATCCCTCATTCATCTTAATAAAGGTGAGGTAATCTAGACTTTTGACCTGAAGCGACTTCTCTTCTCAGTGACAATACCTCCTGCTGCACTGAAGGGTCCTTTCTGACAGGACACTTGAGCGGGGCAGGCCAAGTTCTATGTAAGGGTGGGATAGCTCAGGCCACAGGTCAAGCCTGCACCCAGTAGTCAAGGGGTTCATCGCTCCTCAGAGTGTCGATATCTGCAGTTAAAGCGAGGTAGTCTGCTACCTGTCGGTCGAGTCGCTCTCTGAGGGTGGATCCCGAAGGGCTGTGGCGATGCGTAGGACTTAAAAAGGTCTGCATGTCCTCCATCAACAACACGTCTCTAAGCGTCCTGTCCTTGCCGGCGTGGTCATGGGAGGAGGAGGATGACTTCCACCTCTCCCCCTGTTAGATTCCCGTTGTGCTGTGACATCACCCTTATACGCTGTGTAAAGCATACTTTTCAATTTATTTTGCAAATGCTGCATCCTTTCATGCTTGTTGTAATTCGGTAACATTTCCGCCACTTTCTGCTTATACCGGGGGTCTAGTAGCGTGGACACCCAGTACAGGTCGTTCTCCTTCAGCCTTTTTATGCGAGGGTCCCTCAACAGGCACGACAGCATGAAAGACCCCATTTGCACAAGGTTGGATGCCGAGCTACTCATTTCCGTTCCTCCTCCTCACTGATGTCAATGAAGGTATTTTCTTCCCCAGCCGCGTGAATGGGTGACCTTGAGCACCCTGGGATGCCTGTTGTGGTTGGTCTTCCTCCTCCTCCTCAAAGCCACATTCCTCCTCTGACTCCTCTTCCTCACAATCCTCTTCCAGCGTTGCCGCAGGTCCAGCAAGCGATGCTGATAAGGATGTTTCTGGAGGTGATGGTGACCACAACTCTTCCTCTTCCTCTTCACGCTCATCTACGGCCTGATCCAGCACTCTTCGCAGGGCACGCTCCAGGAAGAAAACAAATGGTATGATGTCGCTGATGGTGCCTTCGGTGCGACTGACCAAATTTGTCACCTCCTCAAAAGGACGCATGAGCCTACAGGCATTGCGCATCAGCGTCCAGTAACGTGGCAAAAAAATTCCCAGCTCCCCAGAGGCTGTCCTAGCACCCCGGTCATACAAATATTCATTAACGGCTTTTTCTTGTTGGAGTAGGCGGTCGAACATTAGGAGTGTTGAATTCCAACGTGTCGGGCTGTCGCAAATCAAGCGCCTCACTGGCATGTTGTTTCGCCGCTGGATATTGGCAAAGTGAGCCATGGCCGTGTAGGAACGCCTGAAATGGCCACACACCTTCCTGGCCTGCTTCAGGGCGTCCTGTAAGCCTGTGTACTTATGCACAAAGCGTTGTACGATCAGATTACACACATGTGCCATGCACGGCACATGTGACAACTTGCCCAACTTCAATGCGGCTAACAAATTTGTTCCGTTGTCACAAACCACTTTGCCGATATCCAGTCGCTGCGGAGTCAGCCACTTTTCCACCTGTGTGTTCAGGGCGGACAGGAGTGCTTGTCCGGTGTGACTCTCTGCTTTCAAGCAAGTCAAACCCAAGACGGCGTGACACTGCCGTATCCGGGATGTGGAATAGTACCTGGGGAGCTGGGGGGGTGCCGTTGATGTGGAGCAAGATGCAGCAGCAGAAGAGGACTCAGCGAGGAGGTTATGGAAGAGGATGGAGTAGGAGGAGTAGAGGAGGAGGCAGCAAGGACTGCCACCTGCAAAGTCGTGGCGGTGTCACCAACTCACTCTGCAGAGCCATGCATTCCATGCTTGGCAGCAGTCAGCAGGTTGCAATGCGCGGTGTAGGTGATATACTGCCTGACCATGCTTTGCAGACCGGGTATCAGTGGTCAGATGGACCCTTGCCCCAACACTGTGTGCCAGAATGCTATTACTTCCTTTTGCACAATTGAGTACAGGTTGAGTTGCAGCACTGCGTAATTTGGCGGGTACCTTCCACTCTTGATTGTCCCAGCTACAAATTTTTGAGCGCCTCAGACTCCACCAGCAGCATGGTAAAAGCTGGCCCGGGGCTAATAGTTCGGACAAGCCAGCGGTCAGGCGGCTGGGCAAGGGGGTGACTTTCTGACATTGTCTTCTTGCGCTCAAACATGTCCTTGACAGACACATGACTGTGGGAAGATGAGCGTGAACTGCTCAAGGCGGGAGGCGGAGTGGCAGATGGTTGAGAGGGGACAAGGAGGACAGCAGTGGTTGACGTGGCTGAAGATGCTGGACCAGGAGGAAGCTGGCGGCTTAGAGTAGGCGAGCTGCTTGTACTCATGTGTTGATCCCATAGGCGTTTGTGATGTGAGATCATGTGCCTACGCAAAGCAGTTGTACCTAGGTGGGTGTTGGACTTCCCACGACTCAGTTCTCTTGTACAGGTTGCAAATGGCGGCTGTTGTCAGAGGCAGACACACACAAAAATTCCACACTGCTGAGCTCTGCAATGGCGGCATTCTGGTGGTGGACACGGCTTGTCGCGTTGATTGGCGTGCTGTCGGGCTGACCCGGTGCGATGCATGCTGTCTGACTGTGCCACTAGCTCGCTGCGACTGACCTCCCCTGCGCTGGCTTCGTCTCCTCCTCCTCCCTCCTCCTCCCTGTCTCCCCATCTGAACTTTAAGCACATTTCTTCTTCTTGCGGCGGGCACACCGCGTGACATCCATGGGCCAGCATAGGTCTCATCATCAGCACGTTTCACTTGTATCCTGACAGCTCAGCAAAGGCTTGTGGCCGGGTACAACATCATCATCATCATCACACCGTCGTCCATGTAGTATTGTATGCTGCGGTTTGTACGACATCATGCTGCGGCGGTGCAGCACATCACTCATTTCTTCAAACGGATGTGTGAATAACTCCTCTGATATACCAACTGAAGCGGCTGTGGTGCTAGTTTTGGTGGTGGCAGCAGGCGGGTGAGTGGTATCTTGAGAGGTGCCTGAAGCTAAGCTGGAGGAGGATGGTGCGTCAAGGTTCTGAGCGGAGGCTGTAGAAGATTGGGTGTCCTGTGTTAGCCAGTCAACTATGTTCTCAGAACTTTTCAAGTTCAGGGTACGTGGCCTCTGAAAACTGGGCATTATTCTAGGGCCAAAGGGAATCACAGCACCGCGACCACGATGGCCCCTGCGGGGTGGCCTGCCTCTGCCTGTCATTTTTGTTGGGATTAGTGGTACTATGCGTGCAAGCTACTGTGAGACCAGATATGAGTGGCAATGTGCACTGGCACAGTTGTGCAGAGCACGGGCTGTAGGCCTGACACCCGCTTGAAGATAACTAACTGCTATTCAATCTATAACAGTGAAAAAGTTTTTTAATCAAACTATTGTGACACCAGATATAAGTGGTGGCACTGGTCACGTATCCACTGTTAGCGTAACACACCGGCTTTTAAGGACACTGACTGCTATTCAATCTATAGCAGTGTAAAAAAAGTTTTTTGTTTTTAAATCCAAGCTATTGTGACACCAGATCTAATTAGTGGCACTTGTCAGCGTATCCACTGTTAGCGTAACACACCCGCTTTAAGGACACTGACTGCTATTCAATCTATAACAGTAAAAAAAGTTTTTTGTTTTTAAATCCAAGCTATTGTGACACCAGATCTAATTAGTGGCACTTGTCAGCGTATCCACTGTTAGCTGAACACACCCGCTTTAAGGACACTGACTGCCATTCAATCTATAACAGTGAAAAAAGTGGGGTTTTTTTAAAATCCAAGCTATTGTGACACCAGATATAGGTGGTGGCACTGACTGGGGAAATGGGCACAGTATGCACTGTGAGCCTGACACAGAAGCTGGCAGCAGTGGCAGACAACTGACTGCTATTCAATCTATAACAGTGAAAAAAGTTTTTTGTTTTAAATCCAAGCTATTGTGACACCAGATGTAATTGTGGTGGCACTGACTGGGGAAATGGGCACAGTATGCACTGTGAGCCTGACACAGAAGCTGGCAGCAGTGGCAGACAACTGACTGCTATTCAATCTATAACAGTGAAAAAAGTTTTTTGTTTTTAAATCCAAGCTATTGTGACACCAGATGTAATTGGTGGCACTGACTGGGGAAATGGGCACAGTGTGTGAGCCTGACACAGAAGCTGGCAGCAGTGGCAGACAACTAAGTGCATTTACATTACATAGAAAAAATAAAATAAAAAAAAAGCATACCCTTATCCCTAACCTAGCTATGCTTTTCCCTATCTTATGAACAGCAGCTACACTTTCCCTCCTCTTACTAAGCATGCAACTTGAGAATGAATCTAAAATGGATGCTGTCCAGTAGGTGGGAGGGTCTGCTAGGGAGGCTGTGCTGCTAATTGGCTGGAATGTGTCTGCTGACTGTGAGGTACAGGGTCAAAGTTTACTCAATGATGACGAATAGGGGGCGGGTCGAACCGCGCATATGTTCGCCAGCCGTGGCGAACGCGAACATGCTATGTTCGCCAGGAACCGTTCGCCGGCGAACCGTTCGGTACATCACTAGTGGTGGCAGGTGGAGGAGGGGGAGGGGAGATGAAGGGTATGGCAGTCTGAGCGGTCGAGGTCACCGGTGTAGTGACTGCTGGGGCTGTAAAGTCACCTGGAGTGGCTATGGCAGATTCCACCTTCAGCAACCTGCTGTTTATGGATTGCAGATTGGCCAGTATAATCGCCAGAGTTTCCTGGGTGGAATCAGAGTAGCCAACTGGAGGCCCTTGTGAACTCATGCCGGGCCTTGGGTCGTTGGCCTGAGCCGTCAGAAGTTTGTAAAATTCTGCCTTTCTAGCAGTGGCTGGAAAGGGGATCCCCCTGAGCCTGAGCTCAGCCGATATTTTGGGAATGGTCCAATATCTTAGGGATCTGGGAGTAGAAGGAGTGAGGGATTCCTCTGGACCCTTGGAAACTCCAATATCCCGTAATTTGAAAATAAATCACTCAAATTCCTCCAAAAACTAGAGATTTATGGGAATTGAGCATATTCCACAGACCCAACGGAGAGGGGATTGGAGTAAGAAATTAAGACAATGAGAATCCTACTGGATTTACAGATTAAAGACCCAGTCCCCCATAAGGCTGAAAGTAGAAGGAGTGAGGGATTCCTCTGGAAACCCAAGCCTGGCTGGCATGCTGGGTACATCGTCTGATGGGGGATTGATGATTGGTTCGTGAGACATTCTGAAAGGAATAATGATATGGAAAAGTAGGGAATAGTGGAGGTGGGATGAGACCTCCGGAAAACTGGCCTGCTAACTAGTGCTGAGGCAAAGAATTATACCTAGAACCAAGTGACAGGTGAGGCCCTGCTATTGCCAGGTGGCGGTGAGAGGCTCTACCTATGAATTGGGCCGAGGGGGTTTTGTGGCCACCAGAATGAGGTAGCAGGATGTCGGCCTCTCGGTGACTGTAAGAGATTCAAAAACGTGTGGTCGTGACATGGGAAGCCCTAACTGTAGCCCTAAAGAAGAGTGAGCTATGATTTGGTCGTGGGGCTGAACCTCCATGTATGAGGTGGGGGTGTAGACCTCGCGGACCGCAGTATTATTTGGGAAAGCTAGGGCCAGCGCCTGACCCTGAAAGTCAGTTCACTACCCTGACGGGGGCTTGTCTCTTGAAAGAAGTATATAACGTATGTGGATACTGACCTTGAGCGTTTGTCCTGTATATTTAGACAATGCACAGGGCGACTTCAATATATATGTCTAAATATATATATATACTGCGAAGAACAGGTCCAGTCCAGGAACCTAGGGGTAAGAAAGATGCTAATAGGCCTGAGGCGTGCCACTGGTATGCCAAGTGTAAAAATTTAGAATGTATGGAACGGTGTGTAACAGTGAAACTGTAGCGTAAGCACCTGTGTAAGCTGAGGGACCTGAAGTCAAGCCCCTGGGTTCCCACAAATGTGTGTTATTCGTGAAAGATACAACGGCAAAGTGAGGCCTTAGAAGGAACGTAATCATAGTGAGTAAGATTAAGGATATCTGATACTGAAACGTCGGGGACCAGGTAGCCTGATGGTCGTTGATGGCGTAGTGAATCTGCGAAATGGTGCAGGTCTAAGTAATGATATGTAGAAATGAGAAACAAAATTAACACGTTAATATAATAGTAACATGGAGGGTGAGGCATCTTTAAACCTGGTGTGTTTAAAATTAGAACCCACTTTGGGAGGTGGGAGGGGATTGTAAAAAAGGCAGTGGAGGCTGAATGAAGCCTCAGGAGAAATGTAAAAATGTTAACCTTTTTTACCTGATACCATGAAATGGGATACTGGAACCACCTCCTGGAGTCTTCTTGAAGAAGAGTAGTACAACCTAAAACATGTTCATTTAGTAAGAATAAGGAACCTGAGTATAGTGTTTTCAATATAAACAGAGATTTAGAAATAAGATCTACTGAAAAATTGAGCGTGGAACTGGATAAATTTAAGAGGTTTGATGGAGGCTCAGCCCATCGATATCAAAAAAGCATATAGGTGTCAACTGTTTCGTTAAGAGAATACCCCTGTGAATTTATGCATAATTAAATGTGACAATTGGTGGCGAATAGTGCCACTTAGATTTAAGGAAAACGTAGGGAGAAACGTGAACATATATTATTTAAAGAATAAATTGAGGAACATACTTAAATTGTAAAATGAAAATGCTTAAAACCTCATGCGTTCGGCTAACGAACATGCAAGAGGAATATAACAGGACCGCATGTGATAGATTATGAAAAAATTAAAAGCTTGTAACAAAGCTGTTCATACGTGTTTCGGCTAAACTAACGTACGTGAGAAACAGGCGGACGTAAGGTGAGTATAACCAGTCGGTAATATATTTTAACAAAAGAACAACGAAAGCGTGTGTACTCTGTGGTCGGCTAAAAGCCGCACGAACGCAGAAGTACACGAACGACGGAATTACACGAACAGGTAAGTAATATAGGGAGCCTATCTCCGCGTTTTTAGGCCCGAACGTGGGATATAGCTGAACGCTATTTCCCATGTTGATGCTTAAGTTTGCATGCCGGTCTCGTGACGGGAAGCCAGATAGCCAGGTAACGAGTAAGGAATACAGCGGGGCAGCCAGTGGACGAGCCCGGAGGTCGGCGGCAGGAGCTGCTGAAGACAGACTGTTTGTTCGAGACAGGACTGGCGGGAACAATGAAACGGAAGTGCAGGTAACTATGGAGACAAAACAGCTTGAACGGCAAAGGTAAGTAGTGGGGTAGGGTTTATATAGGGTCATAACTCCTCCCACAAATTCAGGCCAAATGGCCTTCCAACATATATATATATACACATATATATATATATATATATATATATATATATATATATATATATATATATATATTTTAAAAATAATAATAATAAAAAATATATATCTATAATAAATTAAAAAAATTAATATATATATATATATATATATATATTATTTTTTCTTAAATTTAAATTCTATGTGTAAATTTATGTAATCTTTTCACATAATTATGTGATTTTATTAATTACAATATAAGGGACCTGCCAGAGCCATATAAGGGACCTGCCAGAGCCATCAGTACCGATCGGGATTCACTCCTCACTGATGACAATGCACAATTCCAGGACAAAAAATTGATTCGCTGCATTGCCACATATGATGCAGGGTGGAACTATATGATAGGCACGTTTAGGCGCTACTGGCCGATCTTAATGTCTGACCCACATATAAAACAGGTAATCACCTTCTTTCCCTCCGTGACTGCACGGAGAGGAAAAAAAAACTATGGGATACCTTGGTACAAAGCCATCTAGCACCTCTGAAAAGAGAAATTAACAATTACTTACCTAAGGGCACATATAAATGCAGGCATTGTAGCACATGTGAATTTATTGAAAAACATTCCAAAGAGTTCACAGATAGTAATAACAAAGAAACTTTCCCGGTCCGCTCATTTTTCAATTATAGAAGAGAGGGCGTTATCTATCTACTTACCTGCTCGTGTGGCATTAAATATGTGGGAAAAACTTTCAGACCTTTTAAACTAAGGATTAGAGAACATGTCAACTCGGTTGGAAGACCCTTGGAAACTCCAATATCCCGTAATTTGAAAATAAATCACTCAAATTCCTCCAAAAACTAGAGATTTATGGGAATTGAGCATATTCCACAGACCCAACGGAGAGGGGATTGGAGTAAGAAATTAAGACAATGAGAATCCTACTGGATTTACAGATTAAAGACCCAGTCCCCCATAAGGCTGAATGAGGGCTTCTCATTTGCCGTTTTTCTCTTATTACTCTCTATATTAGATGTAATAAATAGTAGGGATATCCCTACCAAGTCCTGATATGGACAGCAGATTGTGTATTTTTGTAAATAATGTATACGGTTCACTCATGTTGCACATATCACTGATTGCTGTTCGCTTGCATCAGTAATACTTACTATGGAGTTAGCCAAATCCTAATAAAGGGAGTTCTTTGACCAATTAGACAGATTCAAGTATTGCCACCATTTTTATTTATTTATTCCATTTTGAATATAAACTGATAAATTGGGTAGGCAGAAATATACTGCTTGAGTATAAATTGTTCATTCAGAGCTCTTATGACTCATGTAGTCAGTGGAGGGAGATTCTATTTCTATTGATACAGAGATTGTATATGAATAAAAAATTTAAGCACAGCATTCTCTGCTAATTCGTCCCTCCTATGCTGATGACTTACAGCAATATCTCCCCTCCACACAATCATCTTCTGTAATATCTGCCGAAGATGAACGGGGAAAGGTATGTCCCATCAATCAGAATTCACAGTATCCAATTACAATCACCCTTGTGGGAGGTCTTCAGGCTATGAATCTATCGTCATGTGATGACGTGGTTATACCACTCCCACTCCACATGGCTAATCTCCCCACGTGGGTATAGACCAATCGATGTACTCTGCCGCCACGCCCCCTTGAACACGTCATGATCGCATGCAATGTGACGGATGTTTTAGTAAACCAGGGATGGTCTTTACCGATTAGAGACCAATCAGCAGGCTGGAAAAACGGCAGAAGAAGCACACGTGGTACACATTCAGCAGTCAATACTTAACAAGCTGATTGCTACAACTGGTATATAAACCGATACAAGGTAATTCCAAAATGTATTGCTCCTGATGACGGCGTGCTAGAACGCCGAAACGCGCTTCGAGCTTCGATTTATTTTTCTTTCTTATTTACTTTTTTCACGTTTTGGTAGCACTTATGGAGTTATGAATTTACTTAATTTAATCAGTTTTGAGTTACCTGAAAAGGAAGGGAGAGGTGTGCAGGTAGGCACTGGTGGTTTACCACAGTGCTGAGGTAAATTGGGACAGGACACTCTCATTAGTGGTTTCTGTTTGGGTTTTGGTGTTGGGAAGTTACCCCCCTTGAGAGGAATCTATCTCTCTCTTATTCAGCCCAGTGATACTAGTTTTTCCTCTACCTACCTGATCTATGTTATCCATTAGCTTTCATTTATGCAGCCTAGGCTTGCACGGCACTTTGAGGATTAGCCAGGCTGTCTTTAGCTGGATATTGAATTGGTCTGGATGTATTAAGACACATCCTTTCTATTACCCTAGACTCCCTATTTTTTCCTGTTCATTTTTTAACCTGTTTTGCCTTAGGACTATTAAAGGTAGTGACTCCTCCCCATTTCTATTACTCTCCTGTCCAGTACCTCTAAGTCCTAATTTTTCTTTTGCATTCTTTGAGGGTTATTCCTCATTTAGGGCAATTTAGACACTGATCCACGGGTCAACAGTGTGACCCCTGAATCAGAGTCTCTATTATTACCAACTTATGTTAAAAAATGAAACTCAAAAAATGAACTCAAGACAGGTGCTTGAAGCCAGTCCGTACCTGCATTATTCACATACTGTCAAGTATAGGAATAGAAGATTATGTCATCCGACTTTAAAAAAGTAGTTTGAAGCCATCTTGATATGACCTTTAAGCCATCTTTATGTTGATTAGTTGTCAAGTGTTGCTTGACAGATTACTTGTGAAATCTGTCTGTCAAATGGCAGCCATTCAGTTCCATAAGTGTTGTAAAATATATATTAAGAAAGCCTCACTAGCAGCTCAAATAGTTTAAAATAAATAATAATAACAACAGCAAAACCCACTATACTCATGACACCAAAGAAGAGATTGGATCTTCCACAGACCCACCTCTAACCATGAGTGAACTGGTTATATCGTTGGCCCTTTGTTCTTCTGCAATTTAAGTCATTTGTGGAAGTTATATCATTCTTAATTTTTTAATTTTATTTTATTTGTGTGGAAGTTTTAGAGCTCTACATAGCTAATCCTGATCAATAAGACATTTGTCAACATTAAAGGACCACTATAGTGCCAGGAAAATTTTATTTGTGTGGAAGTTTTAGAGCTCTACATAGCTAATCCTGATCAATAAGACATTTGTCAACATTAAAGGACCACTATAGTGCCAGGAAAATATAAAAAAACAAAAAAAAAAAAACCCCACACAAATACAAATAATTGTATTCAGAATTTTATGACACCTGCTGATGATTTAAAAGAACAATGCAGTTTAGAAGATTAAGTGTAAGGTAATGTTAATGATGTAGTTCATTTAATGTATTCTTCTGAGACAGTGTGCCAAAGTTGTTAGAGATTGGCGCATGTCTTCTCAATTTCTCCCCAAACGCTCATCAGAATATTCACTGATGACTTTATGCATACTGTTTTAGCTTGTAAAGCCTCAGCTCTGGGCCTTTGCAGTAAGAACATGCAGTTAATATTCACTATTTTGTTCCATGAAAAATTGTTAATTTTTTTTCACAATTCAATGGTTCTGTGCAGATCTTCATGAACGGTACCTGTTGTTGAAGCCAACAGAGCTTACAATTTAATTTCATCTGCCTGCAAACAATTTCACTCATTAGGTGGTAAAATGATGAGAGAAATTATTGAGGCATGCTGCTTTACTACAGGGTAATGTATAACTACAGTCATCATTTGCAGCAAAACGGAGGCACAATTATCCTGAAACCTCATTGAGAAAGTGTAAAAAAGCGGAAGCATCTTAAAAGCAGGCTGTGTAATTTCACCACTTTTCTTGTTCAATGGCAATTTGCAGTGTTATTATAGTGTTCAACATGATCTGAGAATGTTACCCAGCATAGGATAGGAGGATAACTTTTTGGTTTATGATGTACAGAGTAAGTTTATTAAAATCTAGCTAGGTGGTGGTCGCAGCTGTGCAGCTGAATTCATCTGCCAGAGGACACAAGGTACACAATCCTCTTTCACTCCTCTCCAACTCTAACAAGACCTCATGAACCTCTTGATATGCTCTTACAGCTATTGAAGAAAATGTTATGGTTGGCATGATACCTTGATTAATGTTTCTATTTTCATTTTTCAGTCTATGGCTAGATCCAGACGTTAATTGTTATTTTATGACTCATTTAACCCATTGTGTAGAGCTCTCTCTCGAACATCCAAACTGTATGCGTACCTCTACATAGTATACTGCAACTCCATGTAAATCCTACACTGGGTTATGTGAACACTGTTCCACCACTTATTGTAATCGTTGTACTTTTTATCATATACCTCTAATCGAATTTCTATTCTGTAACTCTTATGATCTGCTTCTTCATTATTTTTACTTGGATCAAAATAAAATATATAAATAGAGATAAAAAAAAATAATAAATAAAAAAAACCTGGCTAGGTGAAGATTGGTCTTCACCTTATATCATGATTATTGTTATTTTTTTATGTAACAATTTTAACAATGTAATAGCTAACTATTTGCACCAAACACCTACTTTTTTTATAATGGATATTGTTTTTTTTCCATTTGATGTGCACGTACAGCACAGGGTTAATAGAACAGTGTGGCGGAACCAACCTTACCACTGGGCATTTGAGAAGACTGATTGCCAGCCTCGTGCCCTGTAACTATGGCCCCATGTTTAACACTGTTCTTTTTCCCTGCAGAAAGGCTGGTTCGTGCCTTTCTGCGGACTGTTAAAGTCACGAACACGCTGAGCCGCCGACCTCCCTTCTCCTACCTGCAGTCAATTATCCGAACACCGGTCCATTCGGTACTTTACTTTTTTTAACCATGCTACCCCAGATAGCTATGCCATGGAGCCCAGCTGTATACTGAAACACTGTATGAAAGACTTTGGCTCCATGATGATTGAACTGTATGTATGTGATCTGAGCGCCATTCAGTAATAATGGGCACTCAGATCTAAGCTATCTGGGGATAGGTAGAATGTGTATGTTCTATGTGATAAATGTAACAGTATGTAATTGTATGTCTTTTATTGTCCTTTGTCTGCCATGTTATTAATGGAGTTTTGCCTCTGTCCTTGGAGATAATTGGACATCACTCTCTCTCCCCAGCGGCAGTGTATCAGGCAGGGAGAGGAGACAAAAGGTTTCTCTGCCCAGCGCCGCCTGAGTTACATGGAGAGAAGTGTATCGTCCTTCCTCCCCAGTGGCAGAGTGTGTTATTTGGACTACACTCAAGAAACTCTCACTCTCTTGGACACACCTAATTCTTACTATTACCTTTTCCAACTAATACAACCCTCTTATCATACTTGCATTCAAAATTCCTGGAATATATCTACACATATGATAGAAAATCTACAACATAACTGGTAATTATACTGGTTGTATTTCATTTAATTAAATTCATTAATTTTTACTGTTAGCAGGAATATATATCTGGATAAATATTGGTCAGATTTTAATTATTAGAAATCACAATTAGCTAAGGAATATATGGTTATAAAAATTCCATTCCTGCAGGTGGGATAAAGATAACGATATATTAACGGTAAATTTGCCAATGTTAGCATACCAAATTTTTATCCAGAAGTATTGAGATAGTGAATCTTAATTAGGAAAGTTAAAATTCTGCAAACGTAAAATCTGGTAGAATTTTTCTTATTGGATGGACAGAGGAATGGTCAAATGACTGGTATGAACATTACTTTAATTGTAAAATTGCAATATAAAAGTGGAAGAGTTCATTCAGTGTGATTTAACTGTCAGCCAAAGTTTTATTGCTTTACGCTGCACTGCTGTGAAGTTCTGTCTTCTCCTTGTTATGTTGGTTTGTCTGTGAAGTGTCTGTCGTAAACCTTAAACTGTTGACAACTGGTTGCTTTTAGCTGTTTATATAGTTAAACCATTGCCATATTGTATAATTATGTTAAACCTAAATATTCACTGATTATTGTCACACATGTTACATATTATTTTTATTATTAGTGTCACAATAAATTATATTTTTATAATTAATTTGTGATTACTGTGTGAAGTAAAAATCCTCTAGTGAAACTTCCTCTAGGATCTAAGAGAATTAAAAATCGTGATTAATTCTCAGTTTTATATCATTACTTGGGGAACAGTGCCAAGATATCAGTTTTTGATATAATAAACATTATTAAATTATTTTTTGATAATTTTTATGAAAATATTATTTTTAATATTTATCACCCCATAAATATCTTCACAGACCCATATTTTATCCCCCCTGATTCAGCACTTTCCATTAGTGCGCATAGAACCGAACGCTAGCTCCCTGGTGGTCGTTCGCATGTACCAAAACCACAAATAGACTTCAGGGGGACTTAGCCGCAAAAGCCCTGGAAATATTTTCAGCATGAAGACTTTGCATGTCCCGGTCGGTCCCCAGTGGCACTTAGCCATGATTCTATTGAACTGTTTTCAGCTAGGGGATCATAGGTGCGGTTGGTCAAATTATGACTTCCAGGAAATTCCTGAACCCCTGAACCAATCTGGGTGAATTTTGGATATGTTGGTTACCCAGATCTGGGCTATCAGGAGTAACTTAATGGGGTTTTATGTATTTTTAAGGTACTTTTGGCGTGTTTGGGAAATGTGTGTTTCTTGTGCAATTGAGTTGCTTGACTCAATTATCTCCCAGGCACAGGGGAAGGATTATCTTGATTTGTATGGGAGTGTCCTGGACCTGAGAGCCAATGTAATCGTGTGTATGTTTTTACTGTAGCCTACTCTCAGTTCCAGGGGGGAGTGCACCTTGCATGGGGACCTGCATATAAGGCCAGTTGTGGCTGCCATTAAACGTATTCCAGCTTGTACTCCCAGAACTGTGTGTCATCTGGTTACTGTCAGCATGCTTTGCCATCAGCATGCCCTGTCATCGGCATGCCCTGCCATCAGAGCCCACCCTGCCACCCGCCCAGCGCCAGCCAACAGCCAGCCCGCCCAGCCGTCAGTCATTTTCTATCACTCGTGGCATTGGAATGATAAATAGAGAGTGGACCTCATACTTAAAGCTCTGTTATTGTCATAGAAAGCTCTGTTAGGTATGGACATTGGCATTCTCTGTTAGGGGCATTGAAAGACTCTGTCAGGGGCATTGAAATTCTCTGTGAGGGGCAAAAAACTGTTAACTGCATTTTTCAAAGTGTTCAAATCTTTTTGTTCCAAGTCTAACTCAAAAATCTTGCTTAAGTTAAGTTCTTTCTAAGAGCGTTATCAAAATCAGTATTCTTTTCAGCCAGGTTGTGAGATCTGTATTTTTCAAAGTGTTTTGATTTTATGACCAATAAACAACCATGAATTTGGAAAGCTGTTTAAAGCAGGGAACTCTTCAGAGAAAAATTACTACTACTTCTACCTGTTCGGCACCTAAAGAAACTGAGAAAGAAGATACAACTAAAAATCCAGAAAACATGCCTGAAATATTTGTATCTACTGTGACAAGTAGAAAAAAAAACAATCTTCATCTCAAACAAAGAAAAGAAAATATGATGATAGCTACTTGTCATTTGGATTCACAAGTGCCAGAAATGAAGATTGTCCTGAAGCACAATGCGTACTTTGCAATAAAATATTGCCAATCAGTTCATTAGCTCCTGCTAAATTACGTCGTCATTTTGAGCAAAACCACGTAGAGTACAAAGATAAAGACATTGACTTTTTTAAGCGAAAGCTAAAGGAGTATCAGAAAATTAAACTTTTTATGAGCAAAAAAATTTAAAATGGTAATGAAAAAGCCACAGAGGCTTCTTACAGAGTGAGTTACCGCATAGTACTTGCAGGAGATGCACACATAATTGGGGAATCACTAATTAAACCATGTGCAAAAAAAAAATAGCATCATGTATTTTATGTGAGAAGTTGAGTAAGAAAATGTAAGCTGTGCCACTTTCCAACAACATAGTTTTGCTCTGAATTCATGATCTTGCTGATGACATCCATACTGAACTAATTTCTTGACTACATCAATGTGATGGGTAATCACTGCAATTAGACGAGTCCACAGATGTCGCAGGACTTTTAATTTTGTTGTTTTTTGTTAGATATAATTTTTACAAATAGATTGAAGAAGACTTGCTTCTGTGTGAAACTTTATAAACTATCACTGGTGAGAACATCTTTAACTGTATCCAGAGGTTCATGAACACACAGTATAAATTGGGACAAATGTGTAGATGTGTGCAGTGATGGTGCCAAAGCAATGGTTGGGAAAGTGGCAGGCGCTGTGACACGAATAAGAAATGTAGCAAAAATCAGCACTAGTTCTCACTGTGTTCTTCACAGACATGCACTGGCAGCTAAAAATATTTCAATCTCACTTAAAACTGTGCTAGACGAATCGGTCAAAATTATTAATTTTATAAAAAGTCGACCATTACAATCAAGACTAATTAAAAGTATATGTGAAGATATGGGTAGTCACCACTCTGCTCTGCTTTTGCATTCAGAAGTCCGTTGGCTATCATGAGGTAATGTCCTTGTTAGAATGTTTGAATTACGTCAAGAGTTTTTTGCATATTTCCAGGATCATAAATTTTGATTATCTGATCGATTAACAAACTCTCTGTGGTTATCCAAAGTAGCATATCTTGCAGACAGATTCAGAAAATTATATGACGTATGTTTATCACTCCAAGGAAAATACACTAAATTTTAATGCAAGAGAAAATATTTTCACTGTCTTGTAAGCTGCAATTTTGGACCTCATCTGATGAGCAAAATAATTTGAACTCTTTGCCAACACTTAAAGGACCACTCTAGGCACCCAGACCACTTCAGCTTAATGAAGTGGTCTGGGTGCCAGGTCCTTCTAGGGTTAATCCATTTTTTCATAATTATAGCAGTTTCAGAGAAACTGCTATAATTATCAATGGGTTAAGCCTTCCCCCTAATCCTCTAGTGGCTGTCTCATTGACAGCCACTAGAGGCGCTTGCGTGCTTCTCACTGTGAAAATCACAGTGAGAGCACGCAAGCGTCCATAAGAAAGCATTGCAAATGCTTTCCTATGCGATGGGCCGAATGCGCGCGCAGCTCTTGCTGCGCGTGCGCATTCAGCCGGCGGGGCGGATCGGAGGCGGAGAGAAGGAGGACAGCTCTCCGCCCAGCGCTGGAAAAAGGTAAGTTATTACCCCTTTCCCCCTTCCAGAGCCGGGCGGGAGGGGGTCCCTGAGGGTGGGGGCACCCTCAGGGCACTATAGTGCCAGGAAAACGAGTATGTTTTCCTGGCACTATAGTGGTCCTTTAAGGATTTTCTTGAAGAATCAGAAATTAAACTTGAAGATGAAATTCGCAATTAAATTGTAGATCATCTTCGCCATTTAATGACCTCTATTAATCAGTATTTTCTATTCTTGAGTGAAAACAATGACTGGGTTCGAAATCCATTCATAACAGACAAGCCAGACAATTTTGAGAATCTGATCAATATAACTTCTGACAGTCAACTAAGCCAAAAATTTAAAGAAGTTTCTCTTATTGCATTTTGGGGTGATTTACGCAAAGAATACCCAGAATTGTCCAAGCGGGCAATCAAAGTTCTGTTGCCATTTGCCAGCATGTACTTATGTGAATCTGGATTCTTGCTTTACTCTGCAACAAAAACAAAGTATCGAAATCGACTTAACACAACTGCAGACATGCGAATACAATTGTCAACAATTAAACCAGATATAAAAAGAATTTGCCAGCAAAAGAGAACATTACACTCTGCTCATTGAAAGGTTTGCTCTGCGCTGTGCTGGTCTATGGCATACATTTTTTTGGGAGGGGTTCCAAAGTTTTGCTATACCATGTCAAAGGGTTCCAAGGGAAAAAATAATTGGGCAACCCAGCTTTACAAGGTTTTGTGTAATCTGCAAACACTGAAACATGACTTTCAATGTTTTTTTCAAGTTAATTTATAAACATGTTAAATAGAAGGGGTCCCAAAATGGAACCCTGAGGGACACCATTTGCCACCTCTGTCCAGCTTGAAAATGTACCATTAATAACAACTCTCAGTTGAAAAATAAATGATGTGGATTGCTTTGTACATCAATGACGATCAGTCCAAAAGATATATTAAAAACAAACCCATCTTTCTGTTGTCCTTTTGATAACAAGTAAAGTTGAAGAAAGGTGATAATCATGTGGAAATCATAGTTTGAAGTGAGGTGTAATAGCGCATTTAAAGGTGACAGGCAGAGTAGTCCTGGATTGCTTTCACTCTAGCTGTCACTACTTAAGCTGTTATTGATTACGTAGATATACTGCTGCATTGAGTGTTCATTGAACACTGACCATTAAGCTTGCTGAAATATATGTTTCTTATAATATAACTGGGATAATGTGTTCTTTTTTCCTCTAAACATAAATAATTTGTAAAGTAAATACTGTCACTTACTATCTTTTTTATAGGGGCATATAGTACACAAGTGTGAATATACAGCTTTGTTTTTAGATGCACATCAGTCCCTATGTCACAAACAATTCCACATTTTATCAGGTTCAATTCTTTAAAAAAATAAACTTAGAAACTAAATTTAATGGCTCCATTGATAAACAACCATTTAATAAAAAAATGATTTTGTGTCCATTCAATGCTCATATTGTAGTAATTATTGTTAATTAGTATTTTTAACATTCTTTATTAATTATAAGATCATTAAACAATAGGTACAGGTAGGCACAATGAAGACATACTTCACAGTAATTACACTCGGCAGGCTTAGCAAGCATGCATTGGGAAAATATTGTTATAGAATCCGCATAAGCCAATGCCTATTCAATACCTCCAGTAGACAGAACTGATGCATGCATTAACTGGATCATATGATATGTAGTGATGTACCGAACGGTTCGCCGGCGAACGGTTCCTGGCGAACATAGCATGTTCGCGTTCGCCGCAGCGGGCGAACATATGCGCGGTTCGACCCGCCCCCTATTCGTCATCATTGAGTAAACTTTGACCCTGTACCTCACAGTCAGCAGACACATTCCAGCCAATTAGCAGCACAGCCTCCCTAGCAGACCCTCCCACCTACTGGACAGCATCCATTTTAGATTCATTCTCAAGCTGCATGCTTAGTAAGAGGAGGGAAAGTGTAGCTGCTGTTCATAAGATAGGGAAAAGCATAGCTAGGTTAGGGATAAGGGTATGCTTTTTTTTTATTTTTTTTTCTATGTAATGTAAATGCACTTAGTTGTCTGCCACTGCTGCCAGCTTCTGTGTCAGGCTCACAGTGCCCATTTCCCCAGTCAGTGCCACCAATTACATCTGGTGTCACAATAGCTTGGATTTAAAAACAAAAAACTTTTTTCACTGTTATAGATTGAATAGCAGTCAGTTGTCTGCCACTGCTGCCAGCTTCTGTGTCAGGCTCACAGTGCATACTGTGCCCATTTCCCCAGTCAGTGCCACCACCACATCTGGTGTCACAATAGCTTGGATTTAAAAACAAAAAACTTTTTTCACTGTTATAGATTGAATAGCAGTCAGTTGTCTGCCACTGCTGCCAGCTTCAGTGTCAGGCTCACAGTGCATACTGTGCCCATTGCCACCACTTAGATCTGGTGACACAAAGCTTGGATTTAAAAAAAACAACACTTTTTTTCACTGTTATAGATTGAATAGCAGTCAGTTGTTCGCCAATGTTGCCAGCTTCTGCGTCAGGCTCACAGTGCATACAGCCCATTTCAGTCAGTGCCACCCAATTACATCTGGTGTCACAATAGCTTGGATTTAAAAACAAAAAACTTTTTTTACTGTTATAGATTGAATAGCAGTCAGTGTCCTTAAAGCGGGTGTGTTACGCTAACAGTGGATACGCTGACAAGCGCCACTAATTAGATCTGGTGTCACAATAGTTTGGATTTAAAAAAAAAATAATCTTTTTTCACTGTTATAGATTGAATAGCAGTCAGTGTCCTTAAAGTTGGTGTGTTACGCTAACAGTGGATACGCTGACAAGTGCCACTAATTAGATCCTGTGTCACAATAGTTTGGATTTAAAAAAAAAATAATCTTTTTTTCACTGTTATAGATTGAATAGCAGTCAGTGTCCTTAAAGCGGGTGTGTTACGCTAACAGTGGATACGCTGACCAGTGCCACTAATTAGGAT
>OW240913.1:205674008-205996160 GCA_933207985.1 Pelobates cultripes | reverse complement strand
TCAATCTATAACAGTAAAAAAAGTTTTTTGTTTTTAAATCCAAGCTATTGTGACACAGGATCTAATTAGTGGCACTGGTCAGCGTATCCACTGTTACGTAACACACCCGCTTTAAGGACACTGACTGCTATTCAATCTATAACAGTGAAAAAAGTGTTTTGTTTTTTTAAATCCAAGCTTTGTGTCACCAGATCTAATTGGTGGCACTGGTCACCGTATCCACTGTTAGCGAACACACCTGCTTGAAGATAACTAACTGCTATTCAATCTATAACAGTGAAAAAAGTTTTTTGTTTTTAAATCCAAGCTTTGTGACACCAGATCTAAGTGGTGGCACTGGTCACCGTATCCACTGTTAGCGTAACACACCCGCTTTAAGGACACTGACTGCTATTCAATCTTTAACAGTGAAAAAGTTTTTTGTTTTAACCAGTTTAAGACAATTCACAGATATAAGTGGTGGCACTGACTGGGAAATGGGCACAGTATCCACTGTGAGCCTGACACAGAAGCTGGCAGCAGTGGCAGACAACTGACTGCTATTCAATCTATAACAGTGAAAAAAGTTTTTTGTTTTTAAATCCAAGCTATTGTGACACCAGATGTAAGTGGTGGCACTGACTGGGGAAATGGGCACCTTATGCACTGTGAGCCTGACACAGAAGCTGGCAGCAGTGGCAGACAACTGACTGCTATTCAATCTATAACAGTGAAAAAAGTTTTTTGTTTTTAAATCCAAGCTATTGTGACACCAGATGTAATTGGTGGCACTGACTGGGGAAATGGGCACAGTATGCACTGTGAGCCTGACACAGAAGCTGGCAGCAGTGGCAGACAACTAAGTGCAATTACATTACATAGAAAAATAAATAAAAAAAAAGCATACCCTAACCCTAACCTAGCTATGCTTTTCCCTATCTAATGAACAGCAGCTGCACTTTCCCTCCTCTTACTAAGCATGCAGCTTGAGAATGAATCTAAAATGGATGCCTTCCAGGAGGTGGGAGGGTCTGCTAGGGAGGGTGTGCTGCTAATTGGCTGCAACGTGTCTGCTGACTGTGAGGTACAGGGTCAAAGTTTACTCAATGATGACGAACATGCTATGTTCGCCAGGAACCGTTCGCCAGCGAACCGTTCGGTACATCACTACTTACAACAATCAAGTAACATACATTCATATAAAATGTAAGTTACTTAGCCAGTCAAAGTAATGACAGGAATGAATAAGTAGATAACTCCCTAATTCGCATGGTATTAGGGAGCTATCTACTAAAAGGCTGAAAGACCTAAATTGGTCTTTCAGACAAATTTACTAATACTAAGTAAAGATTACTTAGTATTAGTAAATTATTCCCCTACTCACTATACCGCAAGTAGGGGCATGTCTAGTAAACAGACACTATTGTCCTCCCCTGGGCCCCCACCCCTGAGCGGTGGGTGGGGGCCCTAAATTATAATAGGGGGGACCTAATGTCCTCCCCCCTGGTCCCCACCCCTGAGCGTTGGGTGGGGGCCCTAAATACTAATGTCCTCTCTCTGGTCCCCACCCCTGAGCGGCGGGTGGGGGCCCTAAATTGGAATGGGGGGACCTAATGTCCTCCCTCCTGGCCCCCACCCCTAAGCAGTGGGTGGGGGCCCTAAATACTAATAAGGGGGTGACCTAATGTCCTTCCCCTTGGCCCCCACCCCTGAGCGGCAGGTGGGGGCCCTAAATACCAATGGGGGACCTATTGTCCTCCCCCCCCGGCCCCACCCCTGAGCAGCGGGTGGGGGCCCTAAATAAAAAAAAACCCTAACCCCTAAACCTCTAGTCAACCCTTGCCCCGCCCTGCAATTAGGCTCAGAGCACTCTGATTGGTGGGTTTAAGCCATCCAATCAGAGTGCTCTGACAGGTAAATGAAGAGACTGACAGGCAAGTCATGATAATAATTCTTTATTGAAAATTTGTTTTTTCTTATTGTACATTACAGAAATCCACCAATCAGAGTGCTGTGTGTCATTTTACACAGCGTGGGAAAGTTCTTTGACATTTTCCCACGCTGTGTAAAATGACACAGAGCACTCTGATTGGTGGATTAAGTAACCAATCAGGGTGTTAGAGTCAAATTACACAGTGTGGGAAAATTCCCTATGAACTTTCCCACACTGTGTAAAATGACACAGAGCACTCTGATTGGCTGGATTTCTGTAATGTATAATAAGAAAAAAACATTTTCAATAAAGAATTATTATAATAAAAAAAATATATAATTATTGTGAGCTATGTGGAGAAAAGAGTTTTCCCCTTTCTTATCATTGTTGTATTTTTCTCATTTATTTCAGGTTTTAATACCTAGGTTGTTTCTTGCTTGATCATTTATATTGCCCAATGTGACGGTCTTTCTTACAAATAAACTTGACAGCACTCAATGGTGCAGATATGCAGAAAAAGTGTTTTCTAATGAACAACTTAGCAATGTAGACACCCCTTCGGATATCAACCATTCCTTCAATACGCTTAACAAATGATATAAATAACAAATAAGGGCCAGTTGGGAGATCTTTTCCCTTGATAATTACCTTAAAAAAGACATGATCCCTAGGGGTCTTAGAATCCACACTGTCCCCTCCTCTCATGCAGAGAATTCAGAAATGGTGAAGGATTGGTGGTAGTAGGTGAGCACTTGGGAAATAGTGATCACAATATAGTGTCCTTTGAAATAACATCAAAAAAAATAAAGCACATGGGGTATACTAAAACATATAATTTTAAAAAGGCCAATTTCAATAAGTTAAGGGAAGCTTTACAATATATTGACTGGCATAAACTCTTTAGTGAAAAGAACACTGAGGATAAATGGATCATCTTCCAACAAATATTAGAAAGGTACATTTCTCAGTATGGACCATTGGGAAATAAATATAAAAGAAACAAATTAAAACCAATGTGGCTTAGTAGAGAAGTAAAACAAGAGATTAAAAATAAGAAAAGTGCATTTAAAGCATTTAAATCGGACAAATCAGATGCATCTTATAAAAGATATAATGAAGCAAATAATGCGTGCAAAAAGGCAATTAGATTTGCTAAACTTCAAAATGAAAAAATGCAAAACCAACCCCAAAGCATTTTTTAAGTACATAAATTCTAAAAAAAACAAAAAATTAACACTAAAAACTGAAACGGGGGTGTTAGTTAATGAAGACCAGCAAAAGGTAGGAATTTAAACCCCTTAAGGACGGTGGATGTTCTATGCCATCCTTAAGAGGCTGGCTCTAAATGCGGGCGGGCGGCATAGAACGTCCTAGTCATTCTTGCCTCCCATGCGGCCGGCGCCATGAGCCCGCTGCAGATCGCGGTCGGGGGGCATGGCTGACACCAGGGCCGGACTGTAAATTAAAAGCAGCCCTGGAAAAAAATATTTACCAGCCTCTTAATGCGTCGCGCCAGCATTGTGTGCAGATACAGAGTTAGAAAAGATAACTTTAAAAAATTACAAATTATTACTCCAATGTGAAAAAAGCACTCATAGGCTTCAAAATAAACAAAAGTGCAGATTTATTTTAAGCAGATGTGCCTTTGCATGTAATCAATGTCTCAGTCCAACTACCTTGACATATTAAGGAAAGCTTGGTAATGGGACTGAAATGGTGAATGTATATAGGGCACAACTGTAAATAATGACGTTATCTTGTTTATTTTGAAGTCCTGTGGGTGCGCTCTTCACTTTAACCCCTTAAGGATACATGACATGTGTGACATGTCATGATTCCCTTTTATTCCAGAAGTTTGGTCTGTAAGGGATTAAATATGTCCTTGTGCTGGAGTAAGCACCTAGCAACAAGACTGGGCCAATATCTACTCATTACATATGGTACATATTAATGACATTTCTCTGTGTATTATACATATATAAATGTACATTAATATATGTGTAAATATAATAGGCATAATTATATATATATGAATACACACATTAATATAAATGTGATATACCAGTGGCGGATCCAGAGCCTGATCCCGGGAGGGGAACTTGTAAATTATTAAAAGAAATATTCCATGCACAATAACCACTACTCCTCTGTGTAGTGGTTATGGTGCCAGGAGTGCTGGGACCCCCTCCTAGAGTAAGTAGTCAAACCGTTTAAGAACAGTTTGACAACTTACCTGGGGTCTGCTGGGATATGGGGCTGTAGTAGGGTATAGGAACAGTGGTGCAATGTGTGAGGGGTGCAGTGTGTGTGAAAGGTTCAGTGTGTGTGTGTGTGTGTGTGGGTGTAGTGTGTGAATGTGTAGCGTGTGTGGGGAAATGTGTGTATGGGGGGGCAGTGTGTGAATGTGTATGATGTGTTTGTGGGGGCAGTGTGTGTATGGGGCTAGAGTTCACTCTCACTACTGCGACCACCAGGAATCCCTGGTGGTCGCAGTGGTGAGAGTGAACTCTAGCCCGTAGCTCCAGGAGTTCACCCTCGTGAGAGCCGGAGTGTTGCCGTGGTAATCACTGCAAACAATTTCCAGAATGGCTCCAAAACTCAATGCAAAAGCCGCTCCAACACCTCCACACTCAACGCCACGTACTGCAGGCTGAGCTCCCGGGTCCTCTCTTCCTCCCTCCCCTGCCAGTTGCTCGCACAGAGCCTCGTGGGAGGGGGGAATTGCCCCATTGCCCTCTGTATGTTTCTTTCTCCCCCTCACTGCTCCTCTGTGTCAATGTCTCCCCTCTCCTTCCCAGACTCTCTCTTCCCCCTCTGCCTCTTTCTCCCCCCCTTGTGTCTCTCTCATTTCTCCCTATTTGTCTCTCTCTTCCCCTCTGTCTCTTTCTCCCCCCTTTCCCTGTGTCTCTCTCTCCTCCACATCTCTCTTCCCCTCTGTCTCTTTCTCCCCCCCACCATCTATCTATTCCCCCTTCTTTCTCCCCCTTTGTCTCACTCATCCCCCTCTGTCTCTTTCTCCCTCTTTTCCCTGTGTCTATTCCCCCTCTCTGTTTTATTTCCCCCCTCCCCTTGTGTCTCTATATTCCCTTTCACCCCCACCCTTCCCATTTACAGAGAGAAGTCGGGGGGGAGGGGGGGCCGCATTCCACACTGCAGCCTCGCCGGTCCTGCGGCACTCCTGTCACTAATGCTGAGGACTGAAGGAGGAGGGAGGAGCATGTCTATCTACCATGCTCCCTCGAGGTTCCCACAATTCCCAGCACAATATACTGTGCTGGGAATTGTGGGAACCGCAAAGGAGCATGGTAGATAGACACGCTCCCTCCTCCTTCAGTCCTCAGCATTAGGACTGCCGCCGGACCGGCGAGGCTGCCACCTGGCCCGGCGGCTCCAGCGTGGAACACAGCCGGCCCCTCTCTGAGTGTGCCACCGGACCGGCCACACGGTGGCACCTGGAAATTTCCCGGTATCCCGGTGGGCCAGTCCGGCCCTGGCTGACACATGTAACTGCAGGCATGATCCCCCTGCAGATCATGGTGGGGGGCATGCCTCGCCATCCAGGCACACCCCCTGTGGCCAATTACCACGATCTGCAGGAGGTGATCACAGTGACAGCCTGTCACTGTCATCACTGTTCCTATGTGTCAACCAATGATCTGAAATCACTGGCTGACACTGTCTCTGCCCTCTCCTCCCCTCTTAACCCCTTAAGTTTAAAAATAAAATATTACAGTTAAAAATAAAATATACTTAGATCATTTGAATTTAATGCGTTCTCTGGGACGTTTCTTATTGCAAAACATTTGTAAACCGAAACACGGTTTCCCATAAGAATGCACTGAAAACCAATTAATCCGTTCTGTAGGTCAGAAAAAGTAAAAATGAGATGGCATGGAAACCAACCCACAATGCAGAACACACAATAAAAGGCATGCAAACAACGAAGCTCAGCTGCCTACCTTTCCACAGCTTGAGAAATGCAGCAGAAAGTCTCCAAACAACTGCAAACAATTTCCAGAATGGCTCCAAAACTCAATGCAAAAGCCACTCCAACACCTCCACACTCAACGCCACGTACTACCCACAGGCTCCAGCATGCACGGGCAGTGCTATAAACCTCCCAGGTGCAATGCATCCTGGGGAAACTTGCTTTGTATTGCGCAGAAAAATGTGTAAACCGAGGCATTATTTTCAATAGATTTTCATTTGTAAACCGAAAAATATGTTAACAGAGGCGTTTGTAAACCGAGGTCCCACTGTGTATATATATATATATATATATATATATATATATATATGATCTAAGTATATATATACATTTACACATACACTAAGTTTACTTTAATATTAATACATATATATAATTATATATATTAATATCAAAATACACGTAGAATGATATTGATTAAATATATATAATTATATATATATTTATATATAATAGAAAAAATATGTAAATACGTTAAAAAAATAAAATAAAAAATAAAAATAAATAATAAAAAAAATATATGCGTGTAATTTTGTTCTAACTGTATTTTAAAATCAATATATATATATATATATATATATATATATATACACACATGTATATATATTGATATCAAAATATACGTAGAACGAAATAATATATATATATCTATATACATAAGTATATATCACTATACGTATACCTATATATAAATAATTAGTATATGAGAAAAGGTATAGAGAGTGTGTCAGGTTGCTTTAAGAAAATGGGGGGTAACCCCTAGCAAATAACAATTGAAACGAAAACGAGGAAAATACAAGAAAACCCAGAGGGTACATAAATCTAAATAGTATACCTACGGGTATCTAGTATCACTGAAAGCAACCCCTAACCAAATAAAATATAACTTTTAATAATAATACGTTATAAAGTAAATAAAGAAAAACAAGCACAATAGCTACAATATAAAAGATATATAATATCTAAAGTTGGTCTTGACTAGTAGGAGGAGAAAGGAGGCTTGATAGAAATATACATTTAGATACAAAAGTGTCACAATGTCTACTCGTGGCACAAATGATACAAGGAAAGAGAGGGTTAAAGTATAGACTTTACTGAATAGCCCAACTTCTCTCCCTGTTTTTATCTTCCAATCCCACTATAATAATGACGAGCCCCCAGCTCTTCTGTACTAAACTGCTAACCAACTATAGATTTCTAATTAGACATCTAAATTGCTATAAAGTGTAAAAGAACGTATGTGGAGGGTGGCTAGGAAGAGCCGACCTTTGGCGAAACGCGCGTCGGGACTAGTCAGTGTGAAGGGTGGTGGAGAGAGACAGAGACGATGCTGCAGCTGTGACTATTATTTAGCTCAGATCTAGCCAACCTCCACATACGTTCTTCTAGTCCCAAGTCATTTCCAACTCCAGCGTCCCAGTACACACACCTGGCTGAATACTCCCATTATAGGCTCTTTTAAATGTGGGTGCTGTGTCTCCTGCAAATACATCCAACGTGACTCAAAAAAGGTTATGGACAGCGATAGAAAGCAGTGTTTTAATATCAGGTCATTTTTCAACTGCAACACCGCTGGGCTAGTCTACTTACTCACTTGTGAGTGTAGCTTACATGTTGGAAAAACATTCAGACCCTTCAAGGGGAGAATTAAAGAACACGTTAGGTCCCCCAAACTCTTAATTGAAACCCCTATTGCCCGTCATCTTAAGGAGCACCATTCAGGAAATCCACAGGGTCTTGAATTGGTGCGACGAGACAAAAGAAGGGGCAACTATAATAGGTATCTGAGACAACAGGAAAGTTTTTGGATCTACCGGTTAAAAACCTTCCAACCTAAAGGCTTAAATGAAGGGTTCTCATTTGCACCCTTTATCTAAATGGATTTATTTAACAATTGTCCTCTTGTATACTATATTTAATGACAAACATGTATTTATGGCCTCATGGATAATATAATAATGAATTGTCCTGGATCTTACAATTTTAATAAGGACAGTTATGTCTATGGATATGTGTCTCTTACTACCTCAAGGACAATCTGTATATTGATGAATTAACTAACCATTTCTTCATTACTTTTCTATAAATATTGTTTTATTCTAACTAACACGATGGTGGTTGATGAATTTGCCTACCTTTCAAACCAGTACATTTTTTTGTCTTTATATCACTTGACATAATTATTCGAACCACATAGCTCACAATAATTATATATTTATAGATTTGTTTAGCAACTCTATGACTACATCTCTGTATGATTATCACTACTGTCATCTATATAATAATATAAAAACTATAAGACATTGACTTAACTCTAATATGCCTTAGGTGAACACAGTAATTCCCAATGCTCCAATCCTAAAACACCTATCCTTTATACAATGCATACCAATGTAGGATGTAATGTGATTTGATTTAGCCTTTTGGCTTGTATTAGACTGACATCTATTCAATTGTGCCAGTCCGACAACTACATAGTAATTCTATCCCTATTAAGGGTATTGGAAGGTTTGATCCCTTCTACAATTTCAGCACCTTGAGAGCTAATTCTCTATCCTTTGCCGAACCTAACACACGCCACCTACCAAAATATGACACGCCCCCCTGCCCGTTTTGGATACTCGCGAGCATCTTCTGAAGTAATGATTCCAAGGGGCATGATCTATTAGGTTTAAAAAGTGGCGCAAGCAGTTCACAGTTAGCTCTTGACCAAGGCGTATGGTATTGCCGAAATGCGCGTTGGGATAGTTTCCCGTTACTGCAAACGTTTTTATTAGGACCACTTCTGTCACTTACTTTCTTGTTCCTCCCTTTTCGGGTGGGGGGTGGGGGGATTTACTGGGGATAAATATTTTTACTGAATATCTCTCCAATACTACTATAGCTAACTTGGTTATTTCTTGTGCGGTCAACATAGGGAAATCCTATACCCCAAATCTCCTTTAGCATTACAATAGCAAGGACTGATTTGAGGCTTACTGACCTCTACCTGTTAACATTTGGATTTAAGCTTTACCTACTTTTAAATAACATCCGCTGTATGAGTGAGCACTAGCTCTTCAATTTTTCAGGGGGAAGCAAGGGTGTTCAGTTTCGGTTGTTCTAGTTGCCTAGTTGGAACCCTGACACTATGGTTGTTGCTTTGGGCTCCTGACAAATTTGGCAACTTTTTTACGTATCAACAGACCCCTACCCTTACCCTGTTCAACTACTTATATATAAACTTATTCACAGCAGTACATACCACTGAGTGAGTTACCTTTTTCAGCTTATCATACATTGCCATATGTAGATAACAGTTAATTATATTATTACTTAATGGGATATTACAATTGGGGACAAACCTATTAATTTCAAATGTATTATCGCTAGCTTCCCGGTTGATTGAATTTTCAATCTAGGGTTTTGCTGCTATATACTTCCCCAAATATTCCTTAGTTTGTAAATACTTATTTTTCCATTATCCCCTAAGGTGTGTATATATGCTTGGATTTATATATGGGCAATTAGAGATATCTTTACTTTAAGTCATTCATGACTTAATATGAAATTCTCTATTTGGCCCACAGTCAAGCATTAATTAATATACCCTTCAGAGTAAGATCCAATTTAATGTCAGACACAGACATGCAACTTTGTTGCGACGATTTGGAACATTATATAAAATAGCAGTCTCAGTCTGTAACCATTTGGATCAAATTGCTACAACGGTTGGTCCTATTTTAACCACTGATTATTTTTTTCTTTCTTCACTTTATTAGTTCTTTCTATACTAGTTTATTTATATTTTACTATTAATTTTTTGGCCTCATTAGGGATTAATAAAATTATAGTTTCTTTTTTTGCACTTAATTAATTAATTCATTTTAACCTATCAAGGATAGAGCATTTTCTCAAGGTTACTAGGTCTGTTAGTTGGTTTGTTTATTTAACTTACCCTTTCCAGTCCTTCTTTCTATGTTTATTTCTGGGTTATGCCCTGAGTATCCCACAACCACTGCAACACTGGTGAAAAGGGTTTTTCCCTTTCTTACCATTGTTGTATTTTTCTTGGAAGTATGATTTAATTGTATTTATTTTGAGTACATAATATATCTGTAACTTAATATTTTGGTACATGTGTCAGAACATTTGTATGGGAAAAAATAGAGTCATATGCAAATTGTTTTGCATAGGTGTCTTTTAGTATTCCTGTTTATGCTTTCAAACTGTGGAGATATTGCAATGTTGCAAGTTTTTTTTTGTGATGTTGAATGTGCCGTGATGTGTCTAAATGACATCTATAGTGAGTTAGAAAAATGTTGCATTTTGCAGTTTCCTTCAGCTCAGATAATAAACATAACTGGCAAAATTTGTGCAGATTATTGGTGATTGTTTAGAACAGGCTTCCTCAAACTCTAGCCCTCCAGATTTTGCTGATCTACAACTCCCTTGATTCTATTAATGAAATAGATAGGCTGAGAATCATGGGAGTTGTAGTTCAGCAACATCTAGAGTTGGGGAAGCCTGGGTTTGAAGAACTACAGCTTGCTCTAGTGCTAATGTTGCAAAGAGAAAAGGGGCAACTACACCCAGTTTAATGCCAACCCCTTTAGAAATAGTTTGCCATAAACTAGGTCTCTCCAGAGCATCCTGTCATTACCCCTCTGCTGCTGCACTATTAATTAACACTTCTGCATTATTATTGTCAGTTTTGTTCAATCTGAACCACATTGACTGGATGAGAGTACTGGGTTAATATTAGTATTAATGTTACACTGTAGTCACCAGGACACCGGCAGTTGAATGTAGTTGTTCTGGTGTCTATAGCCTGTCCTTGCAGGTCTTTTAATGTAAACACTGCTTTTTCTCTGAAAATTGCTGCCTAGTAACACCTCTAGTGGCAGTCACTAGAGTTGCTTCCTGGGTCAATGCTGCACAATGTGTAGCACTGACATTCAGTATGGAGACATTGAAGTTCCCCATAGAGATGCATTGATTCAGTGCATCTCTATGAGGAGATGGTGATTGGCGCAACGTGGTGTTTGCCATTCATGTACAATAAAATTGCCACTATTATGTATTTAAAGTACAAATAACAGTGTTTAGAAATCAGTATGTGTAAATACAATACAACTCTGGAACTGCAATGTTTAACATTGCAGCACTAACGGCAACAGGGACACTGCAGCCAGACCCCTTCAATGAGCTGAAGTTGTCTGGGTGCATATAGTGCCCTTTTAAAGCATCCCTCTTTGTCTATTTGAAATATTGGCAGGTACGATTTTGGAATTGTCTACTATATAATTTATTCTGTATTGTGCGACAGCAGATGTTCTCCTTAATAATTAATAACATGCTATATTAAAAATTCTTTTAAAAAATTGTGTGTACAGTATCTGTACTTTTTCTGTCTGTATCCAGAAACACTTTGTCTCCTTACCGTCATTAATAACACACACACACGTCACTATATGGAAACACGCAATACAGCCCCTAATCTCTGACACACACACACACACAACACCAGGTAACAGGTAACATTCTTCACACACAAAATACCACTAGCAGCCTCCATAAGTATGCCAACCCAGTCTCTCATTTGTCCTCTGGTGTACAGATACAAGTCACCAGTATGTGTAGAACAGCAGACCTTTATGGATGTACTGCCCTGATGAGGCATTAAAGTGATATGGGGTGTGCAAGTCAGTGATGACACAAAACTCATATTGGGCTGCTTTGCCTTAAAATGGCCCTGGCTCTGTATGGAGAAGCTTAACTTTCTCCATAGAGATGCATTAAATCAATGCACATCTATGAGAAGATGCTGATTGTCTAGAACAGCATTTGGCTTCACCCCTGCCCTGCCTCCTTGGCTGAGATCAGCAGAATTTACAATCTCAGGCAATCCAATGCTTTCCTATTTGCTGTGCCCTCTTTATCGTGAAAGAAACATGCTTCACCTTCCAGATTTCCGCCTTCTTGCAAGACCACAAACTTTAATTCACTAATGCATCGCACCCTATCTCCCCTCCACCATTACTGCTGTCAATTTTTCATCCCATTTCACATAAAAGATTGACAACATCCAAAATGAAATCCCGTTTCACTACTACAGTTAATGGTCTGAACCTTTGCTGGCCTCCTCCGCTACACTGACAGGGCTTTTCACTAAAATCTGAATGATGCTACATATATGGCCATTTGTATTGCAAAATCAAAATTATGTTCATGCTATTTAATCGTCAAAAAAATATTAATATTATAATTAGAGTTGAGCGAACCCGGACTGTGAAGTTCGGGTTCGTACTGAACATTAAGTTTTTTGGATCCCGGACCCGAACATATCACTGTATGTTCGGGTTGAAGTTCAGCGATTTAATGGTGCGTTTTGAAAGGCTACAGGCTGCACCCAAAAAAAGTAAAAATTTTTGGGTGCTAAAAAGTACATTAGTGGGGTGCACTTCATATCTGAGAGTCAAATAGAAGCGTCAAAGATTTTGCACTGTTTCGAGTACTCCACCAACATGGCCAGTGCCGATGATGCCGTTCTCAGCCTTACTATCCCCGCTTCTATGCCTCCTTGAAAAAACGCTTCGGGTGATGATGGAAGAGGATGTGCCACAGGAGGAGGAGGAAGAGGGTTATCAGGCCAGTCATTCACAACTGGCTTGGAGGGTGGGTTCCTGCACCAGCATAGG
Source organism: Pelobates cultripes (assembly GCA_933207985.1). Lineage (NCBI taxonomy): Eukaryota > Metazoa > Chordata > Amphibia > Anura > Pelobatidae > Pelobates > Pelobates cultripes. Next base: position 205,983,580 of record OW240913.1, on the reverse strand, counting down.
CCAGGTACACAGTTCTGGAGGATGAGGAGGAGGATGATGAGGATGAGGAGGAGGAACCGTGTTCACAGCAGAGTGGCAACCAACGCAGCTCGTGGGCATCACTGGAGTGTGGCTGGGGAGATCCGGAGGACACAGACGATACACCTCCCACAGAGGACAGCTTGTCCTTGCCTCTGGGCAGCATGGCACACATGAACGACTACATACTGCAGTGCCTGCGCAACGACTGCCAAGTTGCCCAAATTCTAACTTGTGCTGATTACTGGGTTGCCACCCTGCTGGATCCCTGTTACAAGGACATTGTGCCATCCTTAATTCCCTCACTGGAGCGTGATCGGAAGATGCGCGACTACAAGCGCACGCTGGTAGACGCGCTGCTGAGGGCATTCATCAACTGACACCGGGGGCTCAGTGGAAGCACAAGGCGAAGGCAGGAGGAGGAGGAAGAGGTCACCAACGCAGCTGGGGCACCGCCAGCACCTCAGAAGGCAGGGTTAGCATGGCCGAAATGTGGAAAAGCTTTGTCAGCACGCCACAACAACCAGCACCACCATCTGATATGGAACGTCTTAGCAGGAGGCCGCATTTCAGCACACTATGTGTGCACACACCTACACGTACTAACTGATGTTTCTGCCCCAATCAACGTCTGGGACTCCAAATTGGGCACATGGCACCCAGTGTATTGTCTGAATGTGTGTTTAGCATGGCAGATAGCGTTATCACAGACAAGCGCAGCCGCCTGTCCACAGCCAATGTGGACAAGCTCACGTTTATTAAAATGAACCAGGCATGGATCCCACCAGACTTGTCTGTACCTTGTGCAGAAAAGACATTTATACCAGCCATTGTTATACTCAAGTGCACTTATTCTTTGTTTTCTTTTTTTATATGTCCCAATATATTGGGGGCTACCCCAATTAAAAAAAGAAAAAAAAAAAAATAGGCTACCTCCTCCTCCTCCACCGCTTCTTCCACCTACACCGCCATGGTCACAGCCTCCTCAACCTATGGGCCACTTAGTATAAACTATGTACACAATAGCAGAGGCTTGTGAAGGCCTTTTCTCCATGCATCAGGAGTTGAGCTCAGTTTGAACAATGAAAGAGAATACCCTGCACTCCAAACCTCTCTCAAATGGATAATTTTGGTGATCCTCCTGACAGCCATGCTTTAGATTTTGATTTATGTTCTTCCAAAGCTAAAATCAAAGATTCCATCTAGTGCTATTTTATGGCTCAGCTGTATTTTTAATTTTTAGGTATTTCATGTTATTTTAAGTGATTTCCCTATCCACATTTGTTTGCAGGGCACTTGTCCTACTCTTACCCCCATTTTACTTCCTTTTGCAGCCCTCTAGCCCTTTCCAGTACTTTTTTAGTGGCATTTTTTATTTCAATGGGGTTCGGGGTCAAGTTTGATCCCGAACCCAGACTTTTTTTCAAAGTTCTGAAAAGCAGCGCTAGCAGCCAGTGGGCATATAGCTTAAAACCCTTGCCAACGCAAAGGTTAACTGTGACGACTGGCCAGTGCTTTCTAGCCAGGTATCATAAAAAAATAAGTAACAAAAATGATGATCAGTAACACCCCATATTAATATAATAGATCATGCAATAGGTGGGGGCATATCAACAAAATGTTCAAAAATAGCGACTGGGCAATCTCAAGAAATGCCCTATGCCAATAGGATGAGGCCTACGAAATAAGGGAACATACTCTCTCCGCCCCTCGTGCCGGGTTGGTGACTTTAAATTAAATAATGGGGGATGGACAGATCATTCTTCACCTTGAGATGAAACTATTTAATAAAAAAAATTGAGGGCCACCATAATTTACCTCCTTCAATTTACCTCCCACTCCAAACCATGTATAGCAGGTGGGGGCTATTATAAGATAATAGTGTCTGCTTAACAGCCTATTGGAATATAATGTGGGCCCTAATTTCTCCAGGACACCCATGACAATATACAGTTCGGGGAACTAGGGACCTAGCCCCTAACCACATCCCCTTAAATTAAATTAACGTTAGCTACTCCCCTCACCATAATAACAGCAAAGGGGGCATTAAACTAATACTCGCAAAACAAAGAAAAATAAATTATACTTAACATCAGATGTTTTTCTTATATTCAGCCTTCAAAAAGGCCAAATGAAATCCATAATATGCAACGATCTAGAAGGGACAGGAGAGCTCGAATCTATCGAACAGACTATTAAAATGGATTAACATAAACAAATGCAGGTATCACAGCATCATATAGTAAAAAGAACTTTCGACTATTAGGTTATAGAATTATACACACCTTGTAACCATTACATACAATAACTGCAATTCACTTATAACACATCTCGATAAGGAGTTTATTCATTCAGCTAACAAAAATAAAATGTCAATTCTACATCAAAATAGCTTAGCATTCCTTCCCATGCAGTCTGTGCATGCTGAGTTGTCTGGCAAAGCTGAGTGTCAGCTTAGGGCTCATTGGTACAGGCCTCCCAAATGTCCACATTTCTGAGCTTTAGAGCCACGTAGAGTGCCCACCCTTAGTGGGCCTGGCTTGAGTAATTGGCAGGCAAGGTGGCATGCATTTATGTATTTATGGCATGCATTTATATTCTTCACGTACCCCCTTTCTAGGAAGGTCCATCCATTTGAGTGATGCAAGTGATATGAATTGTATCACTAACCCACCCCCTTTTACCACTCCCACCAGCAATCTCCTAAACGGGTTCTTATTTTTACTTTGCTCAATATTCCTTGTGTCAGATTCTACAAGGCAAAAGCACATTGTTCCTTATTAAATGGTATATGGATAGTGATTTCCCGAACGGTTCGCGAACGGTTCGCCACGGACTCATCATTGAGTAAACTTTGACCCTGTACCTCACAGTCAGCAGACACATTCCAGCCAATCAGCAGCAGACCCTCCCTCCCAGACGCTCCAACCTCCTGGACAGCATCCATTTTGAAGCTGCATTCTTAGTGAGCTGTCCAGGAGGTGGGAGGGTCTGGGAGGGAGGGTCTGCTGCTGATTGGCTGGAATGTGTCTGCTGACTGTGAGGTACAGGGTCAAAGTTTACTCAATGATGAGTCCGTGGCGAACCGTTCACAAACCGTTCGGCGAACCGTTCGGGACATCACTATATATGGAGTAATATATCTTGGTCAATTGCAAGTAATATATGGAGTAATATATGTTTACCCAAAGTGTGTTAAAAAGGGAACATTGAAAACTTACTATCCATTTTAATGCATTTTTTTGATAATTTAGTGCATTACAACAATGCAAGTATTACTTTTTTTTAAATTTCTTTAACTGCTGCTGCACATCAAGAGTCACATCAAGAGCTTTCACCAACCAGGAGTTTCTAACTATCGTCTGCAATGCTGGCCTCATCCCATTCATTTCTGATGGACAGGAGAAAGTAGTGCATCCCTCATAAAATGAGTGTAGCTGCTTTATAAAATGGATCACAACCACAATGTGGATGCAAACAATCTGCACACAGTCTAGAATCAGGGCCGGTGCTACCATAAGGCTGCAGGGTGCTCTGGCCCCGGAGGCGACAATATCCAGTTGACCATCAGGAGAGAAGTGCACAGCACTCATCTCCTGATGGTCATTTCCTGTAGCGTGGCAGAGCGCCAGTACCTCTGTTTCCCACCGCAGGAGGAGATGGCGCACGAGGGAGCTCCGACCCAGATCTGCATTTCCTGTATAGCTCCCTGTAGAGCTCCCTGTGCGCCCTGTAGAGGTCCTGGGAGCCGGAATGTGACATCATAATCCGACTCCCAGGCACCACTGCAGGTCGCGAGAGAGCTATAAAGGCAATGTGGATCTGGGTCAGAGCTCCCTCAGAGGAGCACTGCGGCAGTCCACTGGACCCCAGTCTGTGGATTCACTCCAGGTCTCCAGGAGGTAGGAAGACTGGGTGGATTGAAAAAAGGGTGTTTGTGTGTGTGTGTGTGTGTCTTCTCCACAATACTGTCCTTCCCTCCCTCCATTGCCCCAGTCCCCCACACTGTTGTCCTGCTCCCTCAATACACTTACCATAACCCCAGTCCCCAACCCCGCTCCCACCATAGCCCCAGTCTCTTTTAATGCTGCCCTATCCCTTAAAACTGTTCCGATCCCCCTACCAGAGCCCCAGTCCCCCACAATGCTGCCCTATCCCCCACAATATCAACCCTGCCCCCCATACTGTTCCTATCCCCCAACATATCCCCAGTCCCCCACAATACTGTCCCTATCCCACCATAGCCACTGTCCTCCACAATACTGTCCCTATCCCCCTCCCACCATAGCCCCTGTTCCCCACAATACTGTCCTTGCCCCCCAATACAGTTCCCTTCCCCCCACAATGGCCCCAGTCCCCCATAATGCTGCCCTACCTCCCACAATACCGCCCTTGCCCTCCTATACTGTTCCCATTGGCGTCCGCAGGAATCTTTCCGGGGAGGGGAGGCATAATTGTAATGACATCCATGCTTGGCCCCTTTTTGACAGTGTTATGAAGGGGAGGAGCATAGTCATTATCACATAAAGCCAGGGTGACCAGATTTTGGAAATAAAAAAACAGGACACCCATTGGAGGGGGGGGAGGGGGGGGCAGGATACGTAAATAGTGTTTTCACGACTATGGTCTCAGGAATACATGTTTGTATTCCTAACACTATAGTGTTCCTTTAAGCAAATTAAAGGAAGATTCTAGTTACCATAAAAACTTCATCTCAATGAAAATGCTATGATGCCCAGGAGGCCCCTAGGCGCTGCCCTCTCTTTACTTTAAGGGGTTAAACCGCTCTCACATTAAACACAAAGGCTTCTTCCTGCTCCAGATCTCCAGGTTGCTCAGTGGTATTCGGCTTCAGAGTGTCAGAAAGTGCAGATTGACGTCAGGAATGGGTGCCGATTGGCTAGAGTGGTCAGCTGATGCTCTAAGCCAATCGCTAGTTCCCGGTTCATAAAAATGTTTTACTTTTTTATGAATGGGGATCTAGTGATTGGCTTAGAGTGCCAGCTGACCAATCTGCAGCACCCCTACCAGTGGCACTCTGTGCTTCCTGACACTCAGTAAATAAAAGTGAACACATTAACACTGATATTTTTTTTACCTGGGGAGATGAGAAGGTCCAGAGTTTTCCTGCCAGGCCCAGGGACCAAAGACTTGTGATGTGGTGTCCAGAATGAAGTGGAGGGATCACTTCACTTGTCCTTCCTGATCCAATCTTCTTTTTTTCTCCTTCATTTGGCACAGTCTTCTTTTTATTCTGACACTGTCTTCTCTTCTCCTTGGCTCCTTCTGCTCCTTTATCTTTCAGCTTCTTTTGCGCCCTTCTGCTACTTTCTCTTTCTGATCCCTTTCTGCCACTTTTGTTCCCTTCTGACCCTTCCTGCTCATCTGTTTCTTTCTGCTCCTTCTCCTACTTCACCTTTGTGCTCTTTCTGCCCCTTTCAGCTTCTTGCTGACCCTTTCTGTGTCCTCTCCTACTTTACCTTTGTGCTCCTTATGTCCCTTTTTGCTCTTTTCTGACCCTTCCTGCTCCATGCTGGCCCTTTCTGCTATTTGCTGCCCCCTTTCTGTTCCTTCTCCTACTTTAATTTTGTGCAACTTCTGATTATTTCTGCCCCTTTACCTTTGTGCTCCTTCTGTCCCTTCAGCTCCTTCTCCTACTTTACCTTTGTGCAACTTCTGATTTTTTCTGCTCCTTTACCTTTGTGCTTTGTCTGTCCCTTCCTGCTCCTGCTGCCCCCTTATGCTCCTTGCTGGCCATTTCTGTTCCTTTCTGCTCCTTCTCCTACAATACCTTTGTGCTCCTTCTGATTATTTCTGCTCCTTTACCTTTGTACTCCTTCTGTCCCTTCCTGCTCCTTGCTGCTCCTTTCTGTTCCTTGCTGACCCTTCCTGCTGCTTGCTGACCCTTCCTGCTCATTTCTGTTCCCTTCTTCTTCTTCTCCTTCGCCTACTTTACCTCTGCGCTCCGTCTGCCTCTTCCAGCTCATTACTGACCCTTTCTGCTCCTTGATGTCCCTTCTTGCTAATTTCTGTTCCTTCTCCTTTCTGCTCCTTCTCCTACTTTACCTTTGTGCTCGTTCTGTCCCATTGTGCTCCTTGCTGCCCAATCTCCTACTTTATCATTGTGCTCCTTCTGATTATTTCTGCTCCTTTACCTTTGTGCTCCTTGCTGCCCCTTTCTATTCCTTGCTGCCCTTTTCAGCTCCTTTCTGACACTTTCTGTTCTTTTGTGCTCCTTTGCCTTTGTGCTCCTTGCAGACCCTATCTGCTCCTTAAAATGAACACTATAGTCATCAGAACAACTACAGCTTAACGTAGTTGTTCTGGTGAGTATAATCATTATATGCAGGCATTTTTATGCAAACACCGGCCTTTTCAGAGAAAAGGCAGTGTTTACATTGCCCCTACGGACACCTCCAAGTGACCACTCCTCAGATGGCCACTGGAGGTGCCGCCTTGCTCAGTGCTTCACAAAAAGCAGAGAGTGGAGATGCAGAATTTTCCTCATGGAGATGCATTGATTCAAATGCATGGTGGGGCCAGCACTGGCAGACCCGCATAGCACTGTAAATAAGGTGAGTTTTATTAACTTTTAAGGGGACTAGGGGGGCAAGCCACCTAAATGTTGAGTTTTGCACAATAAGGTTAGGAATACATGTTTATGTTCCTGGCTCTAAAGTGTACATTTAATGTCCCTTTCTGCTCCTTCTTCTACTTACCTTCCTGCTACTTTCTGACCCTTCCTGTAAGCTACCCCCCATGTCTCACTTACCTGATCTGTTGGCTGCCCCCCATGCCTCACTTACCTGATCTGTAGGCTGCCCCCCCTCATGCCTCACTTACCTGATCTGTTGGCTGCCACCCCATCCCTCACTTACCTGAACTGTAAGCTGTCTCCCCATCCCTCACTTACCTCATCTGTAAGCTGTCTCCTCATCCCTCACTTACGTGATCTGTAAGCTGTCTCCCCATCCCTTACTTACCTGATCTGTAAGCTGTCTCCCCCCCATGCCTCACTTACCTGATATGTAGGTTGCACCCCCCATCCCTCACTTACCTGATATGTAGGCTGCACCCCCCATCCCTCACTTACCTGATCTGTAGGCTGCACCCCCCATCCCTCACTTACCTGATATGTAGGCTGTCTCCCCCCCATCCCTCACTTACCTGATCTGTAGGCTGTCTCCCCCCATCCCTCACTTACCTGATCTGTAGGCTGTCTCTGCAGTCTAAGAGTTCCTGGCTGCATGTGCTGCTCCCCTACGAATTCAGTCAGGAGAGAGAAGCAGGGATAAAATGTAGCTTCCTATCCCTGCCTTTCTCCACACACAGCGGCGCAGGTATTGCAGTGTATTCTGAATCTCACAAGAAAAATATCGGCACAAGCTGAAAAATCCAGGACCCCCCTGCCCCCCTGCGGATGACCATGACTGTTTCTATCCCTCTCAGTCCCCCAAAATACTGCCCCCGCACCACAACTAAAGCTCCAACCCCCAAAATACTGTTCCGATCCCCCCACCATAGCTCCAGATCCCACAATACTGTTGCTCTTCCCCCCACCATAGACTCAATCCCCCACAATACTGTTCCTATCCCCTCACTAATGCCCCTGTCCCACACAATACTGCTCATATCCCACCATACTGAAGCTCTATTCTCCACAATACTGTTCCTAACCCTACCACTATCACCCCAATCCCCTATAATACTGCCCCTATCCCCCACACTAAAAAATCAATCCCCCACAATATAGGCCCTGTCCCCATACTAAAGAATCAATCTGCGACAATACGACCCCTGCCCCCATCACAATAAAGCCCCATCCCCTCACAATACTGCCCCTATTCCACCCTCGCTAAAGTCCCTATCACCCGCACAATACTGCCTCTATTCCCTGATACTACAACTAAAGTCCCTGTACCACACACACAGTACTGCCCCTATCCACCTACTAAAGCCCTATTGTACAGCGCTACATAATTTGTTGAAGCTATCTATATTATAATAATAAAAAGGTCCCTATCCCACACAATTCTGTCCCTATCACCCACACTAAAGCACAGTGACACAGAAATGGGCTGGTGGGCAAGTAAGAGACACAAGGTGAGGGTGTAAGACAGTAAAGGGGGATATAATATATTAAAGGGGGTGTAACACACAGGGATGACATATTCAAGAGGGGATATGTAACACTAAAGGGAATAAGAAATTCAAAAGAGGGGTTATGAGGCAAAATGCATTTTCGCCTGTGAAGACAAAAATCATTGCACCAGCCGTGTCTAGAATACAGGTTAGTTTACCAAGATTTGTGCAGTGATTAGCAGAGAGAAGAGACTGAGATCAGTCCAAATTGTGCATGCGGCATTGACACAGGCAGACAAAAACTAATCATTATGACTGCCTGATTGACAGGTATGGGATCAGTCTGATAACTACTGAAGCAGTTTTTCACAAATTGCTGTAGTTACAAGTGACTCTCTCAGCTTTAACTAGGTACAGGATACTATCTGCACCATTAAATTTACAAAAAGCATAGTTGTTATTGCGCATAGCTTGACCCTTTAACTATGTAAATGTTGGAATGATTTATGATAGATATACAATGGCAATGTCAAAGGTTGTAGGCTGTAGAAGGGTGATCTACTTTGTTACACTGCATTCCTGACTTTATATAACAGCAAGCTGAAAAGGGCCAACTAGCATACAAAGGCATGAATACAATTTTAATGATTAGAGAAGAAATGCAAGATTATATGAACTTGTGGGAAAAATTTTAACTGCATAATAAAGTACTGATTATTATTAGGGTTAGCATGTTCAAACCTGTAAATCTGTCAATTTTAACTGTTTAGTGTTTTGGGTTGATTCACTAAATGTTACTCAATTCAGGTGAAACAAGCTAATCTGGGGGAGGGGAGGGGGGGAGCATTAGTCACAATTTGGCTAGTTTTGCAATTACATTTCATTTTCACTGCAGTTCAGTGAATAAACTTCTAGTGCTGCCAAAACAGCTCTGATGTGTTGAGGCATGGACTCCACAAGACCTGAACAGGGCCAGTGCAAGGAGTTCTGGCTACACAGGCAGAGCTGTATTTTGCCACCCATCCATGCACTTACCAAAAAAATGCATCCTCACCTTTTTGAATATCTTACCTTCTTTAGCCCCTTTAGTGCTTCTTATCCCCTGTTTTGAATGTCACCACCCAACCTCTTTGTGTGCCCCCCCCCTCGCCCGCTCACCCCCAGCCCATCTATCCCCAGCCCTTTTCTGCGGCTCTTCCTCCTCAGCCCCCTTGTGATGCTCTTTCTCCCCTCAGCCCATTGTTAATCTGTTTGTCTCTTTCCTCTGCAGCCATACAGACATAGATATACAGGCAAAAAGACATACATGTACAAAGACACAAACATACACACAACCATACAGGCACCCAGTCACAAAGATATACAGACACACAGTCATACAAGCTACACATACAGGTACACTGGCACACAGACACCATCATAGAGCCATACAGAAACATACAGATACTCTCATACAGAGACATACAGACACAGACATATAGTCATGTGGATGCAGGCATACAGAGACATACAGACACGGGCATACAGAGTTATAAAGACACAGGTATACAGACACAGACATCCAGTCATACAGTGACATACAGAACCAGAGCTAGAGGCTGGGCTGGACGAAGGTGTTGTGCTGACATTGTAATCCATGGACCAGTGTGCCCTAAGGCGGCCATCTGTCCCACCTTATGGGAGCACAACCCTGCCTCTGAACGTGGCTTGTGGTATTTGCCACCAATATATTAGCAGCAGATCCTTTAAGTATTGTAAGTTGGGACCTCCATCAATTGAATCAAATTGAAATTTTGAGGCCAAGGCAACACCTTGAACTCTTTTTCATTTTCCTCAAACCATTCCTAAGCTATTTCTGCAGTTGGCAGGATGCATTATCTTGCTGAAAAAGGCCACTGCCATTAGGGAACATCATTGCCACGAGGGGGTGTACTTGGTCTGTAACAATCCCTAGGTAGGTGATACGTGTTAAAATAACATCTAAATGAATGTCAGGTCCCCGCAGAACATAGCACAGAACAAAATATTGCCTCAGCTGGCCTACCTTCTTCCCATAGTGCATCGTGCAGCCATCTCTTCTCCAGGTAAACGACGTACAAGCATCCGGCCATCTATTTGATCTAAAAGAAGACTTTATTCCTCAGACCAGGCAGCCTTCTTTCATTTCCCCATTGAAGGCGCTTTCGACAGTGGACATCATGAGCACTCTGACTGGTCTGCGGCTATGCAGCTACATACGCAGCAAACTTTTTTCTGACACCTTTCTATCATGGCCAGTTTAAATCTTTTTTTTAGCAATTTGAGCTACAGTAACTCTTCTGAGTGATCGCTCCCCATTTGAATCAGTGATCCTCGGGCGCCGATGACCTTGACACAGGTTCACTGGTTGTCCTTGCTTGCCCAACTTTTGGTATGTATTAACCACTGCATACAGGGAACACACCACAAGACTTACCTCTTTGGAGATGCTCTGACCCAGTCATCTAGTCAGCACTATTTAGCTCTTGTCAAAGTCAAACTCACTCAGATTTTTCACCCCATTTTCCAACACATGAACTCCAAGAACTTACTGTTCACTTGCTGCCTAATATATCCCACCCCTTGACAGGTGCCTTTGTAACAATATCATAATTGTTAATAACCTTACTTTTTGGTGGTTTTAGTGTTGTGGCATAAACAGTGTAAATGTTGTATATATTGGGGGTGATACACAAGGGATGGGAGATAATGGGGCAATGGGGGGTGACACACTGGGGATAAGGGGGTTAATTGGGGTGATACATATGGGATGGGGGTTAATAGGGATAATACACATGGGGTGGGGGGTTAATGGGGGTGATACACAGGGATGGGGGATAATGGGGCTATGGGGCACTTTTTGTGCTGACAGTGAAAACCTTGGCTGATTTAATAAGACAGTGTGCAAATATAGAGGGCATTGCGGTAGGAGACAGATGTGGCAAACCTAGCCACTTAAGACTATGCCTGTATTACATGTGTGGATATCATGGGTTTTGTTTGCTGTATTGCTGTATTGTGGTATGTGGCGTTCATGCGAACGAGAGCGTTCGTATGCTTGTAATACGTAAAACCCAGCATTGCCTATGCAGGTTCACGAACAGTGAGTTTAAACACTGTTCGTGAAATGAATGAACTACCGAATGGTCGACCACACACAGGAGGTCGTGTGGCGCCCATTAACCGATTGCAACATTGTTGTAATCAGTAGTTAAAGACTTCCCCAGGTGGCCGCCGTTCGGCTACCGACCACGCGGTGGTCGGCCATCTTGGTTCCTTTGTTAGCCCAGCGGGGTTTTGCCGTCGAGTGCCTGGAACTAAAAACTGCTACTCAACGGCGCGAACACCGCTGGACTTCCAGGCCGTTCGGGAGCCCCAGCCATTTGGTAGTTTGTTCCCCTGATATTAATCGGTGTTTTAAGTACATGTTAAAAATAACGTGTATTTCGTGCGGAGTTCGGTTAGACTGGGAGCTGAGAGGTATTCTCACGAACTATGCGCTCAGCCCCCAGCTATCTGCCGAACATCCGTTGATGTTCAATCCAGTGAATATTATTAAAGTTATAGATTTTAATGTAAAATGTGAGTTCTGCTGCACGGAGGGATAATCCCATTAATGGTATATTCCAGTGGGAGTATCCCTCTCGTCCAGCAGTGCATGATGGGAGAAATGTATGTGTTGGTCAGTTCCCCATGTAGTCCCCTACTGTACCACCCCTGGAATGTCAGTAGGGAAACCCGTTGCAGGGGGAATCCCATAAATACCGTGACCTGTGAATAAAACCTCAGTTGACTCCCAGCCTATGTGTCGTCTAGTTCTTGGGAAGGAAGGATTATTACAACGCTACCGGAATTATTGTATGCTGTGCTTATTCCCCTGGATTATTTCATACTCTTCCTGTTACCCAGCGGAGATATTGTGGATTATACTACCTCTCCGCTACAATTGGTGGAAAGCGACGGGATTGAATCTACACAGCAAAGCAACGGTCGGCAGAATTAAAACGAATAAAGGAGAAGGAGCAGCAATTCGGGAATTAACCCATTCGGATGAAACCGGAGCCAGGAACACGTGGAAACCCGCAAACGGCCGGTGAATGGGAACGAATTATGCCCTGTTAAAACGAAGCACACTAAAGGAGTTGCTGGTAGCAAGAGGAGCAATAGCCAGTAACAAGGCAAAGGCTATCCTGATTACGGAACTGATGGAAGGAGACAGAGCAGCAGCTGCTGCAGCACCTCCAATGGAGGAAGAACCAAATGAATTTGCAACCGAATTCAGAATCAGAATGGCTTTATTCCCAGAACCACCATCTGTAGAGATGGTCAGCAGGCTCTTCGCAGATGTACAGGAGTACATCATGCTCAGAAGGGCGCAGAGGAATCAGCAAGCTGGAGAAAGAGCCACGACACCAGTCAATATTCTCCCAAGGAAAGTCAAAATTCCCTACCAAACCTTCAAAAGCTATTTGGAGGCTGACGGTGGCGTGGACGACTACTTACAGGACTTTGAGAGGCTGTGTTTACTACATGACATCAGCGAGGCGGATCGGGTACCCCTACTAGCAGGGAGGTTATCTGGTCGCTCCGCAGAAGCGTACCGGGCAGTACCGGATGAAGACAGTAACAAAGTGAAACAGGCGATTTTAGCCCGGTACGCGATCACTTCCGAGGCATACCGCATGAAGTTCCGGGACATTAAAAACCCACTAAGGACACTCATGTCGAATGGGCACATCAGCTACAGCGAGCTGCGAAGGGGTGGTTAGAAGCCACCCAAGTTAACACAGTGGAGGGTCTGTTCCAGCTGATGGTCCTAGAACAGTTCTTAAACGGAATCCCTACCTACCTACAAAATTGGATCAGAGACCGAAAACCACACACCCTGCAGGAGGCCGCTAAGCAGGCAAATGAGTTTCAGGATAACCGGAGAGATCAGCCCGCACAGCCCCGACCAGCATCCACTTCCGCACCGGCGAGCACCGCAGGGGGCCCCACGACTCAACCACGACCTGGGGTAAGTCAAAATACCTACCCCCCCAGGTACTCGACACGCCACACCTGCAATTAACAGGGGCACATTCAGAGGGACTGCCCACGTAATCGACCTAGGCCCAGCTGGAATAACACAGCACCGAGTAACCGAGCGGCCGTACACTGCGTACAGGCCGAATCATACCAGACCCCAGAGACAGGAGCAACCCTAGAAGAACCGCTAGGAACCCTGCACGAGGTGAACTCCATCCAGGCCGCCTCCGATAACCGTCAAGGGCACCGCCAGGAGGTGCATATGGAGGGGAGAAAGGTACAAGGACTTCATGACTCTGTGGCTACCTTAACCTTAGTCCGAAGTCATTTGGTACCCAAGCCCAATCTCACTGGAAACTGTGTTGCGGTACGGGTGGCAGGGGGAACCATTTACAAAGTACCTACGGCCAAGGTACACTTGAATTGGGGAGCGGGGCACGGGAACGTGTATGTGGGGATGATGCAGGACTTCCCAGCTGATGTGATTTTGGGCAACGACTTGGGGGAGCTGACTTCAGCATTTGTTCCACAGCCCACAGTACAGGAGGCATATCCGGTTGTGACCCGGCAACAGGCTCGCACCACAGCACCATCCAACCACTCTGAGGCTCAGGTAAGCAATGACCCCCCCCCCCATGCCCACTGTCATGCCATGGGTCAACCCCCTAGAGTTTGGGTCGGAAGTGGCCCTAGACTCCTCCCTACAGTTATACAAAGACCATATCGATAAAGATCAGGCAGGATTAGAAGGGGACAAAGGACTACTGTACCAACACACAGGAAAGGTAGTGTCTGGATCTATACCTTTACTCATTAAGCAACTAATAGTGCCTCGGAAATATAGATTAGAGTTATTACGTATCGCTCATGATATTCCCCTGTCTGGGCACTTAGGAATCAGCCGTACTAAGCACAGGCTGACCCAAAACTTCTTTTGGCCGGGTATTTCACAGGATATTAGGCGATATTGCCAGACCTGTGATACCTGCCAAAGGGTAGGGAAGAGAGGAGACCGATACAAAGCACGGCTCCGGTTTCTGCCCATAATTGAGGAACCCTTCAGTAGGGTGGCAGTAGACATCATAGGGCCTTTAGCAAAGCCCAGCACGTCCGGCAAGAAATATGTCTTGACGGTGGTGGATTATGCCACCAGATACCCAGAGGCAGTGGCGTTAACCAGTGTCCATGCTGAAACAGTAGTTGAGGCCCTGATGCGAATATTCGCCCGGGTATGATTTCCCCGGGAGATTATTTCGGATAGGGGCACTCAGTTTACCGCTGAAGTAACACATCAGCTCTGGAAGATATGTGGTATACAGCAAATCCTGAACTCTGCATATCACCCCCAGTCCAATGGACACTTAAACAAATGATCCGTACGTTCATGGACACCCAGAAGGACTGGGAAAGGTTTTTACCCCACTTACTGTTTGCGTATTGGGAGGTGCCCCAAGAATCCACTGGATTCTCTCCTTTCAAATTGTTATTCGGAAGGAGAGTGAGGGGACCCCTTGACTTGATACGGGAACACTGGGAGGTAGAAGAGACCATTAGTGGTACCCCCATCATACCCTATGTGCTTGAGTTCAGAGAACGTCTGGATATGCTGACCCAGACCGTCCGAGACAATCTCCAGGTAGCCCAGCAACGACAGCGCAGATGGTATGATAGGGGAGCCAGGGACCGCAGCTTTCAGGTAGGGCAAAAAGTGCTAATCTTGCGACCAGTCCACAAAGATAAGCTGCAGGCTTCCTGGCAGGGCCCATACAAGGTGGTGGAACAGATCTGTGACACCACCTATGTGATCGGCCCGGTCACAGGCGCGGGAGGCAAACGCATGCTACATGTGAACATGCTCAAGCCATACCACGAGCGCACTGTGGAGGTGACCGCAATCTGTGCCCCTGCCACCGAGGATTTTGATAATCTACCCCTCCCAGATTTCCTAGACCAAGAGGGCCAGAGCGGAGATTTGGGAGAAGTACAGTTAGGAGAGCGATTAAATCCCCAAGAGTGAACCCAAGTGCAAAGGTTGCTCCAGGAAAAGGGAGCCACGTTTTCCAATTTACCCGGCTATACCCCATTAGCTACGCACAAGGTAGAAACCTTAGATCAGACCTCTCTTCACCAAACTCCATACCGCATACCCGAAGCAGTCAAAGAAAATATGCGCAAGGAAATTGAGTAAATGCTTCAGTTAGGAGTGATAGAGCACTCCGACAGCCCCTGGGCCTCCCTGGTAGTATTAGTGCTGAAACGGGACGGGACGACCCATTTCTGTGTAGACTACCGGCGGCTCAATGACAAAACGTCCTGAGACGCTTATCCCATGCCCCGGATAGACGAGCTCCTAGACAAAATGGCCAGTACCTCACCACGATAGATCTGTGCAAGGGGTACTGGCAAATTCCGTGAGCAGAAGACGCTATTCCCAAGTCACTTTTTCCCTTTAGCAGAAGACGCCCCGTCTGGCCTGTACCAGTTTAAGGTTATGCCATTCGGGATGAAAAATGCCCCAGCTACCTTCCAGAGGATGGTAGACAGATTATTGGATGGGTTCCAGGAGTATGCATGCGCCTATCTGGATGCGCGTATCTGGATGATATTGCCATATTCAGCTGCTCCTGGCACGAACATTTGACCCACATAGGAGCCGTACTAGACCGGATCCGGGAAGCTGGACTGACCCTAAAACCCAGCAAATGCCATATAGGGATGACAGAAGTTCAGTACCTAGGGCACAGGGTAGGAAGCGGACAGCAGAAACCAGAGCCTGCTAAAATAGAGTCAGTCGCACCAAGACCCAAGTACTCGCCTTCTTAGGGACAGCCGGGTACTACCGGAAATTTGTGGCCAACTACAGTACCCTCGCCAAACCCCTCACTGATTTAACCCGTAAGAATCTCCCTAAGCTAGTAGTCTGGGCCCCAGAGTGTGAACAGGCATTTCGACAGCTCAAGACGGCACTTGTTAACTCACCTGTACTTTCTGCTCCTGATCCAACTAAACGTTTTCTCGTCCACACAGATGCTTCTATGTTTGGATTGGGAGCAGTACTGAGCCAAGTTGGAGCAGATGGTGGCGAACATCCCGTAGCTTACCTAAGCCGAAAACTTTTACGCAGGGAAGTCAGCTACGCCGCCTTCAAAAAGGAGTGCCTGGCTGTGGTGTGGGCCCTCAAAAAACTGCAGCCTTATTTATACGGACAACCATTTACATTACTCACGGATCACAACCCGTTGGTGTGGCTGAACAGGGTGTCAGGAGACAATGCCAGGCTGCTGCGCTGGAATTTGGTGCTGCAGCCTTTTGACTTTACAATCCACTATCGCCCTGGGAAGCAAAATGGCAACGCCGATGGGTTGTCCCGACAAACAGACTTGGAACCTTGATCCGTGAGTGCTCCTCCGGTCATCCCCAAGCCGATCCGTTAGGATCAGGCTGTGTATGCTGGCTTGGTTCTGGGGGAGCATTGTGGCAAACCTAGCCACTTAAGACTATGCCTGTATTACATGTGTGGATATCATGGGTTTTGTTTGCTGTAAGAACCAAGTGTATTGTGGTATGTGGCGTTCACGCGAACGAGAGCATTTGAATGCTTGTAATGCGTAAAACCCATCATTGCCTATGCAGGTTCACGAACAGTGAGTTTAAACACTGTTCGTGAAATGAATGAACTACCGAATGGTCGACCACACACAGGAGGTTGTGTGGCGCCCATTAACCGATTGCAACATTGTTGCAATCGGTAGTTAAAGACTTCCCCAGGTGGCCGTCATTCGGCTATCGACCACGCGGTGGTCGGCCATCTTGGTTCCTTTGTTAGCCCAGCGGGGTTTTGCCGTCGAGTGCCTGGAACTAAAAACGGCTACTCGACGGTGCGAACACCGCTGGACTTCCAGGCCGTTCTGGAGCCCCGGCCGTTTGGTAGTTTGTTCCCCTGATATTAATCGGTGTTTTAAGTACATGTTAAAAATAATGTGTATTTCGTGCGGCATTCGGTTAGTTAGACTGGGAGCTGAGCGGTATTCTCACGAACTATGCGCTCAGCCCCCAGCTATCTGCCGAACGTCTGTTCGTATAAATCCAGTGAATATTATTAAAGTTATAGATTTTAATGTAAAATGTGAGTTCTGCTGCACGGAGGGATAATCCCATTAACGGTATATTCCAGTGGGAGTATCCATCTCGTCCAGCAGTGCATGATGGGAGAAATGTATGTGTTGGTCAGTTCTCCATGTAGTCCCCTACTGTACCACCCCTGGAATGTCAGTAGGGGTGTAGTAGTACTTATAACTTGACTAAAATCTGGCCCGTCCTTAGGGAATGTGATGAGACCAATCTCGCCCCGCAGAAAGGCTTGTTCGTACCTTTCTACCAGGGTGTTTGGTAAATTCAATGTACCAAACAAATGCACAAATGACTGGACCACCTGGGAGCTGGAGTGTGCCATCAATTGACCTCCCAGAAGCTGCGGTTAACCGCAGCTTAATTGACGAATGCTGGGTGGCCTTTGTTCATTTGCTGAATACGTGGCGGTGGACATTTTAAAGTCCCGAACGGCCAGCGGTGTTCAGCGCCCAAACTATGGAACTGGAAACGGACACTTATTTGTGCGAACACCGCTGAGCCGTCAGCCTCCTTGCTTCTGCATTTGGTCATTCAACCGAATGCCTGTTCATTTAGTAATTTAACCATATGAACAGCATCACCCCAGATAGCCATGCCATGGAGCCTATTTGTATAACGAAAGACTATGGGAAAGACTTTGGCTTCATGGCGATTGAACTGTATGTATGTGATCTGAGCGCCATTCGGTAATAATGTGCGCTCAGATCTAAGCTATCTGGGGATAGTTAGAATGTATATGTTTTATTCATTATTTGCAACATGTGTATTTTTGTGTCTTTTTCCTAACATGTGCTCAATGGAGTTTTGCCTCTGTCCTTGGAGATAATTGGATTACTTCCCAATTATCTCCAGGATAGAGGGGAGGGATTGTAATGTACTGTGGGAGTGTTTTAACCCTGTATGCCTGTGATTGGTCATTTTCACTGCTTGACCCTCAACACGGAGCTCTGTCTCGTCTTTGGGGGGATTTACTTTATGCTGTTAGAGACTGATTGCCAGGAGTGTAAGCCGCTTGGGTGCTTTTCCTGTTCGTCTTCTAGCAGCTATTCGTGAGGTTCCAGTTCGGGAGTTTGGAGTGCTCTTTTGTAAGCAGTTCGGGAGTTTGGAGCATTCCCTAGTATCCAGTTCGGGAGTTTGGTGTTCTGCAGTAGCTGTGCCTGTGGAAGGGAAGATCTACTAAATGGCGGCTTAACCCTTTTATGCTGGGAGTGCCGTTACAATTGGTGGCAAGCGGCGGGATTGTTCCCACAGCCAGAAGGACAGCTACAGGAGACACCATTCCATGGATTTTACAATTTGAGGGCACCGCATGTCCAAGTACAGCGGCCCTGACAGCACC
Source organism: Pelobates cultripes (assembly GCA_933207985.1). NCBI lineage: Eukaryota > Metazoa > Chordata > Amphibia > Anura > Pelobatidae > Pelobates > Pelobates cultripes. The sequence goes on along the minus strand of OW240913.1, from coordinate 205,964,964 downwards.
AGGATGGAACCAGCAGTGGCGTACAGCTACTCTATGAGAGAGTTTGACAATATGATGGGATTGCGGCTGAAGTACTACGGACCCAATGTGGCTGGAGATGGAGGCTGAAAAGATTTTACCTTACTCCATTAAAAAAGTGTTAAACTTGCCCCCTGCTTTTCGGTCATTGATGGCGAACATGTATCCAACCACCAAAGCCACTATTAAGGCTTGGAGAGTGTTATACACCAAGATTAACCCTTTCACTACTTGGTCCAGAGCTACCCCCTTATCGGTGTTGCGACCTGCATTACCGGACTTAGATGTAGAATATTGGCTTTCCCACTCTGTTGTACATATTAATGATTTATTTTTGTCCAATTCCTTTTTATCTTTTGACCAGTTACAGGCCAAATTTAGCCTGGATGCCTCTGTTGCCCCTATGCATAGACAAATGGTAAATTTGCTTAGTGAACACTTTAAAGTCTCAGATCGGGATCTTGGAGAACGTAAAGTAAGCATGTTTAATCTAGAAAATATATATCTCTCGGATTCTAACCGTAGACAAACCATTTCAATTTGCTATGCTTATTTTACTGGGGAACTGGGTCCAAAATTGGACTGTATGACAAAGTGGGAAAGAGAATTAAATATAAAATTTACTATTGAAGAGTGGCACGGGCTTCTATTGGCGCTACGGAGCATAACATAGTCTGTGGCACTTTTAGAATCCCATTACAAACTCATATATAGATGGTATCTGTCACGTATCCTTTGTATCCATGTGGCAAAAACGGAGATAATTACCTTCCGAATATCGAGGGCAGTGCCGCTCGGCGGTCTTCTGCCATGATGCCTGATTTGTGTGGCATGTCGGTGCATGCCGGCCGCTGCGGACCCACGCAATTATATAGCCCCACGTCCGTCCACGGTAAAGACAATGTCGACGTGAGGGTGACGTCACGCAAAACATGCACACACATGTTTTGGGGTCAAGGGCTAGGTACAGCCAGTCAGATCTGCAAGAGGGTTATTTAAACTGACTTATTCCTTAGCTCATTGCCCTGTCGTGGTTTCCCTTAGATTGTTAACCGAGAGTGTGTTCTTGATCGTGTTTTTCTGGTTTTCGACTTTGGCTTAATTTTGACTTTCCTAATTTCTGATACCCTTGACTTTTGGCTTTTCCTTATCGCTGTGTCTCGTTCTGTGTCCCTGATTTCGGCTAGTTTTCTATTATATATTATATTCGGGTTAAGTCCGGCCATTCTAATGCCTGTTTTCTATTATATATTATATTCGGGTTAAGTCCGGCCATTCTAATGCCTGGTAAGACTTTACCCTTAGTTTTAGGGTGTGATACTATTCTGCGTGCTGGATCAATATAATCCTGACATTTCGACATAGATCCTACAGATATGTGTAGCTTGTGAGAGAAAGCTAGAGGAGAATGATCACTGTATGGATCAATTTGCCCAAGCTTTCAATACGCTACTAATACGTACGGCTCATTTGCAGCCTGATGTCCCTCGGCAGGTACACCCCCACCTACTGTACCTTCACCTATTGTACATAGAGCACCTACTATCATCCTATATTCACCCCAAAATTTTAAAGGTAAAACTCATGGATGTCAGGGATTCCTTAATCAAATTGAGTACCATTTTGAAGCCTCACCTCGGTCTTTCCCTACGGATGGAGCTAAAATTGGTACTTAATGAACCAGCTACAAGGTAAAGCCTTAGCATGGGCCAATCCATTATGAGAGAGTAATAAGACTGTTGCCCATAATTACCAGGAATTCCTTGCGGAATTCAAATTAAAGGACCACTCTAGGCACCCAGACCACTTCAGCTTAATGAAGTGGTCTGGGTGCCTGGTCCTTCTAGGGTTAACCCATTTTTTAATAAACATAGCAGTTTCAGAGAAACTGCTATGTTTATCAATGGGTTAAGCCTTCCCCCTATTCCCTCTAGTGGCTGTCTCATTGACAGCCACTAGAGGCGCTTGCGTGCTTCTCACTGTGATTTTCACAGTGAGAGCACGCCAGCATCCATAGGAAAGCATTGTAAATGCTCCACCCTCCTCACAACCCCCCTGACATATTAGAATTTGGGGCAGCCTCACTTCCTGCCCTGGGGAGCGGCTGATCGGGGAAAGCGAAGGCTTTCCCCAAATGGTTATTATTCTTTTTGATAATGACAGGGGCGGAAAAATGCCACCCCTTTTAGAGTGCCACCTGGAGCCATGGCTGTGTATATTGGCCAAAAATGTTTTTAATTTAGGACATGTCCAAAATATGTGTAATAGTGTGCCTACTTGTTCGCACCCTCTCCAGCATGTATTGGAAGAGGATAAGGCTAAATTAAATAATTTGGAAGATACTGTCAGGACTATATTGATCCAGCACGCAGAATAGTATCACACTTACTGGGCCTTAGAATGGCCAGATTTAACCTACCCGAGAATAGTCAGAAAACACGAGAATAGTCAGGGACACAAAATGAGACACAGCAATAAGGAAAAGCCAAAAGTCAAGGGTACCAGAAATCAGGGAAGACAAAACAAAGCCAAAGTCAAAAATCTGAAAAAACACGATCAAGAATACACTCTCGGATAACAATCTAAGGGAAACCATGACAGGGCAATGCGCTAAGGAATAAGTGAGTTTAAATAACCCTTTTGCAGATCCGATTGGATCTGATGTCTTTTCTAAGAGAAGGCCACCAAAATGATCTGGAGACAGTGGATACAGTTTTATTAATACCCGGATGTCCAGCTATCACATTATTGTGGAATACTCTTAGTACCTCCTCTCTTTCTAGCAACGGAATAAACAATCTATCTTGAGGTTTATCATTAGGTGCCTGAGACTGAGCCTCCATGATAGCATAAAGAAGAGGAGAAGACAAGGAAAGGACAGTAGAGGAATTGATACACTCAGGTGGAATGATAGGGGAGATCTCTTGTTCTTGTTCTGACTCAAATGTCAAATGTCTAGATAGGGCGTCAGCCTTAACGATCTTAGGACCTGGTCTGTACGGGATGATAAAGTTAAAGCGTGTCAAGAACAATGAAACTCAGGGTTATGGGTATTAAAATCTCTCCTTACACCCACTTCACTCATCCCCCCATCCACATTTACATATGCCCCTTCTCTCATCTCATGCCTTGCACTAATTTTTCTACTCTCTTAGTCCTACCCACAATCGATCTCATCCTAGACCCCATGCATACAAAACCCATTTACAACTGCTGTCACTTTCTCTCCTTCTGCTTCTAGCACCTGGTGATGTCTCTCCCAATCCAGGGCTCTTCACCTTCTCTACACATTAAAAAAAACAGAAACCCCAGAAACCTCATCAGCATACCCTGCCCTTTACCCTCACTTACCAAAATTCAGTGTGCCCTCTGGAATGCCCGCTCCATCTGCAGTAATTTAAAATCAACAGCCATAAACAACAGTTTCATCTCAAACTCACTCACACTACTTGCGCTTACAGAGACCTGGCTGTCCCCCTCTGATAGCACTACTCCTACCTCTTTATGTTTCGGTGGGTTACAATTCTCTCACACACCCAGACTCAACTGTAAATGAGGTGGTATAGGCATCTTTCTCTCCCCTCAATGTACCTTTCCACCAATCATAACTCCCTCTGCCCTATCCCTTTCTTCTTTTAAAGTTCACAACGTCCACCTATTGAAACCCACTCCTTTAAGAATTGCTATCATCTATGGCCCCCTGGTTATCCTAGACTATTCATTGAGCACTTTTCTTCCCATACAGCGGGAAACATTCTTGACCTCGCCATCACCAATCTCTGTACCGCCTCTAATCTTTCCAATATTCCTTTTCCTCTGACCAACATCTGCTGACTTTTGACATCGGCATACCTAAGACCCAACCTCCAATATCTTGACTTAGAGCATTTCTTCACTAATCTCCAAACTCTTTTTTTACCTTTCTCAAACCTCACCTGTTCTAGCTCTGCAACCTCCTTCTACAATTCCACCCTCTCCTCTCAACTAGACATCATGACACCTCCTACATTTAAATGCAGCAGGCGCCCCCAACAACAACCTTGGCACACCAAGCTGACTCGATACCTCCAGAAATGCTCCAGACCTGCTGAACGCTGTTGGAGAAAGTCAGTCTCACTGTGCGTCTGACTTTCTCCACTATAAATTTATTCTGAGCTCATATAGCCTGGCTCTTTCCTCTGAAAAAGTAAATTACTTCAATACCCTCATAACCACACTCTCCCAAACGACTATTTCACACATTTAACTCTCTTCTTCGCCCTATTGTTCCTCCTCAACATGCTAAATTGACCATCTCAGACTTTGCAACTCACTTCACTGTCAAGATCTCTCATCTTTCTTCTTCCCTTTACAATACTTCGCCTAACCTCATTCCCTCTTCTGTTCTATGTTCATTCGCACCCACTACAGTGGAAGAGGTTTCTGCTCTGCTCCAGTCCTCCCGCCCTACCACCTGATCCCTAGACCCAATTCCCTTGCATCTAATCCGTACTCGATCTTCTCTTTCTCCACCTCTCACTAAAATTCTCAACCTCTCTCTCTCCTCTGGTATATTTCCATCATCCCTTCAAACATGCAACTGTAACCCCAATTCTAAAGAAGCCCAATCTTGACCCGAACACCCCATCCAACTACCATCCTATCTCGCTACTGCCTTTTGCATCCAAGATCCTTGAAAGAGTTGTGTATGCGAGATTGACAGACTTCCTCGGGTCCAATTCGCTGCTAGACCCACTTTAGTCTGGTTTCCGCGCTAAGCACTCTGTGGAAACGGTACTGACCAAAGTATCCAATGATCTACTCGCTGCAAAATCTCGTGGTCACTACTCTATCGTAGATATCCTTGACCTGTCTGCGGCTTTTGACACTGTTGATCATCAACAGATTCTTCTCACCCTCCGCAATATCGGTCTACAAGATATTGCTCACTCCTGGTGCTCCTCCTACCTCTCCCAGCGCTCTTTCAGTGTTTCTTTCTCTGGCTCTTCTTCTTCTCCCCAACGCCTCTCTGTTGGTGTCCCCCAAGGTTCAGTCCTTGGTCATCTACTGTTCTCTATCTATACTTCCTCCTTTGGTAAACTCATTAGCTCCTTTGGCTTCCAATATAATTTCTATGCCGATGACACGCAAATCTACCTGTCCTCTCCTAATCTCTCCCCGTCCCTCTTGACTAGTGTCTCTGACTGCCTCTCTGCTATTTTTCTGATCGTACGTTTTTTATTTTTAGCTGAAGAAAGTGCTCTATTACACACATCTATGAGAATCATAAATAAAAATATCTACAAGGGATCCCAAAGGCAATTTATTTGTTTTTGGTGTCTTGCTGCTTTTTTTTTTTTTTTTTTTTTTTTTTTTTTTTTTTTTTTTTTTTTTTTTTTTTTTTATTTTTTTTTTTATTTTTTTGAAGCATATGTGAAGCATACATTGAATCCGACATAAAGTTTAACAGTACATCTATATCAAGTAGAGTTGACAGGGTTACAATGTTATCGTATAAAATGTAAGCATAACGTGGTATAGTATTTAAAGTAGAGGCTACAGTAGTAGTTCAACTTTGGTAGTAAATAGTGCTCAACGATACAATTTAGTCACATAGTGAGACACAGGACGTTACAGCGTAAGTGTCAGAGCCCAGTGGTCGTCAGTACGGTCTTAGGTAGTAACAGTGAGGTATTGCTCTTTTCCACAGGGCGTTTAGTTTTATTAGTGTAACCTTGAGAAGGCTTCGATTTCCCTCACATCCCCTGTCTTGCTTCAAACCGGTAACGCCATAATTTTGTAACAATGAGCTCTAGGCCCTCCCCATCGTCACTGTTGAGTATTCATCTAAATTCGTCCAGGTCAGTTCTCGGTCTCCACTGCGCCCCCGGACGCCCGCAGCCTCCCCCGGTGCCCCTTCCCCCCTGTCCCCTATTCCTTGTCGTGGGGCGGTCAATTTGTATTATCTAGCGTGGCTCTAGTGTCGTGAACGCAGTCCACGGTGCCCAAGTTTTGGTGTATTTCCCATAGTTCCCTATTTTAGCTTGCGCTATGCCTTCTACTTGTTTCGTGTCCTCCACCCTCTGAATCCACTCCCTGAGCGAGGGGATGGTGTGCTGCTTCCAATATTTAGGAACCAGTTGCGCCGCGGCCATGGCCAGGTGATGGAAAAGTGCTGTTTGCAGTTTTGATAAGCCGTGGGGGGGTAGGAGAAAGATGTATTGTTCTGGCGCTAAGGGAAAGTTGGCTTGGAAAATGCTAAGAATGACAGTGTGAATTCTGTTCCAGAATTTCGCTATTCGCGGGCATTGCCACCATACGTGGGCATGGTGTGCTCCTGGTTGCTCGCATCTCCAGCACTTATCTGTGGACGTGCCGTGGATCGTGTGGATTCTCGCTGGTGTGTAGTGCCAGCGTGTTATGCGTTTAAAATTACTCTCTTGCGCTGTCAGCGATATGGTGGTCTTATGTGCCGCTTTAAGGATGGATTGCCACTGTGGGCATGTGAACTCTACTCCGAGTTCCTCTGACCACTTAGCTGTATAGTTTGGGAGGTTAGGCGCTTGTGAATCCCTAAGTAGAGTGTACATGGTAGATAAAATTTTCTTAGATAACGGGTGGGAGGAGCATAGCTGTTCGAATTGTGTAACGGGCCTGTCCCCTCCGGGTACTAGGTTGTGCGTCCTGATAAAGTGTGCCAGTTGGTGGTAATGTAGTTGTTGTAATACCGTTGGGGCGTCAGTCTGCAGGATGTGGGGCAGGGTTTTGACCTTACCATCTTGGACAACTTCACTCAATGTTAGTACCGAGCTTTTGTGAAAGAGCTCGAACGATTTGCCCGAGCTCCCCTGTTGGAAGTGGGGATTATGTGTAATTGGATATAGCGGGGATGGGATTGGAGAGAAAGCCAGAGTTTGTCTAAGCCTATGCCATATTTTAAGGGTTGGGCCGATTGTTGGGTGTCCGTGATGGGGTTCCTTTCGTGAAGGAACGGCGTCGGGGTTCATCCAGACTCGGCTGGATAAAGGGGTTCTAGAGAATGCGGTCTCCAGCATAGCCCAATGGTGGGTGTGCCCATGTCTTGTCCATTCATAAACCCTCTGCAGGTGTATTGCCTGATGGTAGAGTTCAATATCGGGGAGATTTACTCCTCCTCTTTCCTTAGTTCTAGTCAGGGTGGTGTAGGTCAAGCGTGGTGATAAGTGTGCCCATAGATATCTCGTGATGAAGAAAGTGCGAGGGATAGCGATAGGAAGAGTCTGTAGGATATAGAGAATACGAGGTAGGATGTTCATTTTAAGTATATTGTTCCTACTTAACCAGCCGAAGCAGGGCTTATGCCATGTCTGGAGATCCTTGGTAATGTCTGCCACGAGAGGGGGAAAGTTTAGTGTAAAAATCGTCCCTAACCTGTTTGGGATGTGAACCCCTAGGTACTTAATTGACCGCGGTGCCCAATTGAAATTGAATTTAGATTGTAATATTGAGTCTGTGGGTTTTGCGGAGTGGATTGGTAGAAGATCGCATTTAGTTAGGTTCGCCTGGAAGTTGGAGACTTTCCCATATGTTTCCATCTCTGCTATTACATAGGGCAAAGTCAAGAGCGGGTTCGCAATTGTGAACAAAAGGTCATCGGCGAACGCCGTGACTTTGTACTCTTGCTTGTCCACTAGAAAGCCCTGTATGTTGTTGTTGTCTCTTATACCCTGGAGGAATGGTTCTAAGACTAGTATGAAAAGAATAGGAGAAAGAGGACAGCCCTGTCTCGTCCCATTAGTGATGGTTACTGGATGTGATAACTGACCATTGACCCTCAGTCTAGCAGTTGGCGAGGAATAGATTGCGTCCAACCACTCTTGCCAACGAGGGCCAAAGCCTAATTGCCGCATTGTTTGTTGTAAGAGTGCCCAGCTAACTCTATCAAATGCTTTCTCCGCATCGATAGCCAATAGGATGCTGTCAATCTTGCGTGTTTGAGCCCAGTGTACCAGATTAATGATTTTTGTTGTGTTGTGTTTTGCTTCCCTGCACGGGACAAAACCCGCCTGGTCTTGGTGAATGAGGACAGGCAGGAATGGTTTCAGCCTTGTAGCCATGATTTTTGTGAGGATTTTGAGATCTGCATTTATTAACGAGATGGGTCTGTAACTGCCACAGGACGTGGGGTCTTTCCCCGGTTTAGGTATTAGAGTGATGGTTGCCTCTAGTGCTGACTTTGGTATACTTGTTGATAGTTTATGGGCATTAAATGCATTCACAAAGGGCTGTGCCAGGGTGTGGGCTAGTAATTTGTAGTATTTCCCAGTGAATCCATCCGGGCCTGGGCTTTTACCTACCGGGATGGTCTTGACTACCTGTTGGAATTCTTCAATTGTTATGGGTTCATCAAGGAAGGCCCTGTCTATAGGTGGCAGAGTGTGTTTTATTCTGGGCGTCAAGAAGTCTACTATGTCTTGTGTGGTTGGTTGGGTGGATTTCAGGTTATATAGATGAGTATAAAATTTATGGAATGCTTTAAGTATGTCTGGCATGTGACATGTGGTATTACCGTCCTCGGTTTTAATTTCGGAGATGAAGCTGGATTGTCTGTCTGCCTGTAGTGTTTGCGCGAGGAGTTTCCCCGCTTTACCTCCCTGCGCGTAATAGGAGCCTTTTGTAAGCAAGAGTTTCCGTTTGGCATGTAGTGTCAGAAGCTCCGTGAGTTCTGACCTTTTAGTGAGTAGGAGATTGTAATTTTCTAGGGAGGAAACACCCTGGTGGGTCGTTTCCATAGCTTTTATGTCTTTGGTGAGTTGGATGATTGTGTGTTCCCTCTTACGTTTAAGTGTCGATGCTATCCGAATCAATTCACCTCTAAGGACTGCCTTATGGGCTTCCCAAGTCATAATTGGAGTCGTGTCCGTGGTGGAATTTTCTTTAAAATAATTTGTGGCAGTGTCTTTAATTTGGTTGATAGCCTCCCTATTATTTAGTAACAGGTCATTGAGTTTCCATTGAGCGGTGGGATTAGGAACGGAGGGTATGGTCATGCTGAGTGTGAGTGGCGCGTGGTCTGACCACGTGATTGGACCGTAGGAGGCCGTGTTGACCAGGGGTAAGTGTCTGTGATGCAGGAAGATTGTGTCTATACGTGAGTAGGTACCTGTAGGTGAGGAGTAGAATGAATAGTCTTTTTTCGTGGGGTTGACCGCTCTCCAGCTGTCATATAGTTGGGCATTGTACAATGTGTTTTTCATTTGTATTCTCCACTGTGTTAGGTAACTCTGTGAGGTAGAAGTGGTGTCTAGGTCTACATCTAACGAGATGTTGATGTCTCCACCTATTATGAGGATCCCCTCGTAGAAATCATTTAATTTGCGCAGTATTTTGTTAAGGGAGTGGGATTGTTTCTTGTTTGGCAAATAGATATTCGCCAGAGTGATTTGAGTGTTCCCCACTTTCCCCTTCACGAAGATAAACCTGCCCGCATCGTCTAACTGGTGGTCCTGATGTGTGAATTGGGTCTGTCGGCTTACTAGTATGGCTACCCCCCTTGCCTTAGCTTCTGTGTAGTGGCTGAAGTAACCTCTCGGGTAATCCCTGTTTTGAAGCCTAGGAGGAGCGTCCTTACGGAAGTGTGTTTCCTGTACAAAAAAAAAGTTCGCCTTATGTCTTTGGAAGTCTGTTAGGGCTATCGACCTTTTCTCTGGGATATTTAACCCTTTAGCATTTTGTGAGACTACTATTATGGTGGACATTGCTGCCGTGTGGTTGATCCTTAATGCATATACAATTCAACATATAAGTCAAAATACAGGTACATAACAGTGTCAAAAACAAGGTATGCGTAACATTACAACGAGAGTAGTCTCCGAACTTGCTATATCAGTAGTATTATTTAGTCTTAGACAATCACTGAGGAGGTTTAAATTATTACCAGGTATGTGCCTATGTGGTTCGTGTGTTATCTATCTTGGGGAGTAGTCCCCTTACTGTTCTATAATATTGTGGGTGAAGTGTAGAAGTTCGCACCCAGGGGTGCGTGCGAGAAGTTTCCCTTAAGGGGGAATATAGTCCTGTCTCGTCTCTGGAGACAGTTCCGTACGTAGAATGGGGTTGTGTGCTTCGGGTGTTTACCTAGGACCCGGGGCTTATTGATCCTATTCACTTAGTCTAACTTTAGGAGAGAGGGTCAGATGACCCATATCCACGGGCGTAAAAGTTATGTAGCTAAGGGGGAGCAGATCTAGGGGAGTCGGTCATCCGGCCGATTCCGGTTTGAGATGAGTGTATCGGCTGCTCAGGAGTATTTATTTCGTGTTGGTGTTATGTAACATCTTTATCAAAGCGTGGTGAATGCTTAGTTAACTATATACACAAAAAAAACTAATTTTTTTTTTTTTTTTGTGTTTGTTATTTAACTAGTTGGAACCTCCTTTCCGATTGCTATCTAATCTAGACTCTAAGTCCTGGGGCTATCCCTTGTGTCCAGACAATACAGTTCTGGTGGACCTGATTGTGGTTGGCCCTGTTCTATCCGTGGTGGATAACCCTGACTTTGGGTGACCATCCCCTGATTATGTCTCAGGGATATTTCTGATATCGGAATATGCAATAGTTGCTTTTGGGATTTCTGGTCAGGGTCAACCCCGGGGTCATCTCTTAACTGCTAGACTCGACCAGCCAGCCCTCAGCATAGTAACTATACAACTAACTGAAACATATGTAAAACCAAACTACGTGTGGCGTGAACTGTGAGGAGCTCAGATCAGTATCAACATTGTCTTTAAGTATACGACCTGCGGGTGAGGTAACAGTCTATGTTTGTGTTGAGACGGTGATCACTGCGCTTCACTAAGCTCATAACCCTAAATGTTATGAGCTTAGTGAATGCATTAACTATAATGGAAGTGTAGAAATTGCTTTACTTACCTTCTAGGACCTTGCTGTGGACGAGTTCCCATGATATGCTCAGAGCCTCTATCAGATTTCCCTACCCCAGCTGGAGTGCTAGCACGCATGTGTAGCACATGCTCCAGCTGATTCCCCTCATCGGAATTGATGAAGGTAGGGAAATTTGTGTATAGATAAGTGTATACATAAGTGCTGGTGTAAAGGGGTTATTGGAAACAAAAATCTAAATTTTGGTCGGGCTTTTAAAAAATCTGTTGCAATGTGTTTTTATCTGGCTGTGTGTATATCTGAGTGTGTCTTGCATTGTCTACCTGAGTGTGTGTCTGACAGTGAATATCCTTTTATGTGTATTTATGTCTCTGTGAGCATGTGTAAGTTTGTGTCTGGGACCCTATGTGCATGGGGTAGCTGCTTGTGATGTTTTGTATTTATGGGGGGGGTGTAGGGGGGACTGCCTGCGACCTTTATGCACTGAGTTTATGGCAAAGCTATGTTTTATGACTGTGTAAGATGATTGTCTTAGGGGATGACTGTGACAGGGTGAGTAAAAGAATAACTGTGTCATTGTGAGTGTGACAGACCAAGGGGGTAAATGAGAGAGGGTTGGGGAGTGAGTATGACAAAATGTGGGAGGTTGAGTGTCACATAGTTGGAGGAGGAAATGTTACATGGTGAGAGGAGTAGGGGGTTAATGTGATAGGGTGAATGTGGCAGGTTGGGGGTTGACCATCACAGTGTTGGGGTGAATGTGGCATGGTTGAAGGAGTGAGTGTGACAAGGTTGGGGTAAATGTGGCATGGTTGTAGGAGTGAGTGTGACAGGGCAAGGGGAAGTGAATGTGACAGGATAGAGGGGAGTTAATTGGCAGGGCGAGTGTGACTAGGTTAGAGGCGTTAATGTGACAGGGTGATTGTGGAAGGGTTGAGGGGGTAACACAGTTGAGGATGAGTGTGGCACAGTTGGATGAGGGAATGTGACAGGGTGAGGGGATGTGGGTGTAGCAGGATTAGGGGGTTTATTTGACAGGTGGAGTGTGGCATGGCGAGGGGAAATGTGTGACAGGATTTGAGGACTTAATGTGACAGGGTGATTGTGACAGGGTGAAGGGAGAAGACTGTGACAGGGCTGGGAGGTGAATGTGACAGTGCAAGAAAAGGTGAGTGTGACAGGATTACGGGGGTTTATGTGATAGGGTGATTGTGACAGAGTGAGATGAGTTGAGTGTGGCATGATTGGAGGGGGTGAGTGTTACTGGATCAACAGGAGTTAATATAAAGTAGTGGATGATGACATTGTGTGTGGTAGGGAGGATGACAGTGTGTGGATGGGTGACCATGTGTGTGGAGGGGTTTGACAGAGTGCGGAGGGGTGACAGTGTGTGGAAAGATGTGACAGTGTATGGAGAGGGGGGTGACAGAGTGTGGAGAGGGGGTGACAGTGTGTGATAGAGGGTGACAGTGTGTGAGAGGGGGTGACAGTGTGTGACAGAGGGTTGATAGAGTGTGGAGAGGGGGTGACAGAGTGTGAGAAGGAGGTGACAGAGTGAGAGTGGGGGGACAGTGTGTGAGAGAAGAGTGACAGAGTATGAGAGGGGGTGACAGATGAGCGGGGGGTGTCAAAGTGGGAGAAGTGGGACAGAGGTGAGAGGGGGTGACAGTGTGAGAGGGGGGTGACAGTGTGTGAGAGGATGACAGTTTGTGTGGGGTGACAGTGTGTGAGAATGGGTGACAGTATAGGTGGGGGAGTGTAAGTGTGTGTGGGGGGTTGTAATGTAACTTTTTTTTCTTAGATGATTCTCTGGTAGTTCAATGGGCTCCCTCTTTCCCTGGTGGTCATGTGGGCTCTCCGGCCTCTCCCGTCTGCAGACCACGTGATATTAGTCTCGCGATCTCTAGTCAGAGATTAGTTGGAGATTGTGAGACACTTCAGTCTGCAGCTCTGTACCTGGTAGAGCAGCAGATTGGCTGCAACACTGGGCTCTCTATCGGTGCAGACTAAGCGGAGTGGTCTCGCACCCGCCGGCATACAAAGCAAGCAATTGGACCCCCTCCATTGTTGGGCCCTCAGTCATGGAGCGAGGACCCAACAGCTCATTCTGCTCAAAGGCAATCTAGGTGTCCGTGAGTCCCCAGTCAGCGCGAGACCTTATACAGCTGTCTAAATCACCTAATTAAAGAGTCGCTACTGCTGAAAAGTCATTACAATGAGTGTCTAAGCATCAGCTAGTAAAGATCATGAAGTATGTCATAGAACTTTTGACAAGCTGTGAAATGTGGCTTGCACAACAATGCTGTGCTTTACAGAAACCAGATATTCAACCTGGAAACTGTCGTTAAGTATAAGATAATGTGAGTAAACAACACTCATGCATGAGTCATGCTGTCTAGAATGATATAAAAGCTTTCTTTTGGCTGTATAGATCAATACTTTATGCAGGTAGATAATTTTATTCAATCGTACAAAAATGCTTTTTTTAAATACATTGCAGTTACTTCAAATTTTTCTCATTCATGTCTATAATTCATTTAGCCAATAATGTGTATCACTCCTTACAGGTATGAAAGTACTCATATATAATAAACCAGACTTAGCCTTCAGGGTGGAGGTAGTATGATTTGTATGTAAGCATAGCTGATGATTTGGTGTCAGACGATTAAATATGACATGCATATAAAGAAGTGGGAACCGCCCTTAAAAAAGACTCCTGAAAGTGTGTGTAAGCAGTATGATTGCACACCTCCCTATATAGAAGCTTGTAAATTATAATTCCAAGGAAATATTTATTATTCTCAGGAAAAGTATACATTGCGTTTGTATCCACGGTGTGAAATGTCATCAACAGGCGCCTGATGAGTAATGATGGAAGGCACTATATTGTTATTATAATTATATTGCACCGATAAATTCTACAACTATTTACATTTATTTTTAATGAATGTTACAAGAAGGTTATGATTAAAATACAAACTGCTGCAGTACTTGCTGTTTGTAATCATAGCTACCCTGCAATATATTTGCAATTCCAAGTAGTGCGCATCATTCCTCTTTTAGGTTTGCTTTTAAAGAACCATGGTTTCAGAAAGGAAAAGATGCTCACCAAGACAATAAGTGACAGAAATGTTTTCATGTGGACACAATGTAATGTTGTCCTTATAAATTATGTAAAGCAGGTGCAAACATATTAAAAGGTCCCAAACATAAAATGATAGAGGATGTTACCAGTAATATAAATAAACATAGCTTTTTTTAGTTGTCAAGTGCGTAACTTGACCCCTGGAGCTATTTTCCAACTTTCAAATTGGGGGCAAGAACAGCCAGGTGAGCAAAAGTTACATTGTCCCCATAACGTTTTTACGGCAAATATTCACTGCTCTAATATATGGTTAGGAAACAGATGTAAATCTATTCAGGTTAGCACTGCCTAAAGACTGGGCTATTTATTATTTTCTTTGGGTAAATGTATACTAACATATAAAAACTTTAAATTAAGATACACAAAATCCCAGTGTGCTATAATGAATACAAGGCACTCAAACACCTGTGTGGAATCCCCTTAACCCACACCGATAAACTCTAAAAGTTCAAAGTCAAATATACATACAATAGGTGGAGTATCACGTTTCCAACAGGTAATAAGCATATTTAAACAATAGACATGGACACAATCTGGGGTCAAAAAGTGACTGATCAGAATTTTTATTACAGACACGTGTTTCAAAGATTCTACAAGGAGTCCTGCACCTTACCATGTCAAAGCACACCATCCATTTAGCCCATCCCAAACGTGTATTCATACTTCTTAGTGTTTTGAAGATCATTTTATTCTGTGTATTGATTATATAAGTCTATTACCTGCTGGAAATGTGATACTCCACCGATTGTATGTATATTTAACATATAAAAACTGATTGCTCACAAATGTTATCCCACCTCAAACCCCAGTGCAACGACTTGGAGATACAATGATCAGGCACAACAATGAAACCTCGGATAGGTGAAGTGAATAATATTGATTATATCTTTACAATTACACCTGTCAAGAGGTGGGATATATTAGGCAGCAAGTAACCAGTCAGTTATTGGATTTAATTTGTTGGAAGCAGGAAAAATAATGAAAAATCTGAGTGATATTGACAAGGGCCAAATAGTGATGATTAAACGACTGGGTCAGAGCATCTCCAAAAAAGGCAAGTATTGTGGTGTGTTTCCTGTATGCAGTGGTTAATAACTACCAAAAGTTGTGCAAGAAAGTACAACTTGTCAGCCAGTGTCAGGGTTATGGGCATGCAAGGTTCATTGATTCAAATGGGGAGCGAAGGCTAGCCCATGTGGTCCGATCACAGAGAGGAGAAAATTAGAAAAATGAGGGGTTATAAACATCAACCCTGGGGATCTATTAGAATAGATAAAGCGCCTGATAAAAGAAGAGCCTTAGTTGCTCCCATTAATTTATGAAAACAACCTTGAAACTTCCTAGGTCTTCATACATCTTCCTGGTTAGTCCTATGTCTTCACACTTCATCCATTCTACAGAAAATGGTAGGCATCCTTCGGCACTCTACATGTTGTGGACTGCATCTTACATAATAATATTACAGCTATAATGCTGGCAAAGCATCATGGGAGATGTAGTCCAAAATATCTGTATTGATGAAGGTTGCCTAGCCCAACACGCAGAACTTAAGTAACAAATACAGAAAACTGTAAGATGTATTACCGGGCCTTAGAACGGACGGATTTAACATAAAAAAGGAAAAATACAAGACAGGCTGAGGTCATGAATACAGATATAGCGTAAACAGTATGTAAGCCAAAGGTCAAGGAATTCAGAATAGTCAGGAGCCAAGCCAAAGGTCAAGGGATACAGAGATGATAGAGATCAGAATAGTCAGTAAGAAAGCCAAGGTCAAAATACACAAGAAACAATACCAGAAACGCGCTCTTGGATAACCAGAATGGAAACCATGACAGGGCACAGAAAAATGGACAAAAAAGGTTTAAATAGCCTAAAGTGCTCCTTGATTGGCTGCTGGGAAGCATGTGACCGTGAACGTGTGTGTGACGTCACACACACACATTCCAAATGGTTAGGCACTAGAAGGGTTAATTATGAACCTTAAAAGGTTCTAACTTGCAGCGGCCTGCGTCTCTAATGATTACAGATTACAGGAGAAGGTGCGTAATCGGCGGCATTCCCGTTACTACGTGGGAATGCCGCCTTAACCTCATGTGCCCGCTTTGTCCCAGTTCACTCTCGAGCAGTAGTGGACCCGACTGGAGCCTTTACAAAAGGGGAGTATTCGGCGGCATTCCCCTTGCAATGTGGGAATGCCGCAGCAACGATTCGTGCCTGCCAGGACCCATACCGCTCCCTGGCAGGAGCGGACTCGGCAGGCGGCATGACAGTGAATCAAGGCACAATGTACCATCCAGTTACCAAATCCAACCCTTTTTTCAGAGGAAGGTCAAGAAGTTGTCTCCTTGTGATATTGAACATCGAACAGGAGATAAAATTAGTCAAAATTATGAAATGAGCTTCTCTGACCTCACATGATTACTGCATTGCATGTTATGGCTGGCAGATATTAGAGGCTGGGTTAGATTTGGACTAGTAATATTTCAGCAAATGCTGGACGGCAAGAGAGAGACCTTGCTCTGGGTAGAACAAACCAAATCAAAGCACTGAAAAATTATTTACAGAAAATTGGATGTCACCTAAAAGGAACATTGTAATCACTGTATAAACTATAGTGATTATGTGAGTGCCCCTCTAATGCATATTCCCCTATAATCTGTACACATATATGTATTAAAGCTGCACTGTCACTCCCCATCCTTCCCCCCAATTGAAATACTCATATTGACGGTGTTGGAATTTCACTGAAATTCTAACCCAGTCAAAAGATATACTGAGACAAAGTAGGAATAACTTTGTCTCAGTATTTTTCCTATGCTTGGCCCTTCTTGTCACGGAACAGAGCTACCGCCATAAAGAATAATTAATCCCCCAACCATCACCAGTGACCACCACAGGGAATTGACTCTTTCTATGGAGGATCCCACTGTGTCATGGAACTCTCTATAGACTTCAATGCTATACTCTCGCGCATGCCTGTAGATGACCATGACAGTTCCCATTTTAAGCAGTTTAGTCACTGAGTAAGTAATGACTATTATAGCTAATTGACAGTAGACTTGCAAATGTAGATTATAACAATCAAATTAGGAAAACAAATCTGTAATTCTACTTAGATATGGTATTATATTACAACTCTCCATTTACTAAATAAACCCCTTGGTAAATGCACTAATATTTGTTTCAGTCTGTTAACGACCAAGTTAGTAAATTGAAATGCCTGTAAGTAATATCTAGCCTAAGGTTGAAGAAAAGTGAGTAATTGTTTCAGAATAATCCAAGGGCAGGTGGTGTGTTATTACTCATACTTTCTCAGGGCGTGATGTACACAATATTTCAATTACATACATTGGATATCAAGTCTAAAGATTAGAATGCTGGGAAAATGAATGATGACTAACATGTCTGCATATAAAGAAAAGAGTGATATCAGTACAGGGTTAATCTTTATAGAGTCACATGAGCAGTTTATAAATTACTGAGAAAACTTAAAAAGCACCAAAAAGGGCCACTGACATATTTTTTAATCCTCTATGAAAAATATTATGCCATCCTTACTATCAATGAAATAAAGTTTCATCCATACACCTTTGCTGCTTGTCAGTGCAAAATGACATCATACATACAACTGCCTCCATTTTCCCCCCCCAAACAATTGGCAGCAATTGTTGCCCAGGAATATTGCTCCCACTACTCTCTGACACTAACCCAAATCCTAAAATAAATCTCAAGATCAAAAGTCAAACAGTTCATTCATAGTGTAAAAGCTTGCAATGCATTATATTTCCATAATATATGCTTCATGATATGGTTACACAGTTCTTTTAATGTATGCAAAGCACTGTGTTTACATGTCTCTGCCTGAGATTGGCACAATTTAGACGTCAGGGCAGCACCTGCACCCATTTTAAGTCATCCTGATCCTAGCAGTGTTGTGTCTATAGAGGAGCTGAGGCTAGGTTTGTGCAGTTTCTGTCTCCTCAGCTTCTTTATTGGAGTGTAAAACCTTCTAATTATGGGCAGGACATAACATATTTATCCCAAGTGCTGTCCTAAGCATTTATGCCACAATGTTTTTTACAGTGCAGCCACCAAACACTTGTGTGCCCTATTTAAGGTAATACATTGTGGGGATCTATAGAAATACACTCATATCTCATTACAGATTATGCCTTTAAACGGGATGAAGCAATGTAACTTATTAGTGCAGGACTTCCTGAGGGTTGTCATAATGCTGGTAGGTGAGCTTACACTTTAATTGCCATTTCAGTGATACCGAAAATGTGTTATTTAAATGAACGTAGATATTTGAGATAGCACACACAAGTTTGTTTACAAATTAAAACCAACACATACTATAGTCATTGCTGCTGCCCCAAAGCGGTGGGAGTGGGAGTTCTTTATTTATATTCAGCATTCAGACGGTCTGTGTTATAAAGGTGTTACACAGGGTATAGGTATGTCTGTAAATCATTCTAGGAGATGGATGCACCCTCTGGTTTACGATGGTGAGGGTGTGGTGAGAAGTGTGATTGTTGACTAGTCCAGCATTAGCAATTATAAAGGGCAGGACTCACTGAGATTGAGTCAAATCCTAAATTTCTATAAAATTTAACTCATGCAGTACCAACACATAGCCGGCAAAGAATTATGGGATTAGTAGTCTACCACTGCTAGAAATCAACCAAGACTACTATTTACTGACCTAATTCACCATTCAGTTCCTGACATAAAAAAAAAAAATTAAAAAAAAAATTATAGTGTGAAAAAAACAACAACCCAGTGAATTCAATTACTTGCTTCAAAATATCCCCGCCGTGCTAAAGCCTAGGATTTACACTCATGTGGTGGTTTGGGCTACTCAAACCACCATGACCACTTCTGCTTTTTTAAGTGGCCATGGTGGTAGGAGTTAGCATGTGCAGTGTTTCGGCTTACGCTGATCATACCGAGTTATAGGAACTTAAATGCTAGGGGCCAGGTGCACTACCAGCACACATGACATTTGCAGCCCAAAACATGGTTCCAAGCTGCCTAATGTGAATTCTGAGCATAATTTAAGTCTGCCGTCAGCAAGCACTTCATACTGGTGACAGATGTCTTCAGTTTCTCCTCTTGCAGACAGTCAGAGCTCATGCAATGGGAAGTTTCCTCTGCCAGCCCTCCCTGCCTCCCTCTGTTGTAAGGATAGTATATATATATATATATATATATATATATATATATATATATATATATATTGGAAAGGGGTGTAGGGAAGCAGCGCCTTCAGGGTACTCACAGGTCCATATAGGTATTGCCTAGTATATAAAAAAAAAAAAGAGCATGAGAGTTTAAATATAGTGTAATAATTCTTCAAACTGGTGAATATAAGAATAAAGGAAAAACACTCACAATTTTCTGGAGCGTATGATCAGCTGCAGATGTATACACCTGGAAAGTATGTTCCCCACCTGTGGATATGTGGGTCCTTCTGGTCTTTTGAAGGTTGGTGTCCCAGGTCAGTGGGTCGCTATGATGTCAGAAGTGGATGTATTTATCTTTAATTGCAGCATGAAATTCTCCAGTATAGAAATGAAAATAAAACGGGATATAGTGCTCTCTGTTATATATAAAAAGAAAGTAATAATAGGAGGTATACTCACATAGGAAGAGCAAGCCAGGTTTTGCTCAATCCCATACAGCATAGGTGGTATTTTTCCTACCAAGGAAATAAAAGAGTGAATCTGCCAGATAAAATCTTCAACGGTAAAATCAGATAGGTCCAATTTCAGTGAAAACTAGTTTTATTTAAAGATACCACCTATGCTGTATGGGATTGAGTAAAAACCTGGTTTGCTTTTTTCAGAATACTATACAATAGTTCAAGGAAAGCACTAAAGGCTACTGGGACAGAAACCACAATAGGGCGCGGAGTACAGGACTAGGGATGATGAAATATTCTATCAATAAATTGTGATTGGTGCACATCATGCCTGCACCTCCAAAAGGTGCGTGCATGGGGGCACTGGAATGGCATGGATCAATGGGAGTCAGAAACTACTTGGGGCTCACATTGCCCCATTTAGGAGCATGCTTGCACTGTGAACAGTGCTCTTAATTATACGCAGCGGGCCACGTGAACGGTCGCTATGGTCAGCGCACGTGTCCCGCTCAGAGAGCGCAGTGATCGAGCCTCATGAGGCTGGTATGGATGGATGAGGGCTCGAGCCTTGTGTGTTTCAAGCGGAAGACCCCGGCCACCTCGTGGCACAGTTAAGTAACAATACATAATGGTAGAGCCATGCACGAACACTTATCATATGGGCTTAGAGCTTACTATCTAATCATGACATTTGATGAACATGAATCCAGCTGGTTAATTAGTGACAATCAATGTATGTAATGACTAGGATAACCTGTATAACACTTAGTAGATAGGTGGTTCTGAAACAAGTCCTCAAGACTCCCCTACCAGTCCAGGATTTAGGTATTACCCAGTTGTGTCTAAGGTGTTTTTTGTTTTCTTTTTCTAAAAACACCTTATACACAACTGGGTAATCTCTAAACCCTGAACTAGTAGTGGAGCCTTGAGTAGTTGAATAACTTATTGCACACATGCAGCAGGCATTCTACATGCTGCAGAGCAAGACATTTCATGTACTGCCCATCAGCATGAAGAAGCGTTATATGTCCAGAAAAATGTGGTATTAGGACACATCATATATCAGAAAAAGAGTATATGGTACAAGCAATCTCTATGTGAGAATGTGTTATAAGCAATCTCTATGTGAATATGTGTTATAAGCAATCTCTATGTGAATATGTGTTATAAGCAATCTCTGTGTGAGTATGTGGTATATTCAATCTCTATGTGAGTATATGGTGTAAGCAATGACAATTTGAGTATGTGGTATAAGCAATGTCTATGTGAGTATATCGTATAAGCAATGTCTATGTGAGTATATGGTCTACACAATGTCTATGTGAGTATATGGTATAAGCAATTACTAGTGTGTTCATTTACATGGACACTGCCATACGAAGCATGGCAATTCTATTTTAAATTGCAAAGAAGCCTCGCAGGTCTATAGAAAATCTATAGAACATCTCTAATGAGAAAAAAAACTTCTACAAACCGACCTTTTGACGAAAAAACCCTGGCCCCCCTCTTCAAAAACTCTGCACCCCCTCCTCTACAAAAAACCCTGCCCAGTCCCCGTTCTACAAATCCCCTGCCCAGTCTCCCTTCTACAAATCCCCTACTCCCCTCTACAAAAACACTGAAACCCCCTCTACATAACCCCCTGCCCACTCACCCATCTACAAACCCCCCTTTGCAAAGCCCCTGCCCCATCTACAAATACCCTGCACACCTGTCTACGAAAACCATGCTCTCCTCTCTAAAAATAAAAAAACTGCACCCCTCAACAAAAATCCAGCACCCCCATTAACAAAATCCCTGCCCCATCTTCAAGACCCTGCTCCTTCACCTGCTCGCTGCTCCAGACTCTGCCACTGTGGCTCCGCCCGCACAGAGTGTCAAAGCGCTTCTGCTCAGAACACCGTGAGGGCGGAGCATGTGGACACCCTCCGCATTCCTCCTCCTGCTGCCCGGCCACCGCTCTCAATATGAGGGTAGGTGGCACCCCTGTAAAGAGTGGCACCCGGGATGGACCGGCCCCCAATTTGTACACCACCGAGTGCAGCTACCAAGCTGCAGACAGGTAACACATTGGGTACAGGCAGTGTTTCTCTTCGACTGGAAGAGTTTGGGACGAGATGGAGTGTCAGCACGGCCGTATTTCCCATAAGGCAGAGTAGGCACCTGTCCTGTAGTGGATGCCTGTTTTCAGCACTTACAATGTATCTTTTTTGGAGCTCATGTGGACTGATGGGGAGAGATAATTACAAAGAACCCTAGGCAGTTCCTCTGTACTGTAGTTGGCCTTCTGTGCACACGATGCACACTGTACAACAGCTATTGCAGCTCAACAATCAATGACAGGAGACACAGGAGGCTCAGTAATTAGCAAATAGCCCTTTAAACGCCACAAGCCCTAAACAACCTTTGTACCTAAATACTAAATTCAATCCCATTACAAACCTAAACCCAATAATTCTAAATACCTATTGTTCCACAACTACAACCCATCTCAAAAAGAATTGGAGGGAAGGTCTGACAACAGGGACGTGGGGTGAAGAGGCATATGGGGTGAGGGACTCAAGTGCAGAATACAGAAATACAAAGGGGCATATGGGGATTGGCAAACACAATGCAACAATACACTAGCACTCCAAAGACCTACATTCACACACTGGCAGTCCACTCAAATGCACACACACATTCACACAAACAGTGACACAAGGTTAACACACACAAAGATAACAATTTTCACTATATCTGAGTTAGATTAATTTTCCAAACCAGCAATGCTTCCCTTCATTTATTAATTCTAATTTTGCCATGCTAAAATTCAGAGTCAACGGAACAGCAACAAGTATTATTTTCCTCTCGTTAATTATGCCAAACTGAAATAAATATTCTGCCAGTTCTCCTCCAAGATTGGGGTCTGGATCTACACCTGGCGAACCCAAACACTTCTTAATATGCCCATAAATATGGCTGCAAAGAAATAAAACATTTAGACTTTGTGGGAGTTGAGTGGAGGTGTTACACACATTTTAAGACATTTTATGTTTCATTCCTATTAATATCATTCATTAAAATAAATCAATGTGTAATAGTGAGCTGTTCTAAAGACTAACAGAAGGCCTGTCTCATAGTTTCTCTGATATGGAAGCTGCATTCTGCTCCACCCAGTCTTATGAAATTCAAGTTAAACCTGTTACCTGTCAAAAGGTAAACAATACCTAAATAGCTCATGTACAGTCAGCAGCATTTACATCTTGTGCACTTTTAGGCAATGCAAAATGCTTTGGTATTTTGTTTGGAAAAATGTCAAAGCAAATGCTGCTGAATAAGCTTTTATTGGTTTCATTTGAATGCAGATTATTTAATTCTAAAGATCTATTAAATCTACAATATAACTAATTTACTAACGTACTAAATGTATTTGAATATTTATTTTTATAAAATATATAATAAATGCGTAGAGGACCTCATTCAATAAGAATTTCATAATAGACAGCAAATCGTGACATTATTTTGTGAAAAAAAACTCCCCAAAACAAAATTTAAAAAATTTAAGGGGTCACTCTAGGCACCAAAACAAGTTTAACTTAAAGGGACACTGTGCAAACTTTAAAGGAACACTCCAATGCCCAAATGCAAAATAAATAAAAATCAATGTTTAGTAGATATAACCCTCAATGAAAATGTACATGCATTTATTTATGCATTTTTTCATTGGTTGTTTATCTATAAGCAGTTTGCAAACCTGAATTTCCATTGTTTGCTGCCTTTGCAAACACTCCTTTTCTAACCCCACTCAGATGTCCCCAGCTGTCCAATCATAGACTTCCCAACACAGCTCAATGAGAATTCTTTGCAATTCAGGTGCTCTGGGCAATTGCTGCCTCTTGAGTTTAGCTCTATTTAGCTAGCAGCACCAGGAAATAACAACACCTTTTGTGAGTTTGAAAGCCGAGGGGGTGTAACAAGGTTAATCCATAAAAGTGCAAATTTCTATTGAAATCTGCACTTTTTGCAAAATGAAAAAAAGAGGGCACACTCTTCTCACATAAAGATTTTCAGCAAGCTCAAGTGCTTTAAGGGTCTAGAGTGTCCCTTTAACTGCTTCATCTTATTGACATGGTTTTAGTAACTGCTGTACCCTTGTACCATTCTTCTGTTTAGTTTTAAACCGTTTTTAATGTTTTAGTGCTAAATGAGCATACCATCCACTTTGTGCCGTTCTGCTAGAGCCTGAAACAGGCTCATTTGTGTGACCAAAGTTCAATTAACAGAACAAGAGAACTTAAACAAGAAAACTTTACAAACTGTACTGTAAGATCTGCTTGAAAATTAAACCTTTTTTCATGGACGCTGCGTCAGTCACAGCCAAGGGAGGTGTAGTCTTAACGCATGGGCACACCAGGCAGTTGCCCAGGGACTTCACGAGCATAGGAGCACCATAGGCTTGCCAACTTTTCAATATATCATTCAGGGAGATTTTTTCAGGACCTTCAAAAACTCTTTATTATTACGTTTAGGTTGACTAATCGCCCCAGTATCAGCTGTTATCTATACGTGCAATCTTGCTGTTGCGAATACATATCTTGACCATAACCAAGACAAAATCAACACGCAAGTTTTTGAAACCGTAAAGCTATAATACAGTATTTCTAATGTTTTTTGCAGTGCATGTCAGTTGCCTCCCCCTGCGTTTGTGTGGATTAATCTCTACTGTACATGTTTTTCAATATTTAAACACTGATTTTGTTCGAGGTACCAATAAATATAAGCTTATGTTTATCGATAATTAACATGTTCATGCCTGTGAGTGGTTGTGTAGGCAGGGCCGTAGTGCACTGCTTTGGCCGGGGGACTATAAGGCTGTTAAGACAACACTGGGTGTGGCTGGGGCTGCATAAACAAACAGTTTTAACTCATAAATGGCAGAGACTTGAGCAGTGAGACTGCAGGGGCATTAACTATACACCAAGATTTGTACCCTCTGATTAACATTTTTTTTGTCCTGAATAACTGATTAGGGGTATTGTATGAAGACCAATTCTGCGGCAAAGTGTTCGTTCCTGACCAAAACAATGGTCCTGCTAGCAGCTCAACATCCAGCACATCTGCCCAACATTTTTATATACTCAAACAAACGAAAATCTTATTCAAGTCATGACCTGTTTTGCTCAATTTATATACATTTGTTCCATATCTGATAAATATTAGGTTCTGCCATTGTCGGATTCTGTAGAATATTTGCTATAGCTTTTAAAAAAATGCTGGTTAATAGTTT
The DNA here is from genome assembly GCA_933207985.1 of Pelobates cultripes. Taxonomy (NCBI): domain Eukaryota; kingdom Metazoa; phylum Chordata; class Amphibia; order Anura; family Pelobatidae; genus Pelobates; species Pelobates cultripes. Next base: position 205,940,025 of record OW240913.1, on the reverse strand, counting down.
TGCTGAATAAAATTGCTAATGATAATAATAATAATAATAATAATAATAATTAATCATCGTTATTCATTTTCTTCAGATTTTGCTGGGCAGGAGGAACACAGTGATTGCACAAGTTTAGTCAACAGTGACCCCATGAGGCTGAACTATGTAATTTCATGTTTTTCTTTTTATAATGTTGACGAGCTCTGTATACCAACACATAATGTTTTCCATAATCATTAGGCAGTTACTTCCAAAACCTATGATGGATTACAAAAGTAGGCAGTAGAAGATATACACTAATAATTTCTAAAAATAAATGTTAACAAATACAAACTTTTGCACTTCGCGCATGTATTAACTTACTACTCAACTAGCAAAATTTAAATAACATCGTATAAATATTCACAAGTGATAACTATTTTAGCAAGGCAATGTGTTTGTTTTAACACCCAGCATCTACGTGACCACCAGGTGTCCTATAAATAGGGCGTGCTCTGGCTCCAGGTGGAAAAAGATGGAAAGACTCATTCTCTCACGCATTTATCCAAGGCGTCCTCCATGATTGTGGAACTGGGATTACCAGCCAGGTCATTCTCGACAGCACACCGCCTGCCATGGTCTATGGACCGGATAACCTTGTTAGTGCCCAGAGCAACGACTTCGAGATCCAGCAACCTACTACCGCAAAGAGCGATATCGCTCTATCTTGTTTGCAATACATACCTGTTATGTGCATTTAAAGTTTTTATTTTACTACTGTTTAGATTATTTTTAGTTTTACAAGTTAATTATTTTTATTATTCTGGCTCCACAAGCAGAAGTTATTTCAGTCTTAGCGTCACAGACAATGAACGGAACAAAATGATAAGTGGGGTGAAACGAAAGATAGAAATCTCCCATGTAAAGAAGGTAAAACAACCTTAAGAAGCAATAATCCAGATATATCCAGATATCTAAAAAGGAATAAACAAAAGCTACACAGGGTAATAGAGTCAGGTATCAATAAACCTGCATATCATAGATTGATAAACGAAGAATGTGTACCAGGAGGGACTGGGATAGATAAGCTGTACTGTAATTAAAGTAACAAATAGCTGCAAAATGTCTACCAGACAAGGAGCAATTTGCTAAAATAGAAAAAAAGAAATACATTTTATTAAATAATATAAATATCTAAAATAAAGAGAATATAAAAAGGTGCTCGTGTACAAAAGGTGATTAAAGTAATATGTATTCAGAGAGTTAAACCATTTTTATAAATATCACTACTAGATAAATATCAAGATGTAACTAGCCTAGGAAAAATAGGCAGCCTGGCTAGATAAATGGACATAGTATCGATAAAGGGTCCTTAGTTGTGGACTAGTAATGGTTAAACAACAACATACCCTGTAATGGGGTCATGGTCAATTGACATCATGCACATGTCAGCTGACACGTCCCGACCAATCTCCAGCAGACCCTCCCTCCCAGACCCTCCTACTTTCTGGACAGCATCCATGTTTCATAAACATGGATGCTGTCCAGGAAGTAGGAGGGTCTGCTGGAGATTGGTCGGGACGTGTCAGCTGACCGGAGTTCGCTGCGAACAGCTCGTGGCGAACCGTGGTGAACCGTTCGCGAGAAGTTCGCGGACGGTTCGCGACATCTCTACATGTCTGTGCTTTGATAGAAAACTCAGTCTAATATAACAAAAAGAAGGTTTTACCAGTAAAGATACTGAGGAGGGGAAAAGGGGAAATTAGGAGAACTATAGAATCCTAGTAGATCATTATAAGTGCAACCGAAATCTGGTAAAAGCTTGATAGCTTCGTAGCTGTTACTATGCAATCTTAGTCGGCTGTGATAGCTAATGGACTCAGCCCACCAGCTGATAGGTAGATAGACGACTGTTTTTGTACTGAGATCGGTACTTGGGAAGTCTCCCACCAATAAATTCCCTGTACTGGGTACCTTCCCTCCCGTGGCAGAAAGAGCACTTAAAGCTAGTCCCACTAGATAATAAGGACCAAACTCTGTCTAAAATAACAGAAAAGAGGTTTGCCGATAAAAATACTCAGGAGGGGAAAAGGGAAAGTAAGGAGAACTATGGAATCCTGGTAGATCCTTATAATTACAGATGAAAACTGGTAGGAGCTTGATAGCTTTGTGGCTGTCTATATGCAAACTTGGTCTGCTGTGATAGCTAATGGAACTCAGCCCACTAGCTGATAGGTAGATAGACTACTGTTTCTTACTAAGATCAGTACCGAGGAAGTCTCCCACCAATAAATTCCCTGTACTGAATACCTTCCTTCCCGTGCCTTCAAGGGCACCTACTGCTAGCCCCACTAGATAGTAAAGACCTGATCCTTACAAGGGTATGAATTCAATCACTAAATAATTAAGTCAATAGATAATAAGAACATATGTGTGGTAGAAAGTCCATGTGCTAGTTTAACCCCTTAAGGACACATGACATGTGTGACATGTCATGATTCCCTTTTATTCCAGAAGTTTGGTCCTTAAGGGGTTAAAGTTATTGAAAGTAGCACTACATGAACCCCTTGTATATCATAGATTGCACTCACAGAAACTTAGATATAGATCCCGTCAGCATGGAAATCTAACTGTATAGGAGGGATACGTGTCCTCTCAGGTGTGGTTTGTTTTGAATATGTTTATTGTTTCCATAACATAAATTCCATTGCAAACTTTTTTTTTTGATGTTAAGCAGTCAATCGCCTGCGCAGAGGCGCTGTTATTGATACATGAATAAGTCAAAGTAATCATGTCATGGCAATCTTTTAAGGGTACATAGATTTTGCAGAATTAAGTACATTAGTTTCGTTATGCCGGTTTGACAATGCTGTGTGTTAGTGTTGTATCCGGCATGTTTGATGATATTGTCAATAAGCGGTGTATGGGCTACCATTATGTGTCTGCGAGATTTGATTTTTTTGACAGAGGTGTGTGAATGTGTTTATATTGTTGTCTTGTGTTGGCTTGGTCGTGCAGTAGTTTGTATCAGCGGGTTTGTGGATTTGCATTGTGTTAGCTGGTGTGTGCTGGTGTTTGTGTTGGTTGGTTTCTGCATGTGTTATGTGTTAAATTGTTTTTATTTTCACGTTTAAGTTAATTAGGCTAATGTACTTTGATTTCAAACTTTTAATTCAAACTTGTGCGTCGACATCGCCTGGTCAGAGGCTCTGCCCGTATAACAAAGGTGGCGGGCAATATGTCCATACAGATGCTGAATGTTTGTATTGCTCTACCATATCATGGTAGTCGGTGTGCTGTCTTCACAGTAGCTCAATTATTGGTAAAAACGTTGGCCTGTTCTGGTGTGATGCTGTAGTAGTCCCTTATATCGTCATGTGCGAGCTGGTGTGTGGTATGTCTGCGGTGTCTTGTGTGTGTTTCAGGTGTGGTTTGATTCTCTGCTTATAATGGAGAAGGAGAACACATATGTAAAATATAACATTTATTCAAATTGCACTTACAAACACAGCTTAAAAATTAGCATATCTCCACATCCAATGGATCCTGGTGATGTGGATCACTTCAGAAGCTGGTAGGTACAGGAGCAGGAATAATAACAAAATAAATTTAAATAAACGTCCCAAGACAAATAAATCCGGAATCTTTGGATGATATCCAACGCGTTTCGTCTGTCTCGACTTCTTCTTGTATCCCCTTCAGACCGGCCATCCTTTAAATAGAGAACTGAATCTTCTTAACGAGTATCGGTCGTGTTCATGGACTTGCGGTGTGCATTCCACGCTGGGACGCTATGTTGCTTTCTGTTTCCATTGACGTCATTTCCTCTTCCGATAAGTATATTGTATGGTATGCGTTCCACTGTGGAACATTGAGTCCATTTATACTGTGTAGTCTGAAGGGGAAAGGAGGGATAGGGAGACCAAAACCATATACATATATGCATATAAAAGACACTTCATGGCAGCTGGGAACGAAACAAACAAACCCTTTATCGCTAGGGGGTTTAAGAATTTTAAAATATGCCAGCCTTTGGTCTAGAAGATAAACAGCTCATGAAGGAGTAGAATCATGCTAGTGAGGAATGCTCCAGTAAATACATAAAAAGTCTAATTGTATTTCTAAAAAGATCTTTATCTATTTAAAAAAAGCAAAATTAATGTATTTGAGACAGAAATTGTCCAGATTTAATCAAAACAAATATCATAACAGGGACCATAAAAATAGAAATAGCTCGTTTCCAATTTTTCCGAAAAAATATTAACAAACAACATTTGATAAACGCAGAAAGAATAGTGCTTTTCCGGATCAAAAAATTACAAGAAGAGAAATACTAGGCTCACCAGCCACTAATTTCAGGACATCTTATTCCCATAGAGATAGACAAAATCCATCCCATGAAGTTTTTTTAGGCAGGGAGCCAGACCAAAATCCAAGCAACACTCAATACCATCTATCCACTCAAAACAGATTTCACAGTTTAAGATCTCCAAACAAAAAAAGACTCCATATCGAAGCAGACACACAAAGCACAACTCATTTCCTAAATCCACACAAACTATTTTAAATACTGAAGAAGGAATTTTTAATATTTCTAATACAGATCTATCCCTACAAGAGTTATCTCTCATAATAAAGGGGCTTAAATTTGCCCCAGCAACCAATCCCAAACCATTTTTGTTGTTCTTAGATAATCAAATGTTTCTAAAGAAATTAATGTGAAAAAGATTTTTTGAGAAATGTTCTCAAAAACCAATTGGGAAAAAAACATTATAGAATACAGATATTGAGATTCTAGATCCTAGTTATATTCCCATAGTACATTCCAAGCTAAAGAAGAAATCACATTTTTGCCCTTGGACATAAAAGAGTAAATACTTGGACCTGTTCAACGTACTGGTCCAATATGATTTAGACAAAGTTTCCAATAACATTCACACATGATTCAAATAAACAAGAGAAAAAAAGCTATTAAATTATACATAATCCTAATTTGGTAATTAAGCAGGAGGTTAAGGGTGGGCGAACAGTCATCATGAGCCGCCAATTCTATTTGGAAGAGGCACATAGAATATTAGGTGACAGCTCCACATATAAAATCTGAGATCAAGATCCGACTTCCACGTATTTAAAAGAACTCAATTGTCTTTTATTAACAGGAAAAGAGAAAAATATCATCCCCCAAGACGAATTAGATTTTTTGTATAATGTGAATTGCAAAACAGCTATATTTCATTTCCTCCCCAAAATCCACAAGGATTTAAAACAAACCTCAGGCCACCCTATTATTAGTGGTATAGGCTCTTTGTCTTCAAAACTGTGCGAATATATAGATTTCTTTTTGCAAACCTATGTCCAAACCATACCTTCTTACATTAAAGATACCAGACACATATTAGCTGATCTAGAAAAAATGTCTTGGAAACACACTTATATCATGGCCACGGTTGATGTATCCTCCTTATACTCTAGTATACCACATCAAAAAGGATTAGAAGTTACCTGTGATATTCTGGTTACAAAGGGAGTATTAAATAATAGCCAAATAGACTTTCTAATAGATTGTATACATTTTGTGTTAAGCAGAAATTATTTTTGGTTTGACTCTACTTTCTTTTTACAGTTATGTGGCGTCGCCATTGGTACGAGATTTGCCTCAAGTTTCGCCAACCTTCATGTATCCCATTGGGAAAATTTACATATACATTTGGGTCAGGCGCATGGGGGCAGTCCTATGGCGGCACTACATTGACGACTTTTTGATAATATGGGAAGGATCTACAGAAAGCATTGATTATTTCATCAAAGGTATAAAAATTAACAGTTATAATTTGAATTTTACATCTGTGGTTGATGAAGTCCAAATCAGTTTTTTAGATATAACTCTCTATGTACAAGAGAATCAACCTAAAGAGCAAAATCTTTTTTAAGAGCACAGAATGCAACAACGCAATTGACCGAACTAGCTCACATTATCCATCATGGCTCTCAAATTTACCGAAAGGTCAAATGACACGATTAAAAAGGAATTGCTCAGCGTGGGATGTACGCCTCAATTCCATGGACACAGCCGATACTCGTTAAGAAGATTCAGTTCCCTATTTAAAGGATGGCCGGTGTGAAGGGGATAAATAATATCCCTGAATAAGTTGAGACAGACGGAACGCATTGGATATCATCCAAAGATTCCAGATTTATTTGTCTTGGGACGTTTATTTAAATTGATTTTATCATTATTGCTGCTCCTTTACCTACCAGCTTCTGAAGTGATTCACATCACCAGGATCCACTGGATGCGGAGATATGCTAATTTTTAAACTGTGTTTGTAAGTGCAAGTGCAATTAGAATGCATTTTATACTTTACATATACAGTCTGCACTATCTTGTGTTCTCCTTCTCCATTATAAGCAGAGAATCAAACCACACCTGAGAGGACACGTATCCCTCCTATACTGTTAGATCTCCATGCTGATTTTCTCCTGACGGGCTTATCTATTTCCAAGCTTCTGTGAGTAATCTATGATATGCAGGTTTATTGATACCTGATGCTATTACCCTATGTAGCTTTTGTTTCTTCCTTTTTAGATATCTGGATATATCTGGTTTATTGTTTCTTAAGGTTGTATTCCCTCCTTTACATAGGAGATTTTTTTTCTTTTGTTTCACCCCACTTATAATTTTGTTCTATTCATTTATTGTTTGGTGTAAAGAGCGCAAGCTCTTTTAAGTGTGGGTGCCAATATAGCATTGATAGTGATTATATATATTCTTGTTCTTTGTTTTAGTGCCACAGACAGACAGACAGGATCCAACAGGCAAAAATAATGGAAGCAAATACTAAAAGAACAGCATGCGTATTACCGGACCTTAGAATGGCCAGATTTAATGCACAAAGAATAGTACAAGACAAGCCGTGGTCATAGATACAGAATTAAGATTAAATGTAAGGATAAGCCAAAGGTCAAGGACAATCAGAAGGGAGAATAGTCAAAGATAAGCCATGGCCAAAATGCCAGAAAATACAAGAAATAAACGCACTCTCGGATAAACCACAAATTTGGAAACCACGACAGGGCATCACAAATGGACAAGTGAAGGGCTCCAAGAAGGGCTCCCATTGGTTACTGGGACCTGGTGACGCCAAAACGAGGACGTCGATGACGTGATGATGCACGCACGTCTGCATCACCAGCATCAAAATTAGTGACTGTCTCTTTAATTGCGGCCTTTGAAAGCGGCCGGCGTTCATAGAAATGCCAGTGCAGCTTCCGGCCGTGTTGCGTGGAGAGCGGTGGGAATTTATTTTCATGTGTCCTCACTGTTCAGATGTGGCCGCCCGGGTCTGGCCCTCTGACAATAGCCCCCTCGAAGACCAACAGGACCTGGCTTAGCAGGAAACCTGACATGAAAGGAGCGGACAAGGCGAGCAACATGCACATTGGAGGCAGGAACCCAGGATCTCTCAACACCATAGCCCTTCCAGTGAATAAAATATTGCAAGGTACCCCAGGAGAATCGGGAGTCAATAATGGAATGAACCTCGTACTCCTCCTGCCTATCCACAGTAACAGGAAGAGGAGGAACAACAGCATGGGCAAAGTACGAGGCAGGTCAAGGGTATAGGATACAGGATTTACCCACCATATGATATGGAATGGTCCAACAAACTTCTGGGCCAATTTCATGGATGGACCTTCAATCTTAAATTACGAGTAGAGGGATGACTTTGTGGTCATGGGAAGAGGCGTGATGAGGTAGCACGCTGGAAGAGGTGGCGGTGTGGGTCGGAGAGCGGGAGAATGGCGTCCTGAGCTGATAGCTTTCTTGGAAGATTTGCGTGAATCAATTAACCTTCAAGTGCCAGACCGCCAAATGACCACTTTGAACTTCTAGAGAGGAGTCCTGGGACAGAAGATTGTAATAATCGCATTGAAAAGCTCTTCCTTTCAAACAATAAGCAGTATAAAGACATTGGATGAGTGCCTAACACGCCGATGGGCGCGATTAACTAAGGAGCCATTCCTACATCTACACAAGATAAGTACTCTTACTGATTTTTTATAATACCACTACCTCTTTTGCCTCTTTTGATAAAAGAACTGGGAATATAAAGGAGAACAAAAGGAATAAAGTAAGAGGGGATACGCTAAAACTGTTTACTCTCACTATATACAGAAAATATAAGATATAGTAGAAAGGAAGAAAAAGGGAAAGAAGAAAGGGGGAAAAAAGATGGAAAAAAAACCCAAATCATTTCATTTCTGGCACTCCAATGGCCTCAAAGAGAACAATGAAATGGAAGGAAAAAGATAAAAGGGAGGATTCCCAGACAAATTACTTTCTGTTTTTCCCCCTATTCCTAATAAGGAGAGACCAAACTATACTAATATGGCTCCTTTAGATGCCCATGAAAGCGCCCCCCAATGACAAGAGTTAATACATCATGATTTGTGAGATCAATCATTATATGTTACTCAAGAATTCCTAGTTGATAAATTAGATACACAATTGTCTTCTATTTTTAAGGAAATATCTAAGAGTTTTTTTCGAAATTAAAAAAGAAATTACAGACCTAGGGCTGAAATTAAACTCAATAGAAGAAAAAAATATAATCTATGAACAACTTATTACCTTGAAGGAAGTAAATAATAAAGTGGAAGATAAATTGTCACAAATAGGCATGATGCTTAGAGATTTAGAAGACCGTTTGCGACGCTGCAATTTAAAATTTAGAAATATTACAGAAGACATTGGCAGACACATCTAAAAGACTTTTTACATGCTTTTTTTTTAAATATATGGGCCTAGCAATAGAAGATCAACACCAACTTTTAGAACAAATTCATTATCTTGCTAAACCAAAAGAAGTTCCATCTCAATACCCAAGAAACATTATAGTATCTTTTCACTCATTTACATAGAAGAGATAATCCATCAAAAAGATTTAAAGAAATACAAATTTTTCAAACCAAGCAATGGAGAAATTCCTTTAGACAAGCTATTGGAAATTTGAGACAACACGATATTGGATGGTGGTGGGGATACCCAGCTAAGCTAATCCTATTGTGGAAATATGAGCAATTAAGCTTTGATTCCACAAATGCAATTCAAAATTGGCTAAAAGTAGCAGTTAGTAAGTAAACCTAATTTTGAAGGAGAGGTGGGATTAGCAAAGGGAAAAAAAAAGGAGAAAAGAAGCTACTAAATATGAAACTCTCTCTCTCTTTAGAATAACTATATGAGATAATTGTAATCACTTGGACACTAAAAAAATAAATAAAAAAATTAATCACTTATTGTATTAAGAAAAAATAAGAAAAGATTAATGATGGATACAGGTTGTGACCTAAAATAAAGAGGGGTGGGGTAAGGTGGAGGAGAGGAACCAAGAGGGGGTGCAATGAAATTTAGGTGTATATGGAGATTATCATGCAGTAAGAGAATCTCTGCTCTCCATGTATGCAGTTACACCTGAGGCATACCGGAGGCGGTTCTCAGACACTGCTAAACTAGTCGGCGATTCCTACGTCGAGTGGGCATGTCGGGTGCAACGCACAGCTGCCCACTGGATGGCGGGGTGCCAAGCCATATCCGGGGAAGAGGTGCTGCAGATGTTCCTGCTGGAACATTGCTTTGAAAAATTATCTACAGGAGTCAGGGAGTGGGTCCGGGACCGTAAACCCTCCACCCTGCATGAAGCGGCCCGTCTGGCAGATGAGTATACGGATGCCTGTAAACTGGACAGTGCTACACCCAAGACCCCTGCTAGAGTGGAATATCAACCAGCAGCACCCCGAGCAGCTACCGCCTACCAGCCCCTGGCGCACCGCCCTCCAGCACCACCTCCAGCCACTAACTACCCTCCTGATTTAACCCATGGGACTACTCCCAGCCCATCCGGTGCTTCGAATGCAAGCAGCTAGGGCACAAAAGACCAGAATTCCCACTAAACACCGCTAACCATGCCCAGTCCTGGAGGAGACCTGCCGGCGGAAACCAGCGTAACCCTCAGCCTGCTGCCCACTGCATAGAGGAGGAGGAATGTTGGGGCATTCTGCACGAAGCAGACCCCGTGCAAGCTGCCCACCAGGACAATAGACAGCAGCACCGGCATCTGGTTAAAGTGAATGGGAAGGAGGTCAGTGGTCTGCGAGATACCGGTGCAGCCATGACCTTACTCCAAAAGAACTTGGTGTCCGAGAACCAGCACACTGGAGACACTGTGGCCGTGAGGGTAGCAGGGGGCGCTGTGTTCCGCCTGCCTGTTGCCCGGGTACATTTGGATTGGGTAGTGGGCACTAGACATGTGAATGTGGGGGTCATGAGGGATTTGCCAGCTGACGTTCTCCTTGGAAATGATTTGGCCCCCCTTGTTTCTGCATACGCCCCGATGGGTCCCGCTGAGGTTAGCGCTGTGATGACCCATCCCCAGACCCGTGCCTCCGAGACAGGCCCACCAGCTGCTGAGACCCAGGTAAGACTCTCTTCCCCGACTTGTACCCCAGAAGCGTTCGGGAGGGAAACCCGGGAGGATCCAACCCTTCAGAAGTATAGGGCTAGGGCAGATGCTAGGGAACGTTATGAGTGGGTGGGGGACTAGGCTATAGGGCTAGGGCAGATGCTGGGGAACGTTATGAGTGGGTGGGGGACAGGCTGCATAGGATCCCTAAACCTTCCCAGAAAAGGGCCGCCCCTCCGCAGAGTCGGCAGCTGGTGGTGCCTGCGAAATACCAGTAACAGATTCTGTGGATTGGGCATGATGTGCCATTAGCTGGACATCTAGGGTCCCACCGCACAGCTCATAGGATCACCCAAAATTTCTTCTGGCCCAATTTTAACCAAGATGTGTGGGTATATTGTAGTACTTGTGACACCTTTCAATGGGTAGGTTAGCAGGGGGATCACCCAAAAGCTAGGCTTATGTCTATGCCTATCATTGGGGAACCCTTTTCCCGCATAGCTGTTGACATTGTGGGTCCACTGGCCAGGGCTAGTCCATCAGGTAAGAAGTATATTCTCACCGTGGTGGACTACGCCACTCATTATCCAGAGGCAGTAGCACTGTCTAATATAAAGGCAGAGACAGTTTCTGATGCCCTGGTTAAGATTTTTACTAGGGTAGGGTTCCCTAAAGAGATTCTCTCCGACCAGGGAATCCAGTTTACCACTGTGCTCACCCAGCAGCTGTGGAAGGTGTGCAGCATTAAACCGCTGCTCAGTTCACCTTATCACCCACAGACTAACGGTCTCTGCGAGCGCTTTAATGGCACCCTCAAGCAGATGCTGAGGATCTTTACTGACACTTGCAGAGACTGGGAGCGATTCCTGCCTCATCTGCTATTTGCGTACAGAGAGGTGCCCCAGGAATCTACTGGGTTCTCTCCCTTTGAGTTACTCTATGGGAGAAGGGTCCGCGAACCCTTGGATCTCATTCGAGGACACTGGGAGGGAGAGACAGAGCTCGAGGGGACCCCCATAATATCATATGTCCTGGAACTCCGGGACCGCATGGAGAAACTGTCCCTGATGGTAAGGGACAATTTCTAGGCAGCCCAGGGGAGACAGAAGAGGTGGTACAATCGGGGTGCCCGGCAGCGGTTCTTCCAGGTGGGGCAGAAAGTTTTGGTGCTCAAGTCTGTGAAGACAAACAAGATGCAAGCATCTTGGCAGGGCCCGTAAAGTGTTAGCTCAGGTATGTGATACTACCTATATTATAGCCAGCTGTGCAGATGAGAGGATTCAGCGATCCTTTCATGTGAACATGCTGAAGGAGTATCAGGAGAGACCAGAAGATGTCGCTGCAGTATGTGCCCCTGCTGCAGACGACCCGGAGAATTTACCCCAGCTCAATTTATTAGAGAAGGACCCCCAGACTGACCTCACTAGCCTTGTGCAGCAAGGGAACCGGTTAAGCCCCACAGAGAAGATACAGGCAAGGCAGCTTCTGTGGGAGAAGCAGGCAACGCTCTCCCAAGAGCCCGGTTACACTACCCTAGCTGCACATTAGGGATAGACCCCTGGACAGAATCCCCTGCGAAAACCCCCTTACCGTATCCCTGAAGCAGTCCGAGAGGGAATGCAGAAGGAGATACAGGAGATGACTCGGCTGGGAGTCATCGAACACTCCGATAGCCCTTGGGCTTCACCTGGTACCTAAGAAAGATGGGATCACCCGGTTCTGTGTGGACTACAGGCGGCTCAACGAGAGGACCACCACTGACGCCTACCCGATGCCCCGGGTAGACGAGTTACTAGACCGTATTGCCAGGGGACACTATCTGACCACCATAGACCTATGTAAGGGCTATTGGCAGATTCCCCTGGCCGAGGATGCTATCCCCAAGGCGGCATTTTTCACCCTATTTGGCCTGTAACAGTTTAAGATCATGCCATTTGGGAGGAAGAATGCTCCGGCTACCTTCCAGCGTATGGTGGATAGACTCCTCGATGGCTTCCAGGAATTTGCTTGTGCATATCTGGACGACATTGCGGTCTACAGTGAGTCCTGGGAGGAACATCTAGTCCATCTAGGGGTGGTTCTGGACAAGATTTGGGCCTCTGGCCTGACCTTGAAACCAGACAAGTGCCATCTAGGTATGGCTGAAGTACAGTACTTGGGTCACAGAGTGGGGTGTGGGAGCCAGAGACCGGAGCCAGCCAAGGTAGAGGCTGTGGCTAACTGGCCCACACATATCACTAAGACCCAAATGCTAGCCTTCTTGGCGACAGCAGGGTACTACTGACTGACCTGACTAAGAAGAACCTCCCTTGGCAGGTCCTGTGGTCTCCAACTTGTGAAGCCTTGTTTTAGGCACTGAAGCAGGCTCTTGTGAATACCCCTGTTTTGGCTGCCACAGTCCCTAACAAAGTTTTCTTGTTCACACAGATGCTTCCATGTATGGACTGGGGGCTGTGCTGAGCCAAGTCGGGGAGGATGGAGGAGAGCACTCTGTCGCATACTTAAACAGAAAGTTATTACCTCAAGAAGTAAGTTATGCGGCAGTGAAGAAGGAGTGTTTAGCCCTGGTCTGGGCACTGAAGAAGTTGAGCCCTTATTTATATGGACAGGAATTCTCTCTTATAACGAACCACAATCCCTTAGTCTGGCTTAACCGGGTCTCAGGAAACAATGGTAGATTGCTGCGGTGGAGTTTAGCCCTCCAACCCTATAACTTCACCATCAGCTAGCGGCCCGGTAAGCAGAACGGGAATGCAGATGGATTGTCCCAGCAAACTGACATCCCTACCACGTAGTCCTAGTCATCCCCAAGTTGACCCGCCAAAGGGTCAAGCCGGGTCTGCCGGAGTGTCCCACAAGGAGGGAGCCGTGTGACAGATCCCTCTGTCTTGGAACTATATGGCTATCCGGTTTGATTCGTGTTGATTCCTATAATTTCCTATCCGTTCTTTTTCTAGTTCGGTGAATTGAAGTGGTTGGGAGTTGCTATTTTCGTATCAAGGTGAATCCCTCATTCGGTATTAACCCCTGATACCCGGGTTATACCGTAACAATATGTATTTAACACTTCAAAGGATTAAAATATTCAAGGAAGGATTATGCTTTAAAGTAGTGATTAGAGAAGAAAAGAGAAAGGGGATATGATGCACTGGCACACAAAGTAATATAATTAATAATAGGTCACTATGAACACTTAAGAAAATATATGTGAAGATTTGGTTAAACACAGACACTTTAATGATACTAACACAAAGAGTTGGAAAGGTGAAACCAGATAGAGATGGTGTAGAAATGTTAAGTGCTTAAATACAGGGAGTGCAGAATTATTAGGCAAGTTGTATTTTTGAGGATTAATTTTATTATTGAACAACAACCATGTTCTCAATGAACCCAAAAAACTCATTAATATCAAAGCTGAATATTTTTGGAAGTAGTTTTTAGTTTGTTTTTAGTTATAGCTATGTTAGGGGGATATCTGTGTGTGCAGGTGACTATTACTGTGCATAATTATTAGGCAACTTAACAAAAAACAAATATATACCCATTTCAATTATTTATTATTACCAGTGAAACCAATATAACATCTCAACATTCACAAATATACATTTCTGACATTCAAAAACAAAACAAAAACAAATCAGTGACCAATATAGCCACCTTTCTTTGCAAGGACACTCAAAAGCCTGCCATCCATGGATTCTGTCAGTGTTTTGATCTGTTCACCATCAACATTGCGTGCAGCAGCAACCACAGCCTCCCAGACACTGTTCAGAGAGGTGTACTGTTTTCCCTCCTTGTAAATCTCACATTTGATGATGGACCACAGGTTCTCAATGGGGTTCAGATCAGGTGAACAAGGAGGCCATGTCATTAGATTTTCTTCTTTTATACCCTTTCTTGCCAGCCACGCTGTGGAGTACTTGGACGCGTGTGATGGAGCATTGTCCTGCATGAAAATCATGTTTTTCTTGAAGGATGCAGACTTCTTCCTGTACCACTGCTTGAAGAAGGTGTCTTCCAGGAACTGGCAGTAGGACTGGGAGTTGAGCTTGACTCCATCCTCAACCCGAAAAGGCCCCACAAGCTCATCTTTGATGATACCAGCCCAAACCAGTACTCCACCTCCACCTTGCTGGCATCTGAGTCGGACTGGAGCTCTCTGCCCTTTACCAATCCAGCCACGGGCCCATCCATCTGGCCCATCAAGACTCACTCTCATTTCATCAGTCCATAAAACCTTAGAAAAATCAGTCTTGAGATATTTCTTGGCCCAGTCTTGACGTTTCAGCTTGTGTGTCTTGTTCAGTGGTGGTCGTCTTTCAGCCTTTCTTACCTTGGCCATGTCTCTGAGTATTGCACACCTTGTGCTTTTGGGCACTCCAGTGATGTTGCAGCTCTGAAATATGGCCAAACTGGTGGCAAGTGGCATCGTGGCAGCTGCACGCTTGACTTTTCTCAGTTCATGGGCAGTTATTTTGCGCCTTGGTTTTTCCACACGCTTCTTGCGACCCTGTTGACTATTTTGAATGAAACGCTTGATTGTTCGATGATCACGCTTCAGAAGCTTTGCAATTTTAAGAGTGCTGCATCCCTCTGCAAGATATCTCACTATTTTTGACTTTTCTGAGCCTGTCAAGTCCTTCTTTGACCCATTTTGCCAAAGGAAAGGAAGTTGCCTAATAATTATGCACACCTGATATAGGGTGTTGATGTCATTAGACCACACCCCTTCTCATTACAGAGATGCACATCACCTAATATGCTTAATTGGTAGTAGGCTTTCGAGCCTATACAGCTTGGAGTAAGACAACATGCATAAAGAGGATGATGTGGTCAAAATACTCATTTGCCTAATAATTCTGCACTCCCTGTAGAGTAAGATTTCATCTTAGGAAAAATATATAACAAGAAGGTTCTGACATAAGATGGAACCTAAACATAATTCGGATAATCTAAAAAAAATGTTCTCTTAAACTTCTGAAACTTATAGTACAAAGAGAGAATAATTAATAATAAGAGAAAGGTACATACAATTTTAAAAATAGAGCCTTATAAAAATTTATTTTTGGTTGTTTATGGAATACTAGCTTAAATATGTATATAGGCGTGTAGAAGGTAAATTAAACCTGAAGGAATATATATCTATATAGGCTTCTAAAATAAGTAAAGTATAAACTCCCCTCTCTACACTAACTTTTTAAGAGGGATTGAGGATATATTATACATATAATTATAGAATAGCAAATAGATATTGCTATACTAATTATAAAACTGATCTAACACACTTAGCAGTATAAATTTAGCTTCATGCTTAGCGCAAGCCATCTTTGTCCCCTACTTTGTTAGGCATGAGCCATGCCTGTTTGAGATTAACCGAGACGAGTACTCGGTATTCTCCTCAGTGTATTATTGTTGATTCGAGATACAGAATATTTCTAAGGTTCGATATGAATGGTGTATATGTTTTATAACCGAGAGAAAAAGAAAATTGGAGGTAATCGCACATAATATATGCAGAGAGTGTGGAATAACCCGAGAAGATAATGAATTAATTAAAACGTCACTTTTAATAATATCCTATAAAAAAAAAGGTCACAGAAATTGGGCTTTATAACACTATAAACTGATGAAAAAATAATAAATCTATAAAAATAATCAGAATAATAACTGACTGGTGCAGGACTCAAACTTTCCACTGAGATCTTTTTTAGGGACTCAATAAGATAGAGCCAAAATGTATCCTAAATGGCGGTTGACTCATAACACTATAGACTAATGAAAAAATAATAATAAGTCTAAAAAGTAATCAGTATAATAATTGACTGGTGCAAGACTCAAACTGTCCACTGAGTCTTTTTTAGGGACTCAACAAGATAGAGCCATTATCAAAAGATCCTAATGGGCTTATTTGAAATATTAAAAAAAGAAAAGTATAGATTACTTCTATAGAAGACAATACAATACTTAATCAAATAATTTCTACTTGGGGTGGGGGCGTGGCTAACCACTGAGAGCAATGGATGCATAATCCTTTAGCTCAGGCTCACAGGGTCACAATCTGATGCCATCCTGACAATCTGAGCACATATAAAGACAACAAATGCGACATGGCAAAACAAAAGGGAAAGAAGAACGCCCCAAAGGCAGAAAAACGTAACTTTTTGGGGAATAAATGACAAAACGAGCAGATGGAGATCCGGGCCTTCTCTCAAGATGGCGGAGCAAGCTCTGACAGCACAGAGTGCCCCACTCCGACTGAGATAGATCCAGACCCTGACAAGCTCACAAAAAGTCACCTACAGCAGGCACTGGATGCACTGTCACAGAAGCTGATTACAACTTGGCATCGTTCATTAAGGAAAGATGTTCAAGAACTGGGTAAAAGGACATCACATGTTGAATCTAAAATGGAGGACTTTGCCTCAGCACATAACGATCTGGCCACACACGTGGAACAGATCAAACAAAAGCTCACCGCTACTGAGCTGAAACTAACTGACCTGGAAGATAGGGTGCGCAGAAATAATCTGCGTCTCAAAGGGATACCAGAATCAATAATACCAGAAAACCTACAAACCTATGTTAGAGGTCTCCTACATGTAAATGTCCCGGAGATACCAGCGGATATGTTACTCATAGACAGAGTGCATCGGCTTCCAAGGTCAAGATTCTTGCCTGAAACAGGCCGCGAGATGTCTTGATGCGCATTCATTACTATCATATAAAAGAGCACATATTGCGAGTGAGCCGCAACAAAGTGAAACCGCCGGCAGACTTCCCAGAGATTAAAATATTTGCGGATCTTTCGGCCTCCCCCTAACGCAGGAGGAAAGACTTCTTACAAATAGCCAACACACTGCGGTCCAACGGCATCAGATTCCACTGGGGTTTCCCAACAAAAATGCTGTTAACAAAAGACGGATCCACACAAGTTATCACATCACCGGAGGACGGGATGAGAAAATTGCGGCTCTGGGGACTCACAGAAAAAGAACCGGAACTGCAGGCTTCACCACCTCATCATTTGCAGCTTGAATGGAGCAGAGCAACCCCCACGAAAAAACCTCACTAAAAGAATGCAAGTATAAAACAAAAGCAAGCATGTTGTAACTGCACACAGCATGGACTGATCTCCATGTAAAATACTTGCTAAAAGTTATTAATGTTAATCTGTTTTCTATCTTCCCATCATATGTTTTAAAGCAACCTGTATATTAAGCACATATGGTTAAACTTTCCTATAGTAAGATACCATGTAAATTACTTGCTAAGGGTTGTTACAGTTAATCTATTTTCTTCTCTTCCACCTAATGATTTAAAGCAACCTGTATATTAAGCAACTAATGGTTCAATTTTCCCATAGTAAGAGACCATGTAAACTACCTACTAATAAGGGTTATTACTGTTAATTTGTTTTCTACTTTCCCACTAATGAGCTAAAGCAACCTGCATATTGAGCAACATAATGTAAAATCTTTCTCTAGTAAGAGAGCATGCAAATGAACTACTAAGGATTGTTACTGGTAACTGTTTTCTACTTTCCCACCTAATGGGTTACAGCAAACTGCATATTAAAGGGACACTATAGTCACCTGAACAACTTTAGCTTAATGAAGCAGTTTTGGTGTATAGAACATGCCCCTGCAGCCTCACTGCTCAATCCACTGCCATTTAGGAGTTAAATCCCTTTGTTTATGAACCCTAGTCACACCTCCCTGCATGTGACTTGCAAAGCCTTCCATAAACACTTCCTGTAAAGATAGCCCTATTTAGGCTTTCTTTATTGCAAGTTCTGTTTAATTAAGATTTTCTTATCCCCTGCTATGTTAGTAGCTTGCTAGACCCTGCAAGAGCCTCCTGTATGTGATTACAGTTCAATTTAGAGATTGAGATACAATTATTTAAGGTAAATTACATCTGTTTGAAAGTAAAACCAGTTTTTTTTTATGCAGGTTCTGTCAATCATAGTCAGGGGAGGTGTGGCTAGGGCTGCATAAACAGAAACAAAGTGATTTAACTCCTAAATGACAGTGAATTGAGCAATGAAATTGCAGGGGAATGATCTATACACTAAAACTGCTTTATTTAGCTAAAGTAATTTAGGTGACCATAGTGTTCTTAAGCAACATACAGTTCAATCTCTCTATGGTATGAGACCATATAAATTAACTGCCTAGGATTATTACTGGTAACCTGCTTTCTACTTTCCCACCTAATGGGTTAAAGCAACCTGCATATTAAGCAACATAAGGTTCAATCTCTCTATGGTAAGAGACAAAGTACATTAACTGCTAAGAATTTTATGGCAAGACAGGAGGCTTCATATTTGCTTATCCTTCTTTACTGTAACTCCCAGCAGCAAAGAAACAGTTAACAGCAGTGTAAAAAAGTTAAACCAATCAGTTTGCATCACAGTAATATAAACTGTCATCAGGCTCCTCCCAATTCTTCTTTCTTTGCTGCTTAGCCTCCCAGGTGAGTCTATTCTAATTATACTCCTATTAATTCTCTATTTTAGCTGACTATTACATATTTTATATTATTTAAATATTTTTCATACAGTTTCTTCTTTTCTATTTATGTGCATTTTGCTTTTATATACTTAGATTACATGGGCTGACACTCTAGTCAGCCCACAAACTCAGATTACCTCACATTACTTCACTCTTTAATTTTATTGTGCTGTCAGTTTAAATTCTCATGCACTGACACTTTCGCCGCAGCGCCCGGCATTTTGCCGGTCCGCCCAGTCGCTCAGTTTCCCCATACACAATTTGTGTTGCCCTGCCGTCTCCATAGAGACGCGTCCCGCCCTTTCTTTATGCCGCGGCCATTTCTATGAGCTTTTCCCGGGCTTCCCTCTCAGCACCATCTTGTGGTAGGTTTATGCGCTGTGGGGATATTTATGGGATAATAATAGTAACAGTGAGAATTGCCCACTAATTCAATTCTCAGATCCCAAATATCGTTATCGTGTTAAGTGAAAAGTATTTCATATAAATAATATCACAATGTTATAAAAATAGATTTATTTATAATAACCAATTAATTAATAATAATATGTAACATGCAATAATTAATGAATATTCAGTATAAAACAAAATGCAATACAAAGGAATGGCTATACACGTTTCAATGGCTAAACAGCATTTTCTGTCAAGACTTTTTGACGATTTATGAGGTATCCTTACACAGAGAGAAAGCGAAGCTTTTCACAGCGAAGGGCCATAAAACCCTTGCTAACAGTTAGAATAACCCTTTCAATGCTGGCTAGATCTCCTAGGTAATTAAGATCTATTCTTATGTAATTTTAAATAAAATAACATTAAACCAGTTCATTAGTCATTTCCTGGAACCATCCAATAAGAGAATCTACCATATTATATAAGCAGAGTTTAATTTGTCTAAAAGATATCTTATCTTAATTTAGAGCAAATCAATACACCTGGATAAAAACAGCGGTATGCTAACATGTGAAAATATCACATTAATATATAATTATTATTAATTCCACCTGCAGAATGGAATGTTTATAACTATATATTCTTTAGTTAACAAAGATTTCTTAATATGGAAATCTGACCGTGCTTTATCCAGTCATATATAATGCTATTAGTACATTTTAATTAATTTAATTAATTAAATGAAACCAGTATAATTACCAGTTGAGTAGATATTTCATCCGATTGGTAGATAGTCTCAGGAACTTATTTGGATGTCTGTAGGTGCATGGAGGTGTGTAGGTAATAGTGTCCTAGAGTGTCATTGCTCCCGACTGCTCACTTCTTTGCTTTCTTTGCATACCCCCTTCTCGTCTCTTTCTTCTTTCTCCTTTGCATACCCTCTATCTTCCCTTTGTCCTAACTTTTAAAGGGCCAGACTCTCTGTACGTCATCAGTTGATAATCCAATAGAAGCACTAGAGGTGTGGTTATCTTCCAGATCGCAATTTAGTTATTTGGTCAATAGAGGGCAGTCTTGTCCCACTAAACATACCTATCCAGGAAAGAGTTAACTTTTCCTGGTGGCTATTTTGACGTCATTTTGGCCTATCTTTATAGTGCCATAACTTAAAAGTTTTTCTGTCAGATCAAACAGTTTCTTTGAGTTTTGTCCAGACTTAGTGTCTGGCAAATTCTGAGTTTTGACCCGTAACTTACAATGGGACCTTATACATATAGACAGTAAAATTAAATTATTTAATCTTCTCTGTCACAAATGTCTGGGTTTAGAATTGATTATTCCATTAGCATTTAAGACAGTCTATCCAACCCCCGTTCTCCTTATCACTTGGTTTGTATATACTATGCATTCCTTTAGCTCTGGCAAAGTGGTTAGTTTTACAGATAGAAATCTTGTGTCTCTTTGTTAACTTGAAAATCACAAAATGGAGTCTGCTCTGTTCAAAAGTAACTCAGAATATACACTTTTAATTTCTATCATAGCACAAGATGTCTGCCGATATAAATACCCTGACAGCGCGGCGTTTCCCTTGCGTTTCGGCTCTCACTGCAAAACGCGACCTAGCCGTTTGGTAAGTATATTTTTACCTCTTAAAGCCCCAGACCCTTTAGTTTAATTAAAGATATATACCCATACTCAAAATTTCCATTTTTTCTTTCAGATTACAGCAATAACTATCAACAAGCTTGCACAAAACCCTTGCTTGATTCTGAGGGTGACCCCCTCTAGCCTCTCCTTCAAGGGTGACCCCCTTTGCTGCCTCTGTACAGGGTAATCCCTATATAATTACACAGGTACATACCTGTTACTTGACCTTGGACACTATATTGTCCTTCTCTCTCTGGGTGAACCCCACTGATAAATTGTGGACGAACTCCACTTTACAGGATACTTGTTCTCCTGCATTTTACACGCAGTCTAAGTCCACCGCCTCATTGTAATTAGTTTGTCTGCAAAAATAAATAAATATATAATAAATAAATATATAATAATTAAATTATTTTGTGGTGACCCCACTGTTACTGACAATATGTCAGATGTGCCAGAACCAGCAGTTTCTGCCGAACTTAAGGCTTGGCTATTCAATGCCATTACTGAGTCCATACCCAAAGATTTAGCGGCTTTCCGCGAACAAACAGTCCCAGCCCTTACGGCGACCATTACCCAACTCTCAGACTCCGGGGATTCTCACCCTTCAGAGCATGATGAAGCCCCTCGCAAACGCCCTTGGAAGGGCGATAGCGCCACCGCCGGTAAAGGCAAAGCGCCTGCCAAACACCCTAAAGTTCCCTATTCTAAACCCAAGCAGACCACCTCCCAACATGATTTTGACGGATTTGAGGGTTCAACCTCTAATTATAATCTCCAAGTGTTAGACGAATACTACGCAGAACACTCGGATACTGAGGCTCCACCTCATAAGACATTCCGAGACCTTTACCCTTCCGATTCTGCAATTAATGAACCACCCCGCATACCTCTAGCGGAATTCGAATTGGAGTCTGATCTCACCTCTGAAAACCCTAACTTAAAAGAGGATACCTTATTTGACACCTCTGGCCGCCCTTTATTTGACCCCAGATGCATCAGGCACCCTAGATCTGCCGAATGGACGCCCCCGGACCACATTGCCAAATACTGTAGAATGTGGCTCCGTCGGCCTTTAGAAAAAGAGGTGAGAGCCAAATTGAGGGCAGAATGCCCACGCCCCACTATCCCAGACAAGGTGGCCAATACACCTGAATTCGACCCTTTCCTTATTACCTTTCTAACCAAGTCGGGGAAAGACCCCCGTAAGGGTCTAGAACAGGGTCTGAAAGCCACTCAAGACAAGTTGATGGATGTGGCGGGCCGCTCATACAAATCTTCATTATTGCAGACGAGGCTTTATCAGGTGGCACATTTGATGCACATATGGTGCGAGAGTGGGCACAAAGGGCCTTATGCCTTTTAGGCAATGCCAATGTGGCAATATCAACAGAACGGCGGAAGGCCGTCCTTTATAAAATCAATGCCAAGCTTGCCGAATTGGGCACTAAAGAACTTGGTCCAGAGGCTCAAGGCATGTTATTTGGAGACAAGTTCATAAAAGTCTCTGTTTTTACTACGCTGACAACAGCACAATCCTCCATTCGCAAGGTATTTTGCACT
Source organism: Pelobates cultripes (assembly GCA_933207985.1). NCBI lineage: Eukaryota > Metazoa > Chordata > Amphibia > Anura > Pelobatidae > Pelobates > Pelobates cultripes. Next base: position 205,917,491 of record OW240913.1, on the reverse strand, counting down.
CAGCGTTTTTCCGGAAGAGCTGGTCGCTATAGAGGCTGAGCGACTGGCAGAGCCGCCTTCACAGGCTACAGGCCTCGACCTTCAGACACCTGGAACTCGGGCAATACCTGATTCCACCACAGGCAATTTTTCCCCTCTCGCGGAGCTATCCGAGGACGTAGATCCGCTTCCCTCCGCGGTCGCACTGCTACAGGTAATGGACCTTCCTTATTCTCATATTCCTATTGCAGGCCGGTTAACCTTTTATTCCCAACAGTGGTCTCAACTCACTCAGGATCCTTGGATCCTTCAGACGGTGTCCGGGTTCCACCTGGACTTTTCAGACGAACCAATACAAAATTCTCCTCCTACCCAATCAAAATGTCACTGTTAGACGAGTCGACTCTACGGAGCGAACTCGACGATCTATTCACCAAGGGTGCGATCGAAAGAGTTGTTGGCCCACAGAACTTTATAAGCAACATGTTTCTAGTCAAGAAAAAATCAGGAGGTCTACGACCTGTCATCAACTTGAGAGATCTGAACAGGTTCATCACATACCGTCACTTCAAAATGGAGGGAATCCATTTATTGAGAGACCTACTCTCCGAGGGAGATTGGTTCTCCCGCTTCGATCTAAAGGATGCATACCTCACGGTGCCGGTAACACCAGCACACCGCTGCCTCCTTCAGTTTCGTTGGGAACAAGCACTATGGCAGTTCACCTGCCTCCCCTTCGGCCTATCTTCTGCACCCTGGTGCTTTACCAAACTAATGAAACCAGTGATGGCCTTACTGCCAAGGAATCCGCTCCATAATTTATCTGGACGATATCCTCCTCATGGCACAGGACCAAGAAACTCTCCACATTCATACAAGCATGACCTCCGCCCTGTTGCAGAATCTTGGCTTCGTGATCAATCACCAGAAATCATCTCTAACACCGTCCCAGACGATACAATTCCTGGGATTCCAGATAGACTCTGTTCAAGCAGTCCTTCAACTTCCGGCATCCAAAATCAAATCCATAAAAAAAGACATTCGGCGGTTACTGATATCACCACACCTCCGCCTGCGAGATCTAGCCCGCACCATCGGCTTGCTCTCCGCTTCAATACAGGCTATATTCCCTGCCCCACTGCACTACCGGGCATTGCAACGCCTGAAGACTCAATACTTACATCAGTCGACGTCTTACGACCAACGGATCACACTCACAGACAAAGTCCGGCTCGAACTCCATTGGTGGCTACACCATATGGACGCTTGGAATGGAAGAGCCATTTTCGGATCCCAACCCGACTTCATCCTGGAATCAGATGCAAGTCTGCTCGGATGGGGCGCAACTTGCTCGGAAAGCTCTACAGGAGGACTCTGGTCCCACTCGGAACGAGCACTTCATATCAACTGCCTCGAACTGATTGCAGGCTCCTTCGCAATCCGCAGTTTCGCCAAGGATGTCTACAATTGTTCCGTGGTGCTGAAGATGGACAACGTGTCAGCAGTTCGTTACGTGAATCATCTAGGAGGTTCCAAATCGAAGATGCTCTCAGACCTGACCAAAGAATTATATCAGTTCTGCCTAGACAGGAATATCTCCCTGCGAGCAGAATATCTATCGGGATCAGACAACCTCGTCACAGACTGGTTCTCCCGACATTGGAGGGACTCCAGCGATTGGCAACTGAATCCACAGATATTTCACCGTCTCCAGATCTGCCGGGGGCCATTCAACCTGGACCTCTTTGCATCTCGCCTCAACAGGCAGACAGACGCATTTTACAGCTGGTAGCCAGACCCAGCGTGCCTTGCAGTCGATGCCTTCTTACAGACGTGGCCGATGTCCGGGGCATATGCGTTCCCACCATTCTCCATGATTCCACGCACACTACAGCACCTCAAAACTCAGGGTGTCAAGATAACACTAGTGACCCCGCTATGGCGGGCCCAACCATGGTATCCTTACCTCCTGGAAATGTCAGTGGACTTCCCCCTGCTGCTACCGACCGTCTCCAATCTCCTCAGAGACCCGACAGGCAACTTTCACCCATTGGCAATCCAGGATCATCTCCAACTAGTGGCTTGGACCATTTCAGGGGATCTTGGAATGTCTCAGGCCTTTCAACAACTGCTCAGGGACTCCTTTAGGATTCATGGGCCCCGGGAACCAGACGCTCTTACATCTCTGCATGGCGTCTCTGGAGTTGCTGGTGCTTGGAAAGGAACCTTGATCCCTTTTCAACATCTATAATTAATATTATCAATTTCATGTCGTCTCTGTTTGACCAGGGTAAATCCTACCGGACCATTAACACATTTCGGTCTGCTATTTCTGCAGCGCACGTTCCTATCGAAAGTTCTTCAGTAGGCAAACACCCTTCTGTCTGTAGACTCTTGCGGGGCATCCGCATCGCTAGACCCCCGACTCCCAAATATAATCAATTCTGGGACGTGGCCATCATGCTCACGTTCTTAGAAGCTTGGCCGGACAACGAGGCGCTCTCCCTACGCCAACTGTCAGCCAAATTAGCTCTCCTCCTTTGCTTGGTCTCCTTCCAAAGAGTTTCCGACATCAAGGCTTTCGACTTTCATGCCCTCGATTTCACACTGGAAGACGCACTAGACGCACTAAGACCAACTCATCTACTGTGACCTACCCCTATTTCTCGGAGAAACCCCTCCTCTGCGTAGCCCGGTGTATAAGACACTATATCGCTCGCACTACCCTTCTCAGAGCACCTACTGGGCCCCTCCTGGTATCTTATGTGCGACCTCACAAACCAGTCTCGTGCCCTACCATTGCACATTGGATTAAATGGCTTCTAGCCCTGGCTGGCATTGATGCGTCTTTCGGAGCTCACTCGGTTAGAGGCCTATACTCATTAGTTCATTATTATATGCTAAACACGCTTTCAATTGTACATTAGTTTATTGTATTCTAGGTGTGTCACTTACTTTACATACCACACAGTTAATTATCAGAGGTTAGAGCTTGCACTTAAATTGGAAGTCAGTTCACTGCATTTAATTTGGCTTTTCTCTTGCCAAAGAGACCATACTTTCACGATGTTTCTCTTTCCTCCTAGTGTGAAGATCACTTGTCTTCTGTCTCGAATCTACCTGCGGGTTGAACACTGCCTCCATCCTACCGGATACCTACACCGTTACCTGCTCATCGTTTTAATGGTTCTACGTTTACGTGGTTGACTCTACGGCTGTTCGGCTACATCAAGAAAGAGGAATTGGGAGGAGCCTGATGACAGTTTATATTACTGTGATGCTTACTGATTGGTTAAACTTTTTTACACTGCTGTTAACTGTTTCTTTGCTGCTGGGAGTTACAGTAAAGAAAGATAAGCAAATATTCACCTCCTGTCTTTAATAAAATTTAGATTATTCGGTCACTACGAGTTAGAATAATCCCGAATTATTACTGCTAACCTGTTTTCTACTCCCCCACCTCATGATGTAAACAACCTGTACTTTAAGCAACATGTAGTTCACATTTCCCACAGTAATAGACCATGTAAATTACCTGCTAAGGGTTATTACTGCCAATTAATCTCCACTCTCCCATTTTATGACCAGTGGCGGATCCAGAGTCTGATCTTGGGAGGGTCACTTGTAGATTATTTAAATAAATAATCCAGGCACAATAACCACTACAGCTCAGTGTAGTAGTTATGGTGCTAGTAGTGCCAGGATCCCACCCCAGAGTAAGTAGTCATACCGTTTTAGAACAGTTTGACAACTTACCTGGGGTCTGCTGGAATATAGGGCATAGGAGCAGTGGTATGTGTTAGGGGTGAAGTATGTGAGCGGTGAAGTGTGTGTGTGAGTGCGGCAGTGTATGTCAGGGTTGCAGTGTGTGTGTTAGGGGGCAGTGTATGTGTGGGGCAGCAGTGTGTGTATGGGGGCACTGTTTGTGTTTTTGGGGCAGTGTGTGTATGTGGGGCACTGTATGTCTGTGTGGGGCAGTGTGTGTATGGGGAGCACTGTATCTTTGTGTGGGGCAGTGTGTGAATGGGGGGCAGCAGTGTGTGTAGGACTACTTCTTTAATAATATGTGGAGACCTCAATCATGTGCTACACCCACATATGGACACAACATATCAATCATGTGCTACACCCACATATCCACTCCCAGATCCAAAGCACTAAACCCACATTGTAAGGCCCTCACTAAACTTATTTCAGATTATGGCTGTAGCAGATGGTACCAGGGCTGTCCTAAAAGACTGGAATAATATTGCAATTCGTGTGTTGTTTCCGTTTCTATGGTTAAAATGTATGTGGGATTTGTATGATTGTTTGGTAGTTTCCATCCGTACTCCATACGAATGTAAACTACCGAACTAACAGACCCCCCCAGAGAGAAGTGTGTACCTTATTAAGCTTTCACACTTCTCTAACCTCAGGTTAATCGGTACTTTAGTGATGTATCTGGGTGGCCGCCATTCGGTATCTTACGCACAAAAATCTCAGCAGTGTTTGGTCGTCGAGTGTCTGGAACTCAAATCGGACACTCGATTACCCGAACACCGCTGAGACCTTCATGGCTCCGTAACTCCCGAACGGGAAGGCTAATCAGCCTCCCGTTCGGTAGATTCAAAGTACCGAACGAGGGGGTTCATACGAATACAAGATTAATCGTGGATGGCAGTATTTTATGTGTGTTTTACCTCCCGAATGAAGACCGACCGCAGGGCCAAAACCCATGGAACCCTTTTCTGATACCACCTCGCGTGCGGCCGGTCAAAATACATTCTCCACCTAACTCCCGAACCCCTGGTCTGATCTGGGTGAATTTTGTATATGTTAGTCACCCAGATCAGGGCTACATTGGGGTACATTCAGAACTCGGGGAAAACTACAGTATGTATAATGGGATTAAGTGTCATACTGAGGGAAGATGTGTGGGAGGTAACAGTTACACTATTGGATACTGTACTAATTACAGTGAATCCCTCCCTTGCATGGGAGAATGCTTTATAAGGAGACTGTGTGGATTAAACATTAGTTCTGCTCCTGATGCGGTGTGTCGTCCAGTCATTGGGATCTGTATGGGGATATTCGTGGATTACTTGTTTGCTAGAATTACTGTTTCATGGTGTTTTTATTACTTGTTCCTGAGCCTCACTGGGATCTATGGTGGAGTTAACCTGTGGAATACCAGGCCTCCGTGACATCTGGCGTACCCTTCATCCAAACATGAGAGAGTATTCATTCTACTCAGCGGTTCACAAAACGCATTCTAGAATAGATCACATTCTGGTGTCACGTGATATGATCTCACAGGTGACCAAATATCAGCTAGGGGACATCGTGTGGTCAGATCATGCCCAGGTAACACTCACAATCCATGACACATACAACCACAGAGGTAAACCCCACTGGCGATTGAACAACACATTACTGACTAATGCAGACTTTAAAACTAAATTAGAAACAGACAAAAATGACTATTTCCAGACAAATCAAAATCCGGACCTCAAAAGCAGTAACTAGAGGACTACTCATAAGTAGAGCAGCGTATATAAAACTGAGCACACAAAAGAAATATCTACAATTATTGACAGAGCTTCGAGATCTCAATAACGAACAATTAAAAAAACCCAAAGACGAAAGACTAATAGAAATAGCACATACCACTAAATCGGCCAAGAACCTCCACAAACTCAAATTACGGCATTACACACAGGGTAACAGAGCTAGCAAAGCGCTAGCGTCAATGCTGTGGCAGAAACAAGCAAAATCAAAAATCCCATACATACTCAATAACGCAGGAGGGAAAATATACGACCCCCGAGAAATTAACACAATGATTGCTAACTACTACAAAAGACTTTATAACCTGCGGGACGATACACAGACACACCAACCTAATCAGACTGAAATACAAAACTTCCTCGCCAACATAAGACTACCGACTCTCACGCAATTGCATAAAGAAAGTCTACAAAAAACAATCACACTACAAGAACTGGTGCAGACAATACGCTCACTACGATCAGGAAAATCACCGGGCCCAGATGGTTTCACCAACGAATATTATAAAACATTGCACAACACTCTAGCCCCGCACCTAGTCACAGCACTAAATAACATAGTACAATCAGGAAACATGCCACCAGAGATGTTACTCGCGCACATAACCACATTACCAAAACCGGGAAAGACTCCGGATCAGCCAAAAAATCTACGCCCCAACTCCCTACTAAATACCGACACAAAAATCCTTGCAAAAATATACGCTACTAGAGTAACAACCATCATACTTTCCCTGATACACCCAGACCAAGTGGGATTTGTGAAGGGGAGACAGGGGGCAGAGGGCACAAGAAAACTTCACAGCCTGCTTTATGGTAAAAAGGCCCACGAACAACCCAGAGTGTTTATGTCATTAGATGCCGAAAAGGCTTTTGATAGGTTGCACTGGAATTTCTTCCAAGCAGTCCTGCAAAAATTTGACTTCCCACCCGCATTTCAAGGCCTAATCTTGGCACTTTACTCTACACCTGCCGCCCAAATAATGAACGGAGGCTTTGTGTCCTAACCCTTTGAAATCACAAACGGCACCCGTCAAGGATGCCCACTATCCCCAATACTCTATATCCTCGCCCTTGAACCACTAGCACAATCCATTAGGGATAATGTAATGATTAAAGGGGTACGTACAGCAAACAAAGAATACAAAATTACCATGTTTGCTGATGATGTCATGCTCTCGTTTACTGACCCGATAGTTTCTATCCCGGCTCTCCATACCACTTTGAAACAATATAGTGATTGCTCGTATTATAAATTGAACACCACGAAAATACACATATTCTGCCCAAACAAAACCCTAACACTGAACACGTCCCATTTGGAAATAAGTAGGAAAATACTGTACCGCTGGTACTTAGTCCCTACACGAATGAAACATATTACACCGGCACATACAGGGATTTGTTGGAGATGCAACAAACACCCAGGGACAATGCTGCACATGTGGTGGACATGCCCAGATCTAGGGAAAATGTGGACAGACATACACTCCTTAATACAAAAGGTGACCAAGACTAACCTACCACAAGCACCTGAACACTAAATCCTCCAGTGCCTACCAACTAGCATTAAAAAAGCTGACAGATACTTAATATATCACATTAGTTCCGCCGCACTTACAAATATAAGCAGAAAATGGTTGCAAACAAAACCTCCGCACATAAATGAATGCATTCAACAAATTGAAGCTACAAAAAAGTATGAAATGGCAGCTGGAGCACATAGACCCCCACAGGCATACTGGAGGGTGGCATGGGAAAGGTGGAACAGGCACCAACACATGCCACAAACCCACTAATACAGCGTAAAGGCTCCAACGACAACGAACAATAATGAACAATAACAAATGGTAGTGTCACGGAAAACCACAAATGATGCATCAAGATAAATGACACAAAATGAGATAGCACATATAAAATGCAACAAGGGTCGACCCTCTTCCCTACTCCCCCCTCCACCTCCCTTCCCCAGTTCTTTGGGGAATAGTATCTTGGTTCTACCTCCAAGTTCAACCCCCCCATACCAGTCCCAACCACCATTAGGAACGTACAGTACATTTCTAAGTTAAGACCAGAAACCAGCACAAACAGCACCACCACTTGCATTCATCTGGAATAAAGAGCTGAAAGAATTATAATATATATGATGTAACAAAGTATGGTGTAACTTAAGAATCTTTCATCTCAAAAATGTGAAGTGATAGCATGTGCATATTGTAACGCTTACTCTAACCAATGTACCATGTTGTAATGTAAATCTGTACACATTGTAAAACCATAAAAATTGCAAATAAAAAAATAAATAAAAAATAATTTCTACTTGGCTTGGGATTAAGAAAATCTTGGGTCTACATAATGTGGTATTAGATTTCTTAAAGGACCACTATAGGCACCCAGACCAATTTAGCTTAATGGGTGCCAGGTCCATCTAGGATTAACCCTTTTTTTTAAATAAACATAGCAGTTTCAGAGAAACTGCTATGTTTATAATAAGGTTAATCCAGCCTCCAGTGGCTGTCTCTTGACAGCTGCTAGAGGCGCTTGCGTGCTTCTCACTGTGATTTTCACAGTGAGAAGACATCAGCGTCCATAGGAAAGCATTGTGAATGCTCTTTGCCATAACCACTCCTTCACGGAGTAGTCAGAGCGCAGGCTGAGAATCTCTGAGCCTGTGCTCTGACTCACTAACTGAGCGCCGGAACCACGAGGGAGAAGATATAATCTGACTGCACCTACTGCTGGCGCACCAGTGGACCACCAGCGAATCGTTTAAATTGAATATGCTGGTGGCCCCAACTTGTGAGATGTGTTGGCCGCCGGGCGCCTCTGTGTCAGGATTACTGTTTGATCCAGCACGTAGAACTGTACAGCACGGATGACAAATAAGTAACGTATTACCGGTCCTTAGAATGGCCGGATTTAACGTACAAAGAATAATCAAAAATACTAGCCGAGGTCAGGGAACACAGATAGGGACACAGTGATGAGGAAAGCCAGGAGTCAGGATACCAGAATATAGAGAAGTCAATAAACAAAGCCAAAGTCAAAAACCAGGTAGAAAACTATAAACAGGAACGAGCTCTCGGACAACCACAAGGGAAACCACGACAGGGCACTGAGCAGGCTGAGAACTGGGCCTAAATACCCCTCCTTTCTTTCTGATAGGCTGTAACCGGCCTTTGACCCCAAAGTCAGTTACCAGGTTTCATTTGCATAATTGCTGCTCAGCATTAACCCTTCTGTGGATTAGGTTGCTGCTCGGCACAACTTTTCCTGTGTGGACAGTAAATGTCATTAACCACTTTTCTATAAGCGGATGAATACATGAGACCAGGTTTCATTTGCACAATTACTGCTCAGAATTAAACCTTCTGTGGATTAGGTTGCTGCTCGGCACAACTTTTCCTGTGTGGACAGTAAATGTCATTAACCACATTTCTATAAGCGGATGAATAAGTGACACTCTGTTGTCATGGCACCCTGAATGACCGCACAGCTTGCATACCCCAACGGCTGGCCCTGCTGACATGCACTGATGTTACTACTTAGACATCCCTCAATAGTAATACAGACATCAGAGTAAACACCAATAAACTGTGGAAACAGAGCTGATCCCCCCAAATTTATAATGATTTGCTTACTGGATTTGTTGTAAAATTAAAGCATGCCTCCTCCTCTCTCTCTCCCATGTGCTGCTCTGTAGGCTGGGAGGAAGTGAAGAGTAATCACATTCTCCCAGGTCAGCGCCACCTGTGGCTGCATGGGGAACAGCCAGTAGACTGGTGCACCTGCCCAGGATCAGAGCCGGTGCAAGGATTTTTGCCGCCCTAGGCAAAAGAAAAATTTGCCGTCCCCCCATGTGACATCACAATGCCCCACCCATATGATCTGCCATATGAACTAACGCCAGTGCTGCACACAGTGTGTGTTTACATTAAAAAGCCTGCAGGGACCGGCTATAGACACCAGAACCACTTCATTAAGCTGAAGTTGTTTTGGGGACTATAGTGTCCCTCTAATGTGAGGTAATTATAGATTTTATTAAAGGACACGGAGGCTCATATTATGCTTATCTCTTTCTTTATTATACCTCAGCAGAAAAGAAAAGGTATAAGACATTCAAAGACAAAAACTAGAATAGGTTCTCAAAGGGTTAACACAATATTCTATCCTTAACCAATAGGAACAGTCCACATATCCATAACCACCCATGTGACCTCTCCTATCCCTATTTCTTTGCTGCTGCCTCAGCTAAGTATCACCCAATTTTAGCTCTCTCTACTTAGAGTACATTCTGTTTGGATTGCTAGATTTGGGATATTGCCTTAGTATCTGTCTTTGCATGTTTTTCACTCATGTATACTTCGGTATAGATCACTTGTCCAGTGGCGTACATACCAGGGTCGCAGGGGTCGCGGCTGCGACCGGGCCCGGCCCACCAGGGGGCCCGGCCGCCCCTGCAACCCGGTATGTAGTCACAGGGCCAGCCTCTTCTCCTGGGGGGCCCAGGAGGCGGCCACCTCAGGGCCCCCCGAGGCTAGCCCTGCTGACTCCGGCGGGCGGGCTGTCTCGGTGGCCGGCGCGCGAGGGAGCACTCACTGATTCCTCTTCAGCTCCCTCGCGCACCGCACTGATGCCGGAGCCGGAAGATGACGTCATCTTCCGGCGCCGGCATCCCTATGCGGCGCGCGAGGGAGCTGAAGAGGAATCAGTGAGTGCTCCCTCGCGCGCCGGACACCGAGACAGCCCGCCCGCCCGCCCAGGAGCCCAGCAGCAGCACCACTGGACCCCAGGGAATCCCCCCAGCACTCCAAAAGGTAAGGAGGCTGGGGGGATTAATTTTTTTTTAAAAAAAATGTGTGTGTGTTAGTGTATGTTAGTGTATGTATGTGTGTGTTAGTGTATGTGTTAGTGTGTGTTAGTGTATGTTAGTGTGTGTTAGTGTATGTGTGTGTGTTAGTGTATGTTAGTGTATGTGTGTGTGTGTGTTAGTATATGTATGTGTATGTTAGTGTATGTGTTAGTGTGTGTGTGACGGAACGCTGGCACTCCGACTGAGTACCTCCGCCAATCGATGCTCCTAGTGCTCGCTGAGGACTCCAAGCACTCCAACCGACACCATCAGCACTGCAGACCCCACTTCCAGCGATGTAACTGCGCCGGGGTCTCTGCTGTTTCCACCAACCCTGGACCCAAGGCCAGGATCCAGCTTCCAGTGGGTGAACCTCTCTTTCCCCAGAGAGCAGGAACAGGAACAAATCAAGCTATTGCAAGAGCTTCCTCTGAGGAGTAAGTGATTATAGCAATCCCCAGAGTGTAGGTATCCCTTCCCCCAAACATGAGCCAAGGCTTAATGCTGGAACAAGACTGATTTACTGGCACAAAGAACTCACAATTTATGCAACACAAAACTCCTCCTCTGGGCCAGGCTAGATAATTGAGTTTCTACAATACACAAAGCTCAATTATCTGCTGGCCAGAAACATTACAATTTTTACAGCATTCATAACTTCTAAAATATACATCACAGGGACCCCAAAACATGCAATAACCCCATAAAAAGTATATCCTTGGAACCGGGGATCTGGGTGAACCACATATCCAAAATTCACCCAGATCCGTTCAGTACTTTGGAAAATACAGTTTAATGCAGATTCTGCAGAACATATACAGGCTTAATGAAAAACAATTACTGTATAATGTGTCCCCTGCTGTATAGTCCAAAACCACTGCACAATGTCTCTGTGCACCAAATACTGGCGAGATGGCACCGTGTTGAAAAGTCCAAACAGTGTCTGTGAGTTAAAATGGCCGCCATCCATTGTTCTCACCATGTGCTTCATCCATTGTTCTCACCATGTGCTTCTGATACAGGAAATGGTGGCCACCCAGTAACTCCACAGTATGTCCCCAGATGGTTCTTAAAGGGCCAGCAGCAGCACAACACAAATCCATTATGCCCAAATCATGTCTTTAAAGAGCAATACATCCCAGGGGCCATAGTCACAGGGCAAGAGGCGGGCAAGCAGTCCTCTCCAGGCACAAGTGGCGAAGGGCACTTCGTCACACATCTTCCCTTTGGGGGGAAGACTAAACAGGTACCTGACCTTCTGCCGGTCAGTACCTAGATTAGTCGGGCAGCCCACCCACAAAGAAAAATACGCAGAGTAACCCCCCCACAATAAATGGTACTGGCCTGTAGGTTCAAGTTTGTAGTGGGACAGCGCAGCACTCTCGGTCTCCCTGGTGCAGCTAGGCAAACTGCTGGTGTTGCTTGGGGGCAGAGGCCAGCGGCGCTCTGCCCTGCTGCCAGCTCTTCCACTGGGGTAACCCGTGGTAAGTCAGGCTCTGATACAGGGGAAAAGGGGGGGGCGAGGCTAACAGAGCTCTGCCCAGATGCCAGCTCTTCTGCTGGGAGGGGGTCAGTGGGTATCGCAGGCTCATCCACTGCCCCCAGGACCCGGTTGGGATGTAGCTGGGGAGGGGAAGTTTCGCTTACCTCCTCCTCCTGGCATCCCTGTGGGGTTGGTTGGGGATCTGGACCGCCCGTCCAGCCTCCCTGTAGGACTGGCACAGAGACCGCGGTCCCATCTGCGCCAGTGTGGTTAGGTTTGTCTTCCCCCTCTCCCGGTATCTCTGGCTGCTGTTGGAGGGGGAGGCTGGTTGCTGTAAGGTGGAGGGATCGACCATCACCTCCTCCTGGAACTCAGGCCGCCGCTGGGGAGAGAGACCAGTTGTCTCCTCTCCCTGTATATTATACTGCCGCTGGGGACCTGGGCTGACTGCCCAGCATCCCTGTAGGGCTGGCAGAGAGACTTCGGTCCCATCTCCGCTTGCCATCTCTCTGTGTCCCCAGGACAAGTCTATGAGGTCGCCCACCTCCGGCTGCTGTTGGAGAGGGAGACCGGTTGCCTCCCCTCCCCAGGACGCTGGTTGCTGTACGGGGGAGGGATCTACCATCACCTCCTCCTGGAACTCAGGCCGCCGCTGGGGAGAAAGACCGCTTGTCTCTTCCCTCTGTATGGTGCACTGCCGCTGGGAAGGGAGGTCGCTGCTCTCCTCTCCCTGTAACTCACTCTGTCGCTGGAGACGGGGTGTCAATACCCCCAAACTCCACAGTTGGTACTCGAAGTTCCGTGTGTCTTGGTTCTCAGCACTCAACATGCGCATCACTTGATGGACCACCTCATCTGAAGGGTTTGGGCCAAATCAGACCAGCCGCGCCTTTACTTCCTTCATGAAATCAGCACCCTCATAGCACTGTGACAGGCGGATTTGCAATTCACTGGCTGCTGTCCAGGGTCTTGCTAGCTCCATGTTGCTGTAGGTAGGGACGCTGCGCAGAGGCTAGCGTTGCCCTCAATTATAAATCCGTAACTCCACACGTTACTGGTGTCTCTGAGCTGCTGGTCCTCGCACTAGGACGCCATCCCACCGCTGCCACCAAATGTGACGGAACGCTGGCACTCCGACTGAGTACCTCCGCCAATCGATGCTCCTAGTGCTCGCTGAGGACTCCAAGCACTCCAACCGACACCATCAGCACTGCAGACCCCACTTCCAGCGATGCAACTGCGCCGGGGTCTCTGCTGTTTCCACCCACCCTGGACCCAAGGCCAGGATCCAGCTTCCAGTGGGTGAACTCTCTTTCCCCAGAGAGCAGGAACAGGAACAAATCAAGCTATTGCAAGAGCTTCCTCTGGGGAGTAAGTGATTATAGCAATCCCCAGAGTGTAGGTATCCCTTCCCCCAAACATGAGCCAAGGCTTAATGCTGGAACAAGACTGATTTACTGGCACACAGAACTCACAATTTATGCAACACAAAACTCCTCCTCTGGGTCAGGCTAGATAATTGAGTTTCTACAATACACAAAGCTCAATTATCTGCTGGCCAGAAACATTACAATTTTTACAGCATTCATAAAACACACAGGGACCCCAAAACATGCAATAACCCCATAAAAAGTATATCCTTGGAACCGGGGGATCTGGGTGAACCACATATCCAAAATTCACCCAGATCCGTTCAGTACTTTGGAAAATAAAGTTTAATGCAGATTCTGCAGAACATATACAGGCTAAATGAAAAACAATTACTGTATAATGTGTCCCCTGCTGTATAGTCAAAAACCACCGCACGATGTCTCTGTGCACCAAATACTGGCGAGATGGCACCGTGTTGAAAAGTCCAAACAGTGTCTGTGAGTTAAAATGGCCGCCATCCATTGTTCTCACCATGTGCTTCTGATACAGGAAATGGTGGCCACCCAGTAACTCCACAGTATGTCCCAGATGGTTCTTAAAGGGCCAGCAGCAGCACAACACAAATCCATTATACCCAAATCATGTCTTTAAAGGGCAATACATCCCAGGGGCCATAGTCACAGGGCAAGAGGCGGGCAAGCAGTCCTCTCCAGGCACAAGTGGCGAAGGGCACTTCGTCACAGTGTGTTAGTGTATGTTAGTGTGTGTTAGTGTATGTGTGTGTGTGTGTGTTAGTGTATGTATGTGTATGTTAGTGTGTGTTAGTGTATGTGTGTGTGTTAGTGTATGTATGTGTATGTTAGTGTGTGTTAGTGTATGTTAGTGTGTGTTAGTGTATGTATGTGTGTGTTAGTGTATGTATATATGTATGTGTGTATGTTAGTGTGTGTTAGTGTATGTGTGTGTTAGTGTATGTATGTGTGTGTGTGTGTGTTAGTGTATGTATGTGTGTGTTGTTGTGTGTTGGTGTATGTTGGTGTATGTGTGTGTGTGTTGGTGTATGTATGTGTGTATGTTGGTGTGTGTGTTGGGTGTGTGTTGGGTGTGTTGGTGTGTGTTGGGTGTATGTTGGGTGTGTGTGTGTGTTGGTGTGTATGTATGTGTGTTGGGTGTGTGTTAGTGTATGTGTGTGTGTTAGTGTATGTATGTGTATGTTAGTGTGTGTTAGTGTATGTTAGTGTGTGTTAGTGTATGTATGTGTGTGTTAGTGTATGTATGTATGTGTGTATGTTAGTGTGTGTTAGTGTATGTGTGTGTTAGTGTATGTATGTATGTGTGTGTGTGTTAGTGTATGTATGTGTATGTTAGTGTGTGTGTGTGTTAGTGTATGTATGTGAGTGATAGTGTATGTGTGTATGTTAGAGTGTGTGTGTTTGTGTGTATGTTAGTGTGTGTGTGTGTGTGTTAGTGTATGTATGTGTGTGTGTGTTAGTGTGTGTTTTAGTGTTTGTTTGTGTTAGTGTGTGTGTCAGTGAGTGTGTCTGTTATTGGGTGTGTGTCTGCTAGTGAGTGTGTTACTGTGTGTGTCTGTTACTGAGTGTGTTTGATGTCTAGTGAGTGTGTGTTTGTCAGTGAAAGTGTATGTTTTGTAAGTGAGTGTGTATGTATGTCTGTCGCTGAGTGTGTCTCTGTCAGTAAATGTGTGTGTCTGTTAGCTAGTGTGTATGCGTCTGTTTGTGAGGTGTGTGTGTGTCTTCAGCATTTACCTTTCTCCAGTGTCGGACTCCCTTGGCGCTGGGGATCCCTCCGCCTCTCAGCTCCGAATGCACATGCGCGGCAAGAGGCGCACGCGCATTTAAACCGCCCATAGGAAAGCATTACTCAATGCTTTCCTATGGACGTTCTGTGTCTTCTCACTGTGATTTTCACAGTGAGAATCGCGGAAAACTCCTCTAGCAGCTGTCAATGAGACAGCCACCAGAGGCTGGATTAACCCTCAGTGAAACATAGCCGTTTCTATGAAACGGCTATGTTTTCAGCTGCAGGGTTAAAACTAGAGGGACCTGGCACCCAGACCACTTCATTGAGCTGATGTGATCAGGGTGTCTGTAGTGGTCCTTTAAGTGTGTGTGCATACCGCGGTCGCAGGGTCGCAGCCCTGCAACCTCTGCGACCAGGTGCCCGCCGCCATGTGTTGCGGCCACGACCCGCGCCGAATAAGCGCGGGGGGGCCCACGGATCAATTTTCGCACCGGGGCCCCATGGATCATGTGTACGCCACTGCACTTGTCTGTATACTTTAGTGGGAGTTAGCTGTATTGCATAGGAGTATAAAGTGTATAGGAGTATATCCTTATATATAGGTCTTTTCCTGTATGTTTAGGGATTTAGACCGTTGGTATCTATTTATGGGTAGTATACCTAGATTCATAGACTTCTTATCCCTCTTTAGTATCTCCCGTCCTCCCTGGAGATACACTCCCTCCATCCCTCACCTCCCTGGGTAGTTTATTACCCACACACCGCAGGTGACTAGGTCCTTTCCCCGGCTATTCTCCGCGGCGGGAGTGCTCGGATTGGTCATTGTCTGTGGCTGTCAGCCTGCCAGTGTTCCCTTGCGGCCATTCCGGCATTGTTTGTGCCTTGCCCTGTCACCCTTAAATAGCCAGACAAATCAGTTTTTCACTGTGCTCGGCTGCATTGTAATACTGTCTCTATTAGAATTTAAAGAGACAGTACTGTGTGTGCTATCATAGCACAGCTTATATACATAGATAATTGTACATTCAGAGGGCCATTGCTACTAGTGCCACTAAGTTTAGTGACCCCATACTTAAGTCAGATTTTATGTCTAGAATGCAGCACCCCAAGGAACAGGAGCTTGTCACTCTTGCTACTGCCAGTAAGGACACCACAAACCGCGTGTCCCAGGTTCCGCAGGTTCCCAAGGAGAAGATGTGGCGTCTATGGAGCAACTGAACTCGGAGGAGTTCCATTCACTCCTAAATGCGACACTGACCAAATCGGTCACACAAGCCATCTACACAGCGATGGGGGCGATGTTAGATAACCTGACCCAATCCATTAGCAACGCCATCTTGGCGTCTAGCCACAACCCTGGCGGCCTCCGCCTCAAGGCCCAAGATGACAAGCCTGCATCCCTCAGCGAGCGCAAGGCTACAGAAAAGACCCATCATGTGAGCAAGCTGTGGCAAAACCGACCTCGCCACGTGTCCTTGGAGGGGGCTGCTTGCCCGCCTCTTGCCTTTGGACTATGGCCCTGCAGGTTAAACTGTTTATTTTCCCTGCAGAAAGGCTTATTCGTGTGATCTGAGTGCCATTCATCTAATAATGTGCAGTCAGATCCAAGCTATCTGGGGATATGTAGAAATGTGTGTTTTATGTACTAAATGTGTCAGTATGTAATTTTATGTCTTTTACTGTCTTTTGTCTGCCATGTGGGTAATGGAGTTTGGCTCTGTCTTTGGAGATAATTAGATTCCTTCTCCAATTATCTCCAGGGCAGAAGGGAGGAAGCCAGGATGCATTGTGGGGATGTTTTACTTTTACTGTTTGAGCCAGGGGGAACAAAAGATACTTTTACTAACTTTTGAACCCCTGGTCTGATTCATGCCATTTTTTAATATGTTGTTCCCCTGAATGGATTGATTGTGAATATGTATTTTTATGCGAATGTGATGTATATTTTGGGAGTTATGAATGTTGTGTAAAAACTGTATTTTCCCTACCTATGATAATTGTATTTCCCTGTGTGTACAGATAATTAGTTTACAGGTAGAGGGGAGGGCTATGTGTGGGATGTAACTATTGTGTGATTGGTTAATGTACGTTACTGTGTGTGTCCCTCCCCTTCATGGGAGCACCTAATAAAAAGGGCTGCAAGCTAGCAGCCAGAGAGTTCTATTTTTACCCTCAACTTGAGTCCTGTCTCTTATTGGGGGAATCTGCTACAAGGGATTGCTATGCTAGGCATATTCCCTTGCTATAATCACTGAGCTCTTGTAAGAGCTTGTTCCTGCTTCGTTCTGAAGGGAGATAGCTGCAGCCTGCGGTGCTTATGGTGTCGGGTGGAGTGCTTGGAGTCCTCTGGAAGCGCTAGGAGCATCTTTCAACGGAGGTACCCAGTCGGGGTGCCAGGTGATCCGTTACATTGGTGGCAAGCGGCGGGATGGCATCCTAGTGCGAGGAGAAGCAGCTCGGAGACACCGGTAACGTGTGGAGTTGTGCAGCGTCCTTATCTTCAGCAACATAATGGAACCAGCAGTGGCTACAGCAAGCATGGCGTATAGCTACTCCGTACTAGAGTTTGGCACGATGGTAGGGTTGCACCTGAAGTTTTACGGACCCAATCCAGAGGAGAAATACGTGCGGTTCGTGTGGGACATGGTGACCCGGAACCTACAACACAGGGCGCTGAGGGAAGGCCAGTGGGCACGTTGGGAGAAACTCCAGCCACAGGTAGAGTGGGACGAGGAAGAAACCGAGGTGGCCGGTGGAGATGGGACCGAGGTCTCTCTACCGGCTCTACAGGGATGCTGGGCACCCGGCCCAGATCCCCAGCGGCAGTATGTTTTACAGGGAGGGGAGACAGTCGGTCTCACTCCCCAGCGGCAGAATGTGTTATTGGAGGAAGAGACAACCGGTCTCCCTCCCCAACAGCAACCAGAGGTACCCGAGGTAGAGGACCTCATAGACTGGTCCTGGGAGGACCCCCTGCAGGCAGGTGGAGATGGGACCGAGATCTCTCCACCGGCCCTACAGGGATGCTGGGCAACCGGCCCAGATCCCCAACTAGAGCTGGAGTTACAGAAAGTGGAGAGCATCGACCTCCCCCCCCAGCAGCAGCCGGAGTACCAGGGGGAGGTAAGTGATATTTCTCCTCCCCAGCCAACTCCTTTGTTCCCTGACCCCCCAGCAGAAGAGCTGGCAACTGGGCAGAGCGCCGCTGGCCTCTGTCCTCCCTTGTTTCCTTCCCCTGAGCCTGACTTTCTACAGGCTGCCCCAGCGGAAGGTGCCGTCCTTCCTCCCCAGCGGCAGTGCGTACCCCAGGGAGCTGATGGTGTTGTCCGTCCTCCCCAGCAGCAGTGTGTAACCCAGGGAGCCGAAGGTGTCGTCCTTCCTCCCCAGCGGCAGTGTGTACCCCAGGGAGCTGAAGGTGTCGTCCTTCCTCCCCAGCGGCAGTGTGTCCTGCAGGGAGCAGAGACCGTCAGTCTCACACCCCAGCAGCAGGACAAAATAATGAAAGGGGAGACAGCTGGTCCGCCTCTCCACCAGCAGAGAGAGTGTCAGGGAGAGGAGCCTGTTAACCCCTCTCCCCAGCGGCAGTTGACAGTCCAGAGAGAGGAGCTTGTTACACCCTCTCTCCAGCGGCAGCCTAACCCACCAAGGGGAGATGTTGAGCCCCGCAACTGTGCAGATGGGACCGTAGTCTCTGCGCTTACAGCCCAAGGGGTAGAGACGGTCGGTCCTGTTCCCCAGCCCCAGAGCTGTGTACCCAGAGGGGAGACGGTCGGTCTCCCCCTCCCACAACCAGGCTCCAATCAGGCTACTTCGGTGGTAGCACTGGCACCAGGGCAGAGTACCGCTGGTCTCTGCCCACTCAGCAACCCACCAAGGCAGTCTACCAGCTCCCCACACAGCCGTGGTGAGGCACCTGGACATGGACAAGTTGCTACTTTATCCAGGTGGAGTAAACATTTATTGTGGGTGGGCTGTACTGCTGTTTGTGCTTCGTGGGTGGGTTGCTGGACTAACCAGGGCACTGACCGGCAGGAGGTCAGATACCCTGTTAGTCTGGGGGCAAAGGGGAGAAGTGTGGCAAAACCGACCTCGCCACGTGTCCTTGGAGGGGGCTGCTTGCCCGCCTCTTGCCTTTGGACTATGGCCCTGCAGGTTAAACTGTTTATTTTCCCTGCAGAAAGGCTTATTCGTGTGATCTGAGTGCCATTCATCTAATAATGTGCAGTCAGATCCAAGCTATCTGGGGATATGTAGAAATGTGTGTTTTATGTACTAAATGTGTCAGTATGTAATTTTATGTCTTTTACTGTCTTTTTGTCTGCCATGTGGGTAATGGAGTTTGGCTCTGTCTTTGGAGATAATTAGATTCCTTCTCCAATTATCTCCAGGGCAGAAGGGAGGAAGCCAGGATGCATTGTGGGGATGTTTTACTTTTACTGTTTGAGCCAGGGGGAACAAAAGATACTTTTACTAACTTTTGAACCCCTGGTCTGATTCATGCCATTTTTTAATATGTTGTTCCCCTGAATGGATTGATTGTGAATATGTATTTTTATGCGAATGTGATGTATATTTTGGGAGTTATGAATGTTGTGTAAAAACTGTATTTTCCCTACCTATGATAATTGTATTTCCCTGTGTGTACAGATAATTAGTTTACAGGTAGAGGGGAGGGCTATGTGTGGGATGTAACTATTGTGTGATTGGTTAATGTACGTTACTGTGTGTGTCCCTCCCCTTCATGGGAGCACCTAATAAAAAGGGCTGCAAGCTAGCAGCCAGAGAGTTCTATTTTTACCCTCAACTTGAGTCCTGTCTCTTATTGGGGGAATCTGCTACAAGGGATTGCTATGCTAGGCATATTCCCTTGCTATAATCACTGAGCTCTTGTAAGAGCTTGTTCCTGCTTCGTTCTGAAGGGAGATAGCTGCAGCCTGCGGTGCTTATGGTGTCTGGTGGAGTGCTTGGAGTCCTCTGGAAGCGCTAGGAGCATCTTTCAACGGAGGTACCCAGTCGGGGTGCCAGGTGATCCGTTACACAAGCAAACCTCCAAAACGAGACGGACAGGTTACTTCCTGTCACTAATGAGGACGTGGGGCCCCCACGTAAACGAGCCTCCCACCGGGCAAAAACGGTGAGGGCATGGAAATGGGCAAAAGCCCTAACAGAGATATCCGACTCTGATTCGGACCAGGAGGAGCTTATTGAGCGAGTCAGAAGAAATAGGCTCTTTTGAATCGGAGAATTCTTCTCCGGAGCGCCGTTTAACAAGCAAACCAGCCAACATGGGCAAGGGGGCCACGGATGATTCCGTCATTCTAGACCCACAGGGGGAGCCCCTATTTAATCCGGATGACCTACAACACCCTAGGTCTACGGAATGGTTTCCAGCTGACCACGTCGCCCAATATATAGCGGCCAGAATTAGGAAACCCCTGGATAAAGCCACCAGGAATAAGCTTAGGGCGGAATGCCCACGTCCAACAGTCCCAGATATGGCTTGTGCCACACCAGAACTGGACCCAAAAATTGCCCAATTTCTGTGAAAAATCTGTCTGGAAGGCCAAGAAAGGGCTGGATTACTCCCTGCACCACTGCCAGGATAAGGTGCTTGACTCCTTGGGCCCCAGCGCAAAAAATTTCGACATGGTCGAAGCTGCACTCTCAGGTGGCACACCAGTAGACCTCTTGGCTATCCGAGAGTGGGCGCTGCCCAAATTTCGACATGGTCGAAGCTGCACTCTCAGGTGGCACACCAGTAGACCTCTTGGCTATCCGAGAGTGGGCGCTGCGCTTTATTTGCCTTATCGGCAACTCCAATGCTGCGCTAAGTACAGAGAGGCGCAAAGCGATACTCATGAAGATTGACCCAAAACTGGTCAATATGGCCATATCTGAGCCTGGACCTCAGGCAAAAGGCCTCCTTTTCGGAGACAATTTCGTAAAAGAGTTAGGCAATTATGTGAGCACTTTTACAGCCCTGGACAAGGCGCAAACAAACTTGAAGCATGTGTTCTCCCCAAAGGTTTTTGGGGGGGCTGGCAGACAACGGGGCCGTCTGTCCAGCCGTCCATCACGGGGCTCCTACCGGGGCTACCGAGGCCCCACTACATCCAGATTCCCACAGACGGAGACCAGAAACCCCTCACCCTTCTTCCCAGTCAGGGGCAGAGCATGGCAACCCAGAGGACGCAGGGGCGCCACATACGGCCGATGGCCTTATGGTAAGTACCCTTCCTTTTTCCCCTTCTTGTACATCATATGTGGGGGGCAGACTATCCCATTTTATCGGGGCATGGCACAGACTCACGTCCGATGCCTGGATTCTCAACACAGTTGTAGGGTACCACATAGAGTTTGTTCAAACCCCAGTCCAAACAACAGTCCCACGGCCAATGGTGTTTACCCCACAGGACAGGGAACTTGTGTCGAGGGAAATCAGAGCATTAAGGGAGAAAGGTGCGATCTATCGAGTCGCATCTCACTCCCCGGGTTTCCTGAGGAACCTGTTCCTGATTCCCAAAAAGGGCGGGGGAGTAAGACCGGTGATCAACCTACGCCCACTCAATGCATATGTACAATATCACCACTTCAAAATGGAAGGGATCCATTGCCTGCTAGACCTTCTCAGATGCCTATCTCGCCATCCCCATCACAAAGGAATGCCACCACCTTCTGCAGTTTCAATGGAACACACAGATGTGGAGGTTCCAGTGCCTGCCATTCGGGCCTGTCATCGGCACCATGGTACTTAACAAAGCTGTTGAAACCGGTGGTGGTGCTGCTACGCAGCAGAGGAGTGCGCATGATCATATATTTGGATGACATATTGATCATGGCACAGGATGCACTCCTACTTCAGCAACACCTATCCTGGGCAATATCGCTTTTACGCAACCTAGGATTTCTAATCAACTGGGAGAAGTCGGTGCTGACCCCCTCACAGTCCAAAGAATTCCTAGGATTCAATATAGAGGCGGTCCAGGGGACCCTGAAATTACCGCTTGCGAAGATTAAAACCATCAAAAAGGAGATCCGCAGAACGTTAACTCGCCCAACGCTCACGGTGAGACAATTAGCCAGGATAATTGGACTCCTCTCGGCATCCATACAGGCGATCTCCCCGACACCTCTGCATTACAGGGCCCTACAGAGACTGAAAGCCGCTCAGCTACAATCAGGTCAATCCTACTCAGACTCCGTGCAACTCGATCACACAGCCAAAGAGGAACATGGAAGCGTGGAATGGCAGAGCGATCTTCGGCACTGCCCCAGATTGCATAATAGAATCTGATGCCAGCACACAGGCAGATTTAGCCACAGAATTCTGGCAATTTTGCCTGGACCGCAACATATCAGTACGAGCCGAATACATCCCGGGACTCTCGAATATTGTAGCGGATTGGAATTCCAGACACCTGCGGGACGCTGTGGGGCCTGATGTACATGGATCTGTTTGCGTCTCGTTTGAATACGCAACTTCCGGAATTCTTCAGCTGGAGACCAGATCCAGAGGCAATAGCTACGGATGCATTCCTCCAGTCATGGCCGAGCAGACGACTGTACGCATTCCCTCCGTTCGCTCTGCTGGCACGGACGTTGGTACATCTCGACCGCTCACGGACATCGCTGGTCCTCATAACACCATTCTGGACAACGCAGCCACTCATCGAGATGTCTATAGACCTTCCCAGGCTACTTCCCGAAAATCCGCACCTTTTGGCGGATCCGAAGGCAACCCTCACCCATTGATGATGCAGGGACAACTCAGGTTGTTAGCGTGGCTCCTTTCAGGGGACCCTGGGTCGTACCAGAGGTTCCACAGGCAACGCTTGAACTACTGGCGGGAGCCTGGGCCCCAGGAATACGGAGATCCTACAGTCGGGCACGGAACTCCTGGAGTGTTTGGTGCATGGAACAACAAGTGGATCCCGTATGTGCCCCTGTGAACTACCTACTACGTTTCCTGACACACCTATATGACCAAGGTCTAGCATACCGGACTATTAATGTATACAGGTCAGCGATATCGGCTGGAACACCAATAGGGAAACATTTACTGGTGTGCAGACTCTTACGTGGGGTTAGATTTGCAAGACCCCCACAACCCAGATATGCATCAATGTGGGACGTAAATTTAGTCTTAAATTTATTGGAACAATGGCCACAGAACACTAGCCTCACACTTAAACAACTATCAGCGAAACTGGCTATGCTCTTCTGCTTGATATCATGCAAAAGAGTCTCAGACGTCCGAGCATTGGATGTGGATGCACGCTCGTTCACTCCATCGGGAGTGACTTTTAACATTGCCAGACGTACTAAAACAGCAATTTCTACAGTATCTTATCCAGCATTCCCTCACAATACAAACCTATGTCCAATAGCTTGTCTCAAAGAATATGAGAAACGGACACAGGCATTTCGAAACCCTAGTCATCATGAACTATTCCTGGCCATTAACACGCCACACCAACCAGTATCGTCGGTAACTATAGCACACATATTAGATCCTCTACAATAACACATAACACATCCCCTACACACTCCACTCCCTGTGAGCGAACTCATGGGTGGGTGGAACATATATGTGGACTTATGAGTGGGCCTTATGGGCATACTCGCCGTCAGGCCCTGGGGCCCAAACCTTGAGCTGTGTAAGGGGACTCCCAGAAAATGGAGCTGCTTCCAGTTCTCCCAGAACATTATATTTTGTGACCACAGTTGCAAACAGCCTCCAGAGATCCTGTTCTACACCAGACCAGTGCCAAACTGCAGCCCATCATCATCCTCATCTGGTTATAAGTAGGCAATCTAGTATGTTATTAGTGACACTAATTACCAGATTTTACTAATTACTTGACGTAAAGTCATGATTTTATAAAGGACATGGAGGCGAATATTATGCTTATCTCTTTCTTTATTATACCTCAGCAGCAAAGGAAAGGTATAAGACATTCAAAGACAAAAACTAGAATAGGTTCTCAAAGGGTTAACACAATATTCTATCCTTAACCAATAGGAACAGTCCACATATCCATAACCACCCATGTGACCTCTCCTCTCCCTCTATCTTTGATCCTGCCGAAGCTTAAATACCATAAACTTGAGTAGACAACTGGAACAACATATCCGATGTGTCGACCTCTTCCTTATAACATAAAAGTGTAACTTATCCACGTACCATATAGGGATACCAGTTTGTGTAGGTGTTGCAGTGTGTTTGTGTGTAGTGGAAGTAGTGTGTATTTGTGTACAAGGAATGGATTGGGTGTTTCTGGATGTGTGTAAGGGATGCATTGTGTGAATCTGTGTATATAACAGATGCAGTATGTGTCTGTAGGTGTGTGCATTGAGTGTGTGTAAGAGCAGTGGTGTCGTTGGGGGGGGGGCATGCCCCCCCACCATGCTGTGCCCCCCCTTGGTTCCCCCCAAACGCTGGCAACTTCCTGGCCATATGCTGTGCTTAAAATTATATTCCCTCGGGCTGTAACAATCTGTTACAGGCCAAGGGAATGCAGGACTTAGGTGCTGGGTGCTGTCTGTGGCTGGATGGAGCACTGACTGGCACAGGCCCCGCCCCCAAATGAAGCCCCGCCTCCTGCACATAAGCCCCGCCCCCACCGTTAAGCAGCAGACCTTGCTGCTGCTGGAAAGGAAAGAAGATGGCTGTCTGACCCCCAGCAACAGCCTCCAGTAGGCTTGGTGTGTGTGTCTGTGTGTGTCTGCTAGTGAGGAAGCTTGTGTGTGTCTGTGTGTGTATGAACTCAGCAGTCTGTGTTTGTATCTGTGTGTGTATGGACTCAACAGTCTGTGTGTGTGTGTGTGGACTAATTAGTCTGTGTGTCTGTGTGTGTGTGTTTGGACTCATTAGTCTGTGTGTCTGTGTGTGTGTATGGACTCAGCAGTCTGTGTGTGTGTGTGTGTTTGGACTCAGCAGTCTGTGTGTGTGTGTTTGGACTCAGCAGCCTCTGTGTCTGTGTATGGACTCAGCAGTCTCTGTGTGTGTGTGTATGGACTCAGAAGTCTGTGTGTGTGTGTTTGGACTCAGCAGTCTCTGTGTGTGTGTATGGACTCAGCAGTCTCTGTCTGTGTATGTATGGACTCAGCAGTCTCTGTGTGTGTGTGTATGGACTCAGCAGTCTCTCTCTGTGTGTGTATGGACTCTTCAGTCTCTCTGTGTGTGTATGGACTCAGCAGTCTCTGTCTGTGTGTGTGTATGGACTCAACAGTCTGTGCGTGGGTGTGTGTGTGGATGGACTCAGCAGTCTCTGTGTGTGTGTGTGGATGGACTCAGCAGTCTGTGTGTGTGGAAGGACCCAGCAGTCTGTGTGTGTGTGTGTGTGGACTCAGCAGTCTGTGTGTGTGTATGGACTCAGCAGTCTCTGTGTGTGTGTATGGACTCAGCAGTCGGTCTGTGTGTGTGTGTGTTTGGACTCAGCATGTGTGTGTATGGACTCAGCAGCAGTCTGTGTATGTGTGTGTATGGACTCAGCAGTCTGTGTGTGTGTATGGACTCAGCAGTCTGTGTTTGTCTCTGTGTGTATGGACTCAGCAGTCTCTGTGTGTGTGTGTATGGACTCAGCAGTCTGTGTTTGTGTATGTGTGTGTGTGTTTGTATGGACTCAGCAGTCTATGTGTGTGTGTGTGTGTATGGACCCAGCAGTCTGTGTGTGTGTCTGTATGAACTCTGCAGTCTGTGTGTGTGTGTGTGTGTGTGTGTGGACTCAGCAGTCAATGTGTGTGTGTTTGTATGGACTCAGCAGTCTGTGTGTGTGTGTGTGTATGGACTCAGCAGTCTGTGTCTCTGTGTGTGTATGGACTCAGCAGTCTCTGTGTGTGTAAGGACTCAGCAGTCTGTGTGTGTGTGTGTGTGTATGGACTGTATCAAGGAAAATGTGTTTGTTTTTTAATAATCCTTGGTGGAAAATAATGAATTTTTCACCAGGGATTATGAAAAAAAAACAAAAAACACATTGTGCCGGGGGCGGGGCTTAACATGGGGTCAAACTGCGGTGATGGCGGGGTTAAATGTGCCCCCCTACTTTTGTCCCTGGCCCTCCATGTGCCCCCCTAAAAATGAATCCTAGAGACGCCACTGTGTAAGAGATGCATTGTGTTTCTGTGTGTATGTAAGAAAAGCAGTGTGTGTGTTTGCATGTGTGTGTAAGGGTTTGCATTGCGTGTTTCTGTGTATGTGTGCAAAGGATGCATTGTCTTTGTTTGTAAGGGTTGCATTGTGTGTGTGTAATGGATGCATTGTGTGTTTCTCTGTGTGTAAGGGAAGCATGTTGTGTTTCTGTGTGTGTAGGGATGCATTGTGTGTTTCTGTGTATGCATAGGGATGCATTGTGTGTGTGTGTGCATGTAGTGTGAAAGAGCTCCCTATCTTGCCCCCTGTCCTATAGAGCTGTCCCTTCTGTCCCTTAGAGCTCTCCCCTGCCCCTTAGTGGTCTCTCCTCTTCCCCACCCTCCCCTAGCGGTCTCTTCTCACACTCATCCACCCTCCTTGTGCTCTTCTCTTCCCCCTCCACCCTCCCTGTGTTCTTCTCACCCCCGTGTTCTTCTCACGCCCCCATCTGTGTTCTTCTCACCTCCCCCCTCCCTGTGTTCTCCTCATCTCCCCTTCTCCTCACCCCACTCCCTGTGTTCTTCTTACCCCCCTCCTCCCTGTGTCCTCCTCACCTCCCCCTCCCTGCGTTCTCCTCACCACCCACCCTTCCTGTTTTCTTCTCAGTCCCCCCCATTCTCCTCATCTCCCCTTCTCCTCACCCTTACTCTCCCCCTCCTCCTTGTGTTCTTCTTACTCTCCCCCCTCTGTGTTCTTCTTAACCCACCTGTTCTTCTTACCCCCATTCTTCTTACTCCCCCCATTCTTCTTACTCCCCCCTTCTTCTTCTTACTCCCCCACCTGTTCTTCTTCTTACTCCCCCACCTGTTCTTCTTACCCCCTGTTCTTCTTACTCACCACTTCTTCTTCTTACTCCCCTTCTTCTTCTTCTAACGCCCCCCACCTGTTCTTCTTACTCCCCCCACGTTCTGTTACTCCCCCCGCCCCTAACCTCCCATTCCCTGTAGTGGGTCCAAGCTCCTCTCTTGTCCGAGGTACCCGGACGGAGTGATAGGAAGGTGCACACTCAGAAACTCTGCATGGTACAGGCTGGTTTTAAAATGATTTAGGGCAGCCTGGGGGGCAATTGCCTCCCTGGCCCCCGGCCCAGCCCACCCCTTCTTAACATGTATAGTGTGACAAACTTCCCTGCCTCTGGATTATAACTTAAAGATTGGCTTCATCTGTTTGTTTGTGAGTCCATGTGTGTTCGTCTATTTCCCGGGTTGCATTCACTGAAATGAACGAACTACCAAATGGCAGGCCACCCAGTAGGGAAGTGTGCTGAATGTTAACCTTTTTGACATCTTTAACACTGTGGTTAACCGCAGCCACTTCCCTCTCCCGAACGGTCAGCTGGTTGGTCGTTTTTCATATGAACAAACACGTTGCGGCGGCCATTTTAAACTACCGAATGCCCAGCGGTATTTGGTATGGAACTATTTTCGGCCACAGTTTCACATGAACACTGCTGGGACGTCCAGACTTCCATCCTTTCGTTTTGGATTCACACGAACGCGGTTGCGTTCGTTACTTCTAACCTCACTAATCAGACCTACCCTGGGGACTAACACTCATAGAGCTGATTCTGGACAGATTCTGCCAAATTGTTCAGGAAAAGACTTAAATCCCATGGCGATCTGACTGTGTTAGTAGGATCTGAGCGCTATTCGGACATATGGAGCGCTCAGATCCAAGCTATCTGTGGATATGTTGAACATGGGGGTTTTATTATAAAGAATGAGTTATGTATTTTAATGTGTTTTTGTTATAAGTATAACTTGGGAATATTCTCTCTACCTGGAGATAATTAACTTTACTACAGCCTCTTAACCCAATTATCTCCAGGATAGAGAGGAGGGATTCTACTGTTTGTGTGGGAGTGCTTCACTTTGTACTGTAAATGTGATTGGTTACTGTAAAAGTGTTCCAGTCTTTTACAAGGTCCCTATGGGAATGCTGGAGGACCTGCATAAAAGCCAGCCTGTGGCACTCATTAAACCAGTCCATGTTTTGACCCTCAACACAGAGCCTTGTCTCATGTTTGGAGGGATATTTCTTCAAGGTTCCTGTCCAGCGATTGGGATTATTTGATAGCAGACTTCACAATTGGGGGAAAAGAACATCTCTGATGGCGTTAACCCCTTCTTATACCCGGGGTGCCATTACATATAGCTTAGAGGAAAGACGAGACGGGGGGATATGACAGAAACATTTAAATGCATAAAGGGAATCAACACGGTAAAGGAGGAGACTATATTTAAAAGAAAAAAAAAACTACCACAACAAGAGGACATAGTCTTAAATTAGAGGTGCAAAGGTTTAAAAATAATACCAGGAAGTATTACTTTACTGAGAGGGTAGTGGATGCATGGAATAGCCTTCCAGCTGAAGTGGTAGAGGTTAACACAGAAAAGGAGTCTAACTATGCGTGGGATAGGCATAAGGGCTATCCTAACTATAAGATAAGGCCAGGGACTAATAAAAGTTTTTAGAAAATTGGGCAGACTACATCGGCCGAATGGTTCTTATCTGCCGTCACATTCTATGTTTGTTTATATGTGCATCATGTACGCAGTGGTGTATCCTGGTTTTGTGCTGCCCTAGGCCGGGTTGATGACGTCATATTCCGGTTCCCAGCCTCACTCTGTGGCGCCCGAGGGAGCTGAGCAGACCGCTCAGAGGAAGAGCTCCCTCGCCAGACACGCGCCCAGCGCCGCCCACCAGCCCAGCGCCCGGCATGTCTGTTAGCCGCGAGGTTAACTAGGCATTTGCCCATGGCATTTGGGGAGCGGCGTTTTTTGCTGCCCCCTGGAAAATGCCGCCCAAGGCAAATGCCTTGTTTGCCTCGCGGCTAAAACGCCCCTGCATGTACGTGATATACTCATCCAACCCCTCAGGTAAGTCTTTAGTGGCTGTTTCATCCAATAAGGTCTCAGACAGACCCTCAGCAAAACTCTCTGTAACCAAGCCACTATTGATCCAGTCAGCTTTATGTGCCAATGTACAGAATTCTATTGCATAATCTGATATCAAAAGATTACCCTGTTATATATGCATCAAGGCTTCGGCAGCAAATTTCTCTTTCCCCAGAGGTTTGAAAGATAGGTTAAACCCAGCAACAGGTAAGTTAATTCATTTTCATGTGTCTCCGCTGTTAAGGTGCGGGCACACGGCTGCCCCGATCCAGCCCTGTAACACTTAAATGGTGTGTCTCCCGCCATCTTAGCCCTCTACACCACAGACTTCTGACACTCTAGCAAGCTTAAACAGTGTATTTGACCAGTAGTCAGATCCTACTGAAATGTTTTATCACAGATACAAGTAATCAGTCAATGGATGTGGCTGACTGTCACTTACCTTAGTACCAATTGAAACTGTTATCCCCACCACCTTGTGTAATCTTTGGCAAGGGGGCTACCCGATACTTAGGCTGCCTGCTACCCTGACCGTTAAAACTGTTAATTATTTAAAAAAGAAATGTAAAAAATAAAAATATCTGACATGCCTTTGAAAAGTTTTTATGCTTATATCTGTATAACAAAATTAAAGAATGTCAAAAAAATATGTTTTGAAAAGCAAATAATTGTGTTTTTTTCTGGTTAAATAAGTATTTCAACATCCCTTGTATAGTGAGAAGCTGCCGACTCTAAGGGCATTCTGGGATGTCGTGATAGTATACAGTTTGCTCTCTACTGGAAGCAACTAGAGGAGGAGTAGGCAACCTTCAGCACACCAAACGCACTACATCTCCTTTAGTGCCTTTACAGCTAAAATGCTGGCAAAGCATCAGGGGTGGTATAGTTCACAGCATCTGGCATGCCACAGATTGCCTACCCCTGATCTAGGGGATGAAGCAATCCCATGCATGATCTTTTTTGAATGTAGCATCTGTTAGCATCTACTGCGGAATCGGCCCCGTTTTCTTTATCAGCTCCTGGTGTTGCA
Source organism: Pelobates cultripes (assembly GCA_933207985.1). Classification (NCBI taxonomy): domain Eukaryota; kingdom Metazoa; phylum Chordata; class Amphibia; order Anura; family Pelobatidae; genus Pelobates; species Pelobates cultripes. The sequence goes on along the minus strand of OW240913.1, from coordinate 205,887,438 downwards.
CAGAGTAGCGCCGCGGTTTTGCAGGATTGGCTCGACTACTGTCCCTAAGGTCAAATGCCGATATGTAATGCAATAGGTGACTGCTTGATGAGCCATCAGGTACTTGATTGTCGGGCTTTGTAGCCTCATCAGGCAGGAGAGTTCCCAGTGTCTCGCCACCTCAAATACAGAGGACGCCTCCTCACTCTAAGATGATTTCATGGAACTAAAAACGGACACCGCTGAAGCCACCGACCTCCCTTCATCTGTTTCCTTTTCATACGAACGCCGTACCATTCTGTACATTTCTATACGAACAGAGCCACCTAGATAGCTATCCCATGGAGCCCATTCGTATAACGAATAAACTATGTGAAAGACTTTGGCTACATGGCGATTGGACTGTGTGTATGGGATCTGAGCACTATTCGGTAATATTGTGCGCTCAAATCCAAGCTATCTGGGGATACGTTGAATGTGGGGATTCTGTTCGGGAGTTTTAGAATTATGTGTTTTTAGGTATTTTTATTATCCTTACAATGTCAACAACAAAAAAATCACAGACAAATGGGATTTCAATTTTATTTGTACCAGTTTTTTTGTTTATATTCTAAAAGAGATGTACATTCTATTCCACTAACTTCTTTAATGGTAGTCTCCAAATTACTCTTATCATAGCCTTTTTCTAAAAACAAAGTTTTGATTTTATTACCTTGGGTTATGAAGACACCAGGATCTGAGCATTTTCTTCGTGTTCAGAGGAACTGTGACCTGGGTATAGTCCTCAACTAAGGCAAGAAATGACAGCTCTTTAGGTCAATATAGTTGTTAACATCAACTGTTTTGAAATATGTTTTTATATGACTATTTTGGATATAAATACAAATATCTAAAAACTATTTAGATATCACCAAAATTGGTAGGTGTAACTATACCCCAATTGTTGTTATTTAAAAAAAATAAAAATAAATGTAAGTTATCTTTACTCCCCTTCCAAATGAAATAACTGTCATCTATGTATCATTGATAGGAGTTTCCAAAACTGTGTAGTTTGATGTATGCTGTAATAGTATTTCAGTAAGTGGGAGCCCTTCACTGGTGCTTGCGCCAGAGCCCTTTGGTTTTAAGTTATAACCTCTGAGTGCAACCATGGCTGTACATACACTGTAGGCCTCCTCTATGAGAATATCAAATAAACAGTTGGGATTTCTAGTGCTAATTAAAATATAGGTGGGCAGCTGGAACTGCTCAAGCCAGAGTCTCTTCTTTCTAGTGGTTGGTATGGTATAGGAAAGTAGTGTGGTAGCAGGGCCTCTTGGTTTATTTTTTTTTATATTCCCTTTACCAATCATGAGAAAATACTACACTATATGGAATTCATCTGTTTTCTTATTTTGCATATTCACTATTCACTGACTGCCCCTTGGACCCGAGCTTCATCGAAATGCACTGCTACCGCACTACTATCCCACACCCAGGGCCGCCATCAGGGGGTGACAACCATAACGGTTGTCACAGGCCTGACGGTCCTGGGGGGCCCGGAATGTTTTGGCAGTCCCGGGCCCCACATTCACTCTCTGCACTTATACATAGCGATGATCGCTATATATATATGTGCAGCCACGGGCCCCCCGGCTCCCTGTTACTGCAGAGGGGGACCAGCAGACTGCAGCATTACATTACAGCTCTTCCCTCTCTCTAACTCACACGCCACACACGCCACGCTCGCGGGAGTTAGAGAGAGGGAAGATCTGTAATGTAATGCTACAGTCTGCTGGATCCCCTCTGCAAATACAGGGAGTCAGGGGGCCCCACCATGCTTCAGGACCAAAAGGGATGGAATCTCCCCCCTCCCTGAACCAGGTAAGAAGCAGGGATGGGGGAATTTAATGTAAAATTACTGTAAAAATGCTCCTTTCCCTCCCCTGGATTGCAGGCCCTAGTTTGCACATTTACACACACACACTGCATACACTACACTAACACACTCTGCAAACACTACACTGACACACACTCTGCATACACTAGTACAACACACACACTGCATACACTACACTGGCACACTCTGCATACACTAGTACAACACACAAACTGCATACACTACACTGACACACACTGTATTTACTACATTGATACACACTCTGCATACACTAACCTAACACACACTCTGCATCCACTACCCTAACACACACTCTGCATTCACTACACTGACACACTTTGCATTCACTACACTGACACACAGTCTGCACTCACTATATACACAGCATCCACTACACACACATTCTGCATTCACTTTAATCACACTACATCAACCACACATTCAAACACTCTGCAATCATTATACACAGACACTGCATCTAATGCACACTACCACCACTACACAAACACAGACACTGCATCCACTACACATGCTGCATACATTAGTACAACACACACTCTGCATATACTACACTGACACACACTCTGCATCCACCACCCTAACAAACAGTCTACATCCACTACACAAACACACACTCTGCATTCACTATACACACAACATCCACTACACACATACATTCTGCATACACTACCCTAACACACACTCTGCATCCACTACCCTAACACACATTCTGCATTCACTACACTGAAACACAGTCTGCACTCACTATACACACAGCATCCACTACACACACATTCTGCATTCACTCTACTCACACTACATCAACCACACATTCAAACACTCTGCAATCATTATTGAAAGGGTTAATGCTGTTCTGGACTCAACTCCCCTCGATTCGTGATTCTCCGGTCACCACATCAATTGACGGGAGTTCTTGTTTAGCAAATTAAGACACAGACATGAAAGAGTGCTTAACAAGTTCTCAGTGAGTATATTTTCAGGGCTAGCATTTATACGCAGTTTGTCACGCAAGCAGCCAGATTTATTGTTTCCTTGTAGTTAAATAGTACATACTTGTCTGACATTAAAAAATAAGCATTTGAATAAAGACAGGATAGGAACATCCTGAGGTCGAGCGAGGTCATACATCCTGTAGAAGGGAGGCCTCTCAAAGCATGTTGCAGAATACATCTGCCAAGGTCAGCATAATTATTTCAAACATTATTTTAAACCATATAAAGCAAAAAGAGTTAACTATTTCATATCCTTACATTCCCCTCTTTGAGCAAAATATTTGCTCATATTATTGATAAAATCTTCCCAGGACAGAGAAACTTCCACATGGTATTTTCAGGGGTGCTAGTCACTCCCTGTGGGACTTTCATTAATTTCTTCACCTCGATTCCCATGTGGTAATTCCTAAGGCTCAGTTTTAAAGATGGGTTGATACCCTCCAGTGGCAGAGAGGAGAATTTCCAGTTGTTTCTGTTCTGCATTATGTATTAATTTCTGTATTCTCTTCCTCAATGAACAAGTAAGGTGGCAGTTATATAAAATCATACACAATAAAATCAGGACTATAATAAAAAGAGGATAGAAGAATGATTTCATTATCTGGGATCCAGTAGGGGACCAACAGGTAAAAGCATTGTACTAATGCTTGGCTAAATCATTCTGAATTTGTGAACACACCTTAAGGAGTTCTCATTTTAGGATATGTGTGGCTACCTGTGTGTGTACTATAGCATCATTATGTGTAACAAGATGTTTAAACATATTTTGTTTTCCTTTCATTAAGGAGACAATAGTCTCAAGAGGTAAATGGTAATCTTTAAAAGGCAGAGAGCCTAATAGGGCATTAATATGTTTGTCTAAAGTGATTGTGTCGCAGAAATAATATTGGGTGTCATTAAGATCTAACCAGGTAACATTAGTCAAACATCCTGAAAAGGGGAGAGGTAGATTAATGCTTGTATTACTAGTAATTATCTTTGTAGGGAGGTTATGTGTGCTTATTTCAGTCATGGTAAAATAATTTTCAGGATATATGTGCCATATGCACTTGTTAAGTTCATTTTGGAGTAAGCATGGTTTGTAAATAGGGGATGAGTGTCGACATGCATACCCTTTTTCAGTGAGAACACAGTGTTTGAGGGAATAGGTCATATTATCTTTGGGGAAAATATAGTCCCCTGTGTATGTGGGTGCCCACCAGGTTAAATTCCTGGCAAAGAGATCATAAACTGGTACTGGTAATGTGTTAAATTGACAGGCTAATTTAACATCCTTTGATGATGTATGATATAGCATGAGCATGAAAAATGTGAAACATTACCAGTTAACCATTCATTGCATTTAGTGGATTGGGGTTTTAGAAGTAACCATTCATTATCTGTGAGGTTAAGCATCCCTCTAATTCTCTCTAGTTTAGGAATCATTAGTGTGTCTTCTAATGCCAATCTTTGTTGTTGTATCCATAATACCTGATGGCACAAGTACTCCAGTTACCTAGACCTGTAGTGAATTTCATAGTTGCAACAGTTAAATTACCTAAATAGTTATACATTGATTTATCTAAATCCAATCCTGTAACCTGTGATTTAACAACAGTTGGAGCCCAGTTTGCAGTAGCATGGAAACCGTCCCTATATGCATGCTGGCCGTGTTTAACTTATTCTTGAGGGTCTCCATGTCTATACTATTTAGTATACCCATAGTGGTTCCAGCAGCTCCTAACAGTGTGTCATACCATTCCCTTTTCTGCCTTTTGTTTGCTGTGTTACATAATGTTACAACAGGAGTAGTGATTTTTAATGACACAAGTACAGCTTGTAAGAAGGCATTTGTATTAACACATGTGGACGGAATAGTTGTGTGTGTGTCGTTGTTGGCTTTTGGCTCTATGGTAGAGGAATAAAGGACAGTAATAAGGAGTAAAAATATAAGGTAGTGTACAGTTCTCAATTGCAGTGTCTTTCATAATGACTAACATTTGTCCCCTTTTCCAATTAATGGTACCAGTTGCATTATCATTATTAAAAGTAATAAGGCCTGTCTGTTTACATTGATATGCAACCTTACTAATTTTCTTATAATATATATCCCAAACCTGTTGAGGTGTTTTTTTCTTACCATCAGAACTTATATTAAATAAGGTGGCACAGATGCTAGTGTAATTAGCAACCTTAACTGTGCACATTTCTGCGTTATAAGATCTAACAATTTTCCGTGAACCTTCAAACAAACATAATGCATCAGTTTCATTAGCTGTGGACACATTCCATATGGGTAACTGGTACTTATAAGGGTTATTATTTGTCCAATTCATCCAAATGCATTCAGTCAATGAGTGATTGCATATTACATGCTGATAGGTGGTGGAGAAAGGTTCTTGAGGGAGCGGGTGTGACGAATGCTAGATGAGGGGCTAAGGCCTAATTGGGCTGGGGGTATTGAAGAATTGCTCAGTCTTTTCTCCAGAAACAAACAGGTTTCAAACTTCCCATTGATTTGTACTCATAATGGCATTCAAGGAACAATATCAGAGGGAATATAACAACTCCAGAAAGCATAGTGCAAAACATAATCTTGGTCTCAGGTTCGTATGATCCTCTCAATCTACGATATGGTGTGAAAGCCATGATGCTTCGCTAAGGGGAAATTCTTCTGTTTCCGAGTGAGGTGTTGTCTTCCTTGGTTCCCCTCTTTGGACACAGCTTCACTTGGGATGCATGAATCCAGATGTCGTGGGAATCTGTGAGGACAGCGGTTCTGGTTACAGCAATCACAGTAGCAGGTGGTCCAAAAGGGTATCCTCCTTTCTTGGTCCTGTTCAGCTGACAGATATACACCTTGTCACCCGGCTGGTATGGATGAGTAGGTTCCTGTAAAGGTAAGGGAAACTGCGAAGAAACATTGCCATATATACTATTCAGTTTTTTTTTTTTCTTTTTTTTTTTTTACACTGTGCATCAGTATAACAAAAAAAAATGAAAAAATTAATAAAAAAAAATAAAAATAAAAATAGAAATAAAAATAAAAATAAAAAAATAATATACAGAAATAGAGAGATACCATTCACAATTCGAGATATTCTATTACTATCTTTTACAATCTCATCTAACTTATTTTCGGCTTCAGTAACACAGCTTTTTATATCTTTTCACTGAATTATTTTTTACAATAAACATTTCCTTTCTCTTTTTCTCCTTTCTCCCTTTCTTTTTATTTTCTTTCTCCTTTTCCCTCTGAGATAATTTATTACAAGAATCAGGATATGTATAAAGTAAATTTTTATCCCTCCCTCTCTAAAGAAGAAAAAGAAAAGAAAGAAAAAAAAATATATATATATAGATAAATATATAAATAAAAAATAAAAAAGTACAATTATAGTAATTCTTCCTTTTATAAGTCTACATTTCCAATTTTATTTAATTTATAGAATTCCATATCAAATGTCTATTATCAATCTGTTTTTTTTTTTTGGTTTTGTTTTTTCCTGTTCTCGTTCTCTTTCCCTTGTCTCTCTTCCCTTCCCTCTTCCTTCATTTGTTTTGTACCACCTAAATTTTATTTACCGTCTGTATTAATGAGACTATTTTGCTTGTTTCATTCCCCTTATTTTCTTTTAATTTCCTCTCATTTCATTTCCACCTCACCCAAATTTTTTCATAGATGTGTTGTTTGCCTTTTAGCCTATATGCCATTTCCTCATAAATTTTAGTAGTAGAGATCTTTTCTCTTATTATACTTAATGATGGTACCTGTTTTGTTTTCCATAAACTGGCTATAGCATTTTTTGTAGCCATCAAAATATGTATAATTAACACTTTTTCTTGTGGCAATATTCTCTCTGGCATAATGTGTAGTAGGAATATTTCTGGTTGCAGGGGTATCAATGTGTTTGTAACTTTAAAAATTAATTGTTGTATGTGTTTCCATACATCAATAATTTTTTTACACTGCCAAAATATATGAGTCATAGATCCTTCCATTTCCCCACATCTCCAACATGTCCCCACATTCTCTGGATATATTTGCGCCAGTTTTTGTGGCGTCATGTACCACCGTAGCCACATTTTGTATGTTGCTTCTATGTGTTGTATATTATGTGTGGCAGCCTTAGTTGATCTCATAGCCCTATACCATTTAAAGGGCTCCCACTCGTTGTTTAGCTCCTTCTCCCAATTTAACATGAAAGGCAATTTATCTGGTTTTGTTAAATTTAATATTCCTCTGTAGCTTATTGATAGAGGTTTATCTTGGGGTCATCTCCCCAAGCATAGCCTTCCAAAGTCATTCACCCTAGAATTTTCCACCTCCTTCACTTGAAGTTTCATTAAAATGTGTTTCACTCTGAGATATGTATAGAGTTCCCTGTTGTGAAGATCGTATTTAATTTGTATATCTGGGAATTGATGTATAGCTGAGCCTGCTATTAGATGACGCGTTTTTGTTAATCCTTTCTTTCTCCATGTTGTTATATTTAAATCTTTTGTGTAATAAGTTAAACTTTGCAGAGTTCCATAGTAAAGATAATTGCCTTTCCCCAGAAGTTTAGGGGCTCAGTAACTCCACAACCTCAGAGCTATTTGTGTTGTGGATAGGAAATTATAATTTCTAAGATGAGCGCGATGTGTTGTCCATATGAGATCCAATATCTCATATTGTGGGACAATGGATTGTTCTTTTTTTTTTTTTTTATTGTCTTTTTATTAGCAGATTTTCCACCATAAATACATTTTACAAAAGAGTAATTAAAATACATTCATCCACATAAAAACAGATAAAAAAAAAAAGAAAAGACAAAAAACCACAAAAAAACTATCCACCACCCCACGAGAGTTCTACAGACTTCAAACTTTTTCCAACTTTTTCAAATGACATTCCTTTTACAGTTGTAATAATTTTTTCTCCCATTTTTCCCATAGGCTCAAATCATCCTTCAAAAGTTTGCAATGATCTTTCTCCATTTTTAGTTGGTAAACCAACTGAATTATTATTAATTTTATGTTAAAGGGGATATCTCCCTTCCAATTTCTTGCTATTATTATTTTACATGCCATTAAACAATGAATAATTAAAAATTGATTTATTTTATTCAATTTTGGCCATTTATAATGTAATAACATTACTTCAGGTTTTAAAGGCATTTTGACATCACACAGTGTATGAATGATAATTTGAGCCCACTGCCATATAACAATCACTTGTTTACATGACCACCACATATGAATATAATTTCCCTTTTCCTCCCTGCATTTCCAACATTTAATGTCCCTTGATACATCAAATTTAGCTATTTTTGTTGGTGTCATATACCATTGATTAACCAGCTTAAAATGTGTTTCTATCAATACAAAGGAGTGGACATATTTGTTAATTTTTTGTGCCATACATACCCATTCAAATAATTCAATATTTATTTTTAATTCAGTGTTCCATTTTTTAATGGCAGTGGGCAGAACAGAATCATCCATTAAATCCAACAATCTAACACATCTGGAAAACAATTGCTTTGTCTTATTCTGATGTAAGATTGTTTTTAAGATATCATACATCTTACCTTCTTTTACTAACTCAACTTTCTCCAAGTAATGTTTTACTCTATAATAAGTAAAAATATCTTTGTCAGAGAACTTAAATTCCTCAACTAACTTTTTATAAGATTTAATTTTATTTCCTTCAAATAGATCCTCCAAAATATTTATTCCTTTTTCTTTCCATAATTTTAAGGATATACTCTCCATATTTAATTCTATTGTTTCTAAATTTTGAAAGCCAAATATCTTATTTACCAAACCAATGGATTGTTCTAATACATGCCATAGGGGTATACTAGATGTATCTATTAGTGCTACTGTTTGTGCCAGTATGGAAGCTATATAATATTTTTGAATGTGCGATACTCCCATACCACCCTCTGTCATTTTGCAACTCATTGTATTCAGTGATATTCTTGGGGGTTTGCGTTTCCAAATATGAGCATTTATTTTTTTTTTGAAAATTTGTTATAATTGATTTGGGGATCATTATTGGTATGGATCTAAAAAGAAATAAAATCTGTGGTACTATACACATTTTAACACAATTGATCCGTCCCACCCATGATCTGGTGCTCTTGTCCCAGTGTTTTAGTGTATCTTGTACTTCTCTTAATAATTTGCTATGGTTATTTTTTATCATTTCCTGTTTTGAAACTGAAAGATGAATACCAAGATATTTTATAGATTTATTTCTCCATTCGAATGGGTATTCATCTTTCAGCTTTCGAATAGTTGACTCTTGCATATTAATAGGTAAAGCTTGAGTTTTAGTAATATTATTTTTATAATATGACACTGTACCATATTCCTTCAATAAATCCATCAGCGGCATTATTGTTTTATCTGGATTTGTTAGTATTATCAGGACATCGTCCGCAAATAAAGCCACTTTTTGAGGTCCTATGTGAGTATTTAACCCTGTTATTTGAACTTGTTTATTTATCTTATGTACTAGGGGTTCAAGGGTCATAATGAAAATCAATGGAGAGAGGGGACATCCCTGTCTTGTTCCATTAGATAGGTGCAATTTACGAGACACAAAACCTGAATTAATAACTCTAGCCGTTGGATTTGTATATAATGAGAGCATGCCTTGTTTAAATTTGTTTGGGAGTTGAAATTTATCTAGCACCTTCTCCTTGTATTGCCAATGTAGGCGATCAAACGCCTTTTCCGCGTCAAGTGCCAGCAATAATCCCTCAGTTTTCTGTCTTTTCATTATTTCCAGTACATCTATAAATCTACGGGTATTATCCCCCACCTGTCTGCCTGGCACAAAGCCTGCTTGTTCTGCCCCTATCAATTTGGGCAGTAGTGGTTTCAGTCTTAGTGCCATTGCTTTTGCAAATAATTTTATGTCTACATTAAGTAAAGATATAGGTCTTAGATTAATGCAGCTGGTCGGTGGCTTTCCTGGTTTTGGTAGTGTTATTATAATAGCTTCCAACATTTCCGGGTGTACCTCACCTGAATCTAAAATGCTGTTAAAAAGTATTGTTAGATTTGGGATCAGTTCCTTTGCAAATTTAAAATAATAATAATTAGAAAACCCGTCTGGGCCTGGTGCTTTATGTTTTGAAGTTGTTTTTATAGCTTCCCAGACCTCCTCCTCTGTAAAAGGTTTGTTCAAGAACTCCGCCTCTTCCCGAGTCACGCAGGGTAGTTCAACATCTCTTAGAAAAGTGGAAATCATATTTAATGTAGGTTGGGTTGTATTTGAATCCTCCTTCAAATTATATAGATATTCATAATATAATGCTAACTCATTAACAATTTGATTTGGATCTATCAGTTTTGCACCTTTTAGGTTTACCAAATATGGAATTTTTGATTGTGTTAGCTTCTGTTTAATTTGAGATGCCAATAATTTGCCCGCTTTATTACCCTGTGTATAATATTTAAATTTGGATTTTCTCAAATTACGTTCCGTTACCTTCAATTCAAAATTTTCTAATTGTTTTTTAAGTTTAAAGAGTTTATTTCGTAGACAATTATTTAAAGTTTGTTTATATTGTTTCTCTATTTCTCCTATAGATTTAAAGAGTTTTTCCTTTTCCTCCCCAAATTTTCGTTTTGCAATTGCACCTTGTTTTATAAGTATTCCCCTCACTGTAGCCTTATGAGCTAACCATGTAACTGCTATAGATGTATCATGATTAGTGTTTTCTTTGAAAAACTGATTGATTGTATTCCTAATTTCTATTTCTCCCATTTTATTATCTAATAATGCTTCGTTCAAGCGCCATGAACCCTTGCCTCTTGCCTGATATGCAGTGTCAAATATGGAACATACTGGGCCGTGGTCTGACCATGTTATTGGATCTATGGTTACCTTTACTAGAGACTGGAGTGTAGATGCATCTGTCAAACACATATCTATCCTTGAGTAATTTAAATGTGCCGCTGAATAAAACGTATAATCTCTAAGTTGAGGGTATTTAGCCCTCCAAGTATCATATAGACTGTGAGTTATCATTAATTTTGCTAATCTGGCACTTAAAGCAGCCTTTCTCATGGTTGGTGTCTCATCTCCTGAAACATCAAACTCTGGATCCAACGTGCAGTTATAATCACCACACATAAATAATTTGCCTTGTTTATATTTCTCAATGCGTCTTATCGCTTTCTGTAAAAAGCTTATTTGATTATTATTTGGTGTATATATGTTTGCTATTGTTACTTTTTCCTCACCTAAGGAACCCACCAGAATAAGTAATCTGCCTTCCTTATCTTTATATTCACTATCACATTTAAATGGCCAGTCTGCATGAAACAGCGTACTCACTCCCTTTGTTTTATTTTGGGCATATGCATGATAACTAAGCGGATATCTAGGCGAGGTAAGAGCTGGGGGTCTCTGAGTACTAAAGTGTGTTTCCTGCAAACACGCAACTGCCGCCTGTGATTTATGCAGTTGCTGGAACAACAATCTCCTTTTATGGGGCGTATTAAGGCCATTCACATTAAATGTTAGGATATTAAAGTAGTGAGCCATATTTTAACACTATTAGACCTCATTCCTAACTCTATTGTTCTCTATAATCTTTATATTTACTCTGTTTAACCATAAGAGATCCTGTAATTTAGTTTTGATCTTATTTGCATACATAATTAAGAAATTACTGATATAGAAAAGTCTCATATGTTCATAGGTACCTGAAGCAAAACAACAACAACAAAAATCTATATATTAAAAAAAAAAAGAAAAAGTTAGACAAATCGTCTTAATCTTGCAGGTCTGCCCTGCAACATAAAGCATTGGTGGTTAATTAACCCCCTTAGGGTATTGCCACCAAATTGAGGGGGTGATTGAAAATGAAAATGCGGGTGACAAGCCATATCTTGCTTATATATTTATATACCACTGCCTGGTTTTTTAAAACTGTAGCATAATTACAACAACAAAAAAATAATAATAATATATATATATATAATTTTATCTTTCCTTTAAATTCTCCTCCCCTTCTCTCCTCCTCCACCTCCTCTTGGGATGGGATCAGAGGGATCTGAGCAGTCAGAGGAATCAAGGGGGGTGGGGGGGGGGGTAGAGGGAAGGAGGATGAAGAGGAAAAACCTACATAAAAAAATAAATAAAATAAAATATCCTCACACACACACACACACATATATATATATATATATATATATATATATATATACATACACATACACATACATACACATATATATATATACATATATACACATATATACACACACATATATACATATATATATATACATACATACACACATGCATACACAAATCCCCTCCTCTCCAACAGCCCTCCCCTCCATCCCACCGACCCAACTTTGAAAGAGTAAATCATTAAGTATAGTAGAATACAATACAATGGAGTCTTGCTAACTCCTATCCTCCTTTTTATCTTCCGAGCTTCTAAAGCCTTCCCTTGCCACCATTTTACATTGTATACAATTTTTCATCAAGACTGTTTTACCTCAATTAAATTCAATCTTTTATATATTTTTCAGTTCAAGCATAAATTAATAAGCTGTCTCCACTTCTATTCTTTGCATTATATGATCAGCTATTTTCCCTTACGTACTGCCATCCATTCTGGTAGCATTTCTCTCACATGTGAACTGTCCACCTTTTCTGAAGGAGTTCCTATTAGACCACATTTATGTAATATTTGTAGTCCTTCTTCAGGGTCTTCTATCTTAGTCATCGATCCGTTTCTCCAAATCAGCAATTTAGTTGGGAATCCCCATCTATAATTCACGTTGTTATCTCTTAAATATTTAGTAACTCTTTGAAAATCTCTTCTTCTTGCTATAGTCATGGCAGATAAGTCCGCAAACAGTGAGATATGCGCGAATGCTGGCGGCATTGTTGTAACCCTTCTTTGGGTGGATAAGATCATCTCTTTTGTACTGAAATAATGTAGCCTCACCACAATGTCTCTGGGAACTTCAGTAGTTAAAATTTTAGGCTTTGGCACCCTATGTGATCTATCAAACCGCAAATCTTCTGTAGTAAGAGTGGGAGCTATTGCCTTGAACAATTCGACTAAATAAGGTGGTATATCTAGCCCCTGAACTGTTTCAGGCACACCCCTAACGCGGATATTATTGCGTCTGGACCTATCCTCTATATCCGCCATTTTTCCCTGGAGTTTTTGAAAGTCCTCTTCCATTTTAATAAATTTTTTCCCTCATTTTGTTGTTGTTCTCGCAGATCTCATCCATTTTTTCTTCCAGAGCGGATGTCCTTGTTCCCAACTCATGGACTTCCTTTCGTATTTCTTCCGATATTTATCTAAAATCTAGCTGTAATGATGTTCTCAGGGTGGAGAGCATGTCTGCCAATCTTTTTTCTGACAAGGAGAGATCTTCTACATTTTCTCCTAAGATTTGTGTAGAATCTGTATCAGAGCCTGCTTCAGAGTGATATGAGGGAGATCTCGCACTGCCTCCTGCACCCCGCTCTGTTCTTCCTCTGTCTTTCTTATTTGTTTTAAAGAACTCATGTTGTCTTTGTGCCTTCGGCGGCGCCATCTGGTGTCCGTGTAGGTAGTGCTGAGAGACTGTATTAAATTTTATAAGTTGATACAGTGTTGAGGCGCTAAAAAAGGGGGAGGAGATATATTTGACTTTTTTTTTTCCTCTTCCTTTCCCTTCTTTCTTTCTCTTTTCTCTTTCCTCTTTCTTCTCCTTTTCTTGTTCTTGATATCTTGTACTGCTTCACTGTAATATGTACTTCTAATTTAATAAGTTTAATTCACTGTTCCCTCCTTTCCTCTCCTCAATCTCTTCACATCCCCTCAGAGCGTTTTTTTTTTTTTTGTCCCTTTTTTTTCTTCAAATAATTTTATGTTGCTCAATCTCTGCTCTGTCTCCTTTATATCACTTTATCATTGCTTCAGCTGCAATTTGGATCGCCTTTTAAATCACTTATTTATTTGCTTTAAATCTTTCCCACAGTCTTAAAACAATTTGGAGCAATTTACAAAGCTTTGCAATGCCTTGCAACGTTCAGAGGCTCTTATTAACCATTTAAAGCACTTGCACTTTAGAGCTCTTAAATCCTTCCTGTTGCTTTAAAAACTCTTTGCGTTTACTTAGAGGCAATTTGAAATGCTTTGTATCTCTTTATCTCTTTAGATCAATTTGTATCACTTGTATCACTCTGCGTCTCTTTGCCTCTCTTTGTATCACTCTGTATCGTTTATTTTTTACTCTGTGCCGCTTTAGTTCATTTTATATACTTTGTTTCACTCTAAGTCATCTATTTCGCCTTTGGGCCTCTTTAGATCATTTGTTATCCCACTGAAGCATTTTAAGACAAAATAAATAAATAAATAAATATTGAACTGCTTGCTTGCTTTGATTATTTGCCTTACTTTGTGCACTTAGCCTTAAATGAAGCACTGCTATGTATCAGTCTCCTGCTCCTGCTCCCTTCTCTTTTACCCTCCTCAAAGTGATTCTGGGATAGCTCTCCGTTACCTTGAATAATCAGGCTGTCAGGCTGTAATCAGGCTGTGGCACGAGCTTAAGCAGAAGCAGAAGTCCAGGCAGTTTGTAAGGCTCCGTTACACTCCATTACACTGAGCACGTCAAACACCTCAGATAGCCTCCGATAGCTCAGACTGGCTGTTGCTTGCTTGTCAGACTAAAGAAAAAAATTACCAGGCATCTCGTAGCTTTGCTGGCTTATTTGCCGATACGGGGGGTAGCTACATGCAGCGTCTACATGCCTGCATCAGCCACACGCTTCCTCTCCGTTTCTGCCGGAAACCCCGCCCCCCTCCGCCAAAATTGAATCATGGGACACTGCAACCAATGCCGAAACCCAGGATTGAACTAGTGACCTTTAGATCTTCAGTCTAACGCTCTCCCAACTGAGCTATTTCAGCTTCCCCAACAATTCAGTTTTATCAACAATTCCTGTACATATTGTTCTTGTATTAGCTGTAAATCGGCTACCTTGCCCAGGGTGTGGGAAAAGGTCGTCCCATCAAAATCTCAAATGGTGATAATTTAGTCACCTTGTGGGGAGTCATTCTTATCTCAGCTAAAATAGCTGGAAGATATTTTGTCCAATTTACCCATGTTCCTGCAGTAGCTTTCATAAGCTTCTCCTTAATGGTCCTTTTCATCCTTTCAACTACCCCTGAATAGTGATGTCCCAACCGGTTCGCCAAACGGTTCACCGCGGATGGCGAACATATGACCCTGTACCTCACAGTCAGCAGACACATTCCAGCCAATCAGCAGCAGACCCTCCCTCCCAGACCCTCCCACCTCCTGGACAGCATCCATTTTGAAGCTGCATTCTTAGTGAGCTGTCCAGAAGGAGGGAGGGTCTGGGAGGGAGGGTCTGCTGCTGATTGGCTGGAATGTGTCTGCTGACTGTGAGGTACAGGGTCATATGTTCACCATCCGCAGCGAACCGTTTGGCGAACCGTTTGGCGAACCGTTGAGCGAACCGTTCAGGACATCACTACCCCTGAACTCTGTGGATGATAGGGTATCATCCACAGAAACTTCCAGGTAACTTGCAAGAATTTAGCAAGTTCCTGGGTAACCTTAATGGCAAAAGCCGGGCCATTATCAGAGTTAATCTGCAGAGGGCAGCCATACCTTGGAATAATTTCAGTAGCAAGAATCTTCACTACAGTCCTAGCATCTTCCCTAGATGTCACAAAGGCCTCGGGCCATCTACTAAACTGATCAACTATGACCAGTAAATATTGCTGTTTCTTAACAATTTTGGGTACATGAGTAAAATCAATCTGTAAGTGTGTAAAAGGAGTAGCTGGAGGGGGCAAATGTTCGTGCTGTGATTTGTGTGGAATATTAGGATGTGTTCTCATACATGGTTCACATGATCTTACAAAAGACTGTACATGCTGCCTGAGATTCCTAATATAAAATGAATTCATGAGGAATTGGATGGTGCTTGCTATGCTTTTGTGACCGGGACCATGTGCCTGATTGATGAAAATAAAGCAGCTGGCTTCAGGTATGCCTATTCTCCACTCTTTAGAGAAAAGACCATTCTGATCTTTCTCTAAACCTTGTTTAATCCAAAAATCAAAGTCAGATTGCGTTGCAAAGGCTTGTCAGTAGGCAAATTGTGTTGCAAAGGCTTGTCAGAAAGCAAATTGTCAGTAGGGCAAAGCCTTTTTGTTCCCAAATCACACCAAAATCATGAACTACCCCATGAGCATATCATGAGTCTGTGTAAATGTTCACTTGCTGTCCTGAGAAAAGCTGACAAGCACGTATGAGAGCAATGAGTTCTGCAGCTTGTGCAGATGGCTGGAAAATAGTGTCAGCTTCAATGATTTTATCAGGTAGCTCTACCACAGCATAGCCTGTGAGCAGGGCCGGTGCAAGGATTCTTGATGCCCTAGGCAGCAATCCATTTTGCCGCCCCCTCATGAAACTACATTCTCTCACAGGTTTATTCACTAAATTCTGAATTGCAATGAACACACTGCGTAGAAGCACTCATCCAGTATATGCATCCATATAAACACACTGCCTAATACATCCATCCACACAGACTGCCTATTACATACAATCAACCATATGCACATTACATAAATCCTCACACACACACACCACCTAATAAATACATTCATACACTCATACTGCCGAATGCATAGATCAATAGACACATACTGCCTAATAAATATATCCACACACTCTTTTTCAATCATTTGGTGCTGTTTCATTTGTAACAATATTGAGATTTAATTTATGTTACTACTAACATTTTTTCGGTTTAATATTGAATTCTATTAATATATATTTTAAATATAATTTAATATATAAGTATCTAATTACATGGTCACACACTAGCACACACACTCTGACATACATACACATTTTCACTAACACACTTTCACTGACATGCAATGTCACATACACATTCTCACTAACACACACTCTCACTGACATACATAGTGTCGCTTACACACTCACTGACTTACAGTGCCAGTTACTTTCACTAACACAGACCCTGACATACACAGTGTCACTCACACACTTTCACTAACACACACTCTCACTGACATACAGTGTCACTTACACATTCACTGACATACACAATGTCACTAACACACACACACACAGTGACACTCATACACTATCACTGACATACAGACAGCTTCACTTACACACTCTCACTGACATGCACAATGTCATTTACACAGTCACTAACACACATAGTATCACACACACACTGTCACTGACATGCACACACAGTTTCACTTACACACACACTCTCAGTGACATTCACAGTATCACTTACACACTCTCATTAACACACACACTGTCACTCAAGCACAAACTTACACCACTTTACATATAGTCACACTTTATTTACACCCACAAACACAACACAACACGCAATTCAATACATACAGACCAATTTACCATCATACACTCATACAAATAATCAGTTCCCCTTACCTTCAGATGGACCATTCATAAGTGCTGTGAGGAGAGGGGTCCAGCTTGCAGGTAGCTGGTGCTGTTCCTGGTGTGGGGAGCAGGAGAGCTGTGCACTGTGAGCACAGGCTACTTCCTGTTCCCCTTAGAGTGCTTCCGGTGTTCACAGGCAGGGGGCAGCCGGGATACCAAGGCATGTCCCGGCTTCCCCTGCCTGCAGGAAGTTGAGTGCTCTGCTCGGGTGCTGGGGTTACAGCATAGGTAAGTGCTGTAACCCCAGGCAAGTGGCTGCAGAGAGAGCCCAGCAGCTGAATGGCTGCGCTGGGGGGTGGCTAAGAAGCCACTCGCCCAGCACACCAGCCCCAGGCAGCAGCAGGGCCGCCCACCAGGAAACCTCCCGGTGGGCGCCCCCCAGAGGCCGGCGCCCTAGGCGAGTGCCTTATTCGCCTTAATGGTAGCGCCGGCCCTGCCTGTGAGGTACGTACCGTCATTTGGTCTGGAGCAAGAGCCATCCACAAAGAAGGTGGTCACATCCGGGCCACTGAGTGCTGTGGAGGAGAGGTCTGCTCTGGGAGATGTGGCATTATGAATTTATGAGGCTCAGATGGTATAGACGCAGAGTCAGATGCAGAAGTGAGAATAGCATGCAAAACAGACATAGGACCAGAATTAACAGGACTATAGACAATAGACAGATTCTGGGTATTAAGAAGAATAATCTCATAACCACTTAAGCGCTGGGCTGTCATGTGTTGTGTGGTGAGATTTTTTATAAGCTGAGTGACCTGGTGACTGTTATGGAGTATTGTAGGATGCCCTAGTGTGATAGTAGTAGCAGTCTCAACAGCTATTGCACATGCTGCCAATGCTCTGAGACATGCCAGCATACCCTGTACCGGAGCTGGAACTACTTTGGAAAAGAATGCTATGGGACGCATACCGCCTCCGTGCTCTTACGCACAGACCACGGCCATGGTTTTACAGTTGTTCCGAGCATACAAATGAAATGGTTTACAATACACAGGTAGTCCTAAATGCACAATAGCGACTTTGAGGGCAATATACGCAGCTAGCATGTCTGGTGACCAGCAGACATTTTCAGGGCTGTCAAAACGTACAGCCTCCCTTAGGATTGAGTCATAATGGGAGCATTCAGGGATCCATTGGCGGCAGTAATTAATCATGCCGAGGAAGGTGAGCAACTCTTTCCGAGTAGTGGGTTTAGGAATCCTCTGAATTACCTCAATAAGTTTTGGACTTAATTGTCTGGTGCCTGAAGCCAGAACAAAACCTAAGTAATCAACCTTTGATTTACACAATTGCATTTTGTGTTTTGCAACCTTGTGACCCACGGTTGCTAAGTGTTTGAGCAAACTGACAATATCCACAGTGCTTGCCTCATAGCTAGGGCTACATAACAACAAATCATCAACATATTGCAAAAGGACGGAACCATGACCGGGCGTCCATGTTTTTAGAGTATGTTGCAGTACCAGTGAATAAACGGCTGGGGAATCCACATAGCCTTGGGGTAAGCGTGTCCAGGAATACTGACAGCCTTCAAAAGTAAAAGCCATAAGTAGCTGTGTCTCTTGATCAATAGGTATAGAAAAAAATTATTTACTTAAATCACTGACAGTGAAGCAAGTGGCATCATGTGGAATGGCTGTAATGAGGGATGTCACATCAGGGACAATAGGTGCAATGGGCACAATTAAACTATTCAGGGATCTAAAATCCTGAACTAAGCAATAACCATTACCTTTAGGAACTGGATTAATAGGTGTGTTATATGGGGCAACTACTGGCTTCAGTATTCCCTGCTCTAGAAAATATTGGATCATGGGGCGAACTCCCTCAACCTTGGCTTCTAACAGGGGGTACTGTTTAAGGTAGATAGAAGTTACATCTGGTTTTAGTTTGGCTTTGTAAGGGGTGCAGTATACAAATCCTACATCTAGCTTAGATGAAGCCCACACAGAGGAAGGAACATCAGACAAATCAATAGTTTCAGAACACAACATAGACACATCAATACCACCAGAGGATGTGCAAGTAATGGTAGCTCCCAGAATACCAAGAAGATCCCTTCCCAGCAAACTAACAGGACATTTAGGTATTAGACGAAAAGGGTGCACAGTAGAAGAACCATTAAGAGGACAGAAAACAGACAGTGGTGGTGTGACAAAAGTGGGTGTTGACACTCCATTAATACCCAATGAAGGTGTAGACTTTTCCCTTGTCCCCTGATAATAGGTGTCACAGAGACTGGAACACGTAGCTCCAGTATCTACCAAAAATGGCAAGGATCTACCTTCTATGACCAGAATGCAAAAGGGCTGATCATCATTAGTAGAGGACAAAAGTGGAAAAGTTGGAGTGTCACCTTCAAGGCAGCCCTATTGGGGCCATGGGATGTGATGGGTGTGCTGGTCAGTGGTACCTGTGAATGGCCCTAGTGCAGTTTGGGTTTGCTGGAGCGAGGGGGGAGGGGGAAGTGCTGGCCAGTGGTGTTGGGAGTGGGCCTGGTGTTGTTCTTGCCTACCGGGCATATTTTGAGAATTGTGGGGTTGTTGGGGCGGCTGGGGTTTCCTGGGGTGTGGACACTCATTCCTCCAGTGGCCATGCTGGCCACAGTTGAAACAAGTGTTCCTGTCTATTCCTCCTTGGTTACCCCTGCCCCTATAACCCTGATTTCCCTGTCTCCATCCCCTTGCCCCTCTTTGACCACCCCTTCCACGGGCTCTATGTGCTCCATCCCATCCTCTCTCTCGGGCCTGTGTAGGTGGACAGTGTTGCAATCCCTGAGCATAATAAGCAACCTTACTTCCTGAATCTTTTCTTAAGTCAAAACAACCTGCATTTTCCTTTTCTATAACCTTGGTAAGAAAATCTGAGCCACCCAAATTGGCCCAGTCTGAAATCAATTGTTTCACAAGCAAAGAATACTGTGGCAACATATTACCAAGGCATGACTGTATTTTAAGGAGATCCATATCAAACCTGCCTCATCCTTCCAACACTTGTAAAATCTCTTTACAAAAATACCAATTTCTTCCTTTGCACCTTGCTTACATGCCAAAACAGTGGATATAGACTGCTTATTCTTCCATAATCTCAACATTTCAGCTTCCACCTTGTCCCACATTTTAGCACATCCTTCTGAAGTACTAAGCTCATAAACACCATCACTACCAGCCTCCAACTCCAGTACCGTTGTCTGTCTCAGAGGGTACCCTACATCCCACAAAGCTGGAAATCTGAACCAAATTCTATGGCTCTGCGTTTGTGAGTGTCTTTTCATTCATCATGGCACTTTATTATTTATATTGGCTATATCGCACTATTTTTTGTCTGTTTATATTTTATTCCTAGAATTTATTGGTCCAGAAACTATTTCTACTTCAAAAGAAAGATACTCCACCTAACATTGTATGTACACACACTACATCCACTACACAAACACAAACACTGCATCCACTACACACTCTGCATCTAATACACACACTACACAAGCACACTCTGTATTCACTGTACACACACTAAAGCCACTACACAAACACACTCTGTATTCACTATACACACACACTACATACACTACACAAACACACACACTACATCTAATACACACAAACACTACACACAAATGTAAAATCTGTATCCACTATACACTCACTCTGCATCCATTGCACGCATTCTAATTCTACATCCACTATACACACACCACATTCAGTCCTGCATCCTTGTGGGCGTACCCAGAAAGAGCCCTGTAGGCGGAGTCGGGGGTGGGCCCCGGGGGCCCAGACCTTGAGCTTTGTTAGGGGCCCCAAAATTTCTGGTGGCAGCCCTGCCCACATCCCTCTATGACAGGCATTGAATTGGCCCAGTGATCATCAGTAATGATAATCGTCTAGAAGTGGATCAAAGCTGCAGCATTGAGATGCTCTTGACACTAGAATAAAAATTTCCTTTTCAAAAATGGAGCCTTAATATAAAATAAAGAAGAAAGCTCTCCAATAGTAAAAGTAATTTAATATTTTTAATTAATCTAATTTTAGGTATTTTTAATGTTAGAGTGTTTCTTTAACGGTGAAATTTATTTAAATGTAATGCATTAGTTATTCTATGTGTTTGTTGTGCATTCCATCATTCCTCCAACATAATCTTCACTCAGCATTACCAATTTACTCGTAGGAGAAGAATTATCCCATTAGCAATGTATTAATTGCCAGTAGGGGCAGTGGACTAATATTCACTGTAACAGTAACTATACAGCTGGACCAGTTCATTTTAAACAGTATTTTATACAGAGGAGAAAGAACTAGATACATCCAATTTATGCCATTAAAAATCTGATATCTACAGTACCATGTCTATGTGATTAGTCATAACCTTTTAAAATATCATTTATAAGAGTTATTTAGAAAAAAACACATTTAAAATAACTTTTTTTCTTCATAAGTGGCTCAGGAAAATATATATATATATATATATATATATTTCCTGGCTAATCATGGCAGCATATACACATGGGTTAGCTCCTCCCCTACAGCCGATAGGACAGGAAAACCACCAAGGTTTTAAAAGGAGGCTCCATCCCTAAGGTCCTCAGTCTTTTTCCTGTCCTACAGCCCTTAGGACGTGAGCAATTTGCTCCCTTTACTTCGGACATGTATGTTGTTTTATCTTCATTACTTTATTTGCTGTTTTACTGTAGTACGTTATGCAGTTGTGCTTTTATGCTGTGATGCATTTAAGCTTTGATATCTTTAACCCCTTAAGGACCAAACTTCTGGAATAAAAGGGAATCATGACATGTCACACATGTCATGTGTCCTTAAGGGGTTAAACTAGTGCATTATACAGCTGTACCTTATTTTTAAGATTGTGGTACATTATGCGGTTGTGCTTTTGCTAGGAAGCATTTAAGCTGTGTGGCATTTAAAACTGTTTCATTTAAATTGGCATTTAATTCTGTTGCATGTAATACCGCAAGTCATTGGAAACCGCAGTGCATTGGAAAACTGCAGTGCATTTGAAGACTGATATATTTTAAAAACTGTTACATTTTGGAAACTGTGTTAGATTTGAAAACTGTTTTACCTTTTATACCTTGAGGCCTTTAGACTGTGGTGCCTTTAAACTTTGACCTTTTTGCACGTGGTTGCCTTTTAAACTTCCTTGCAGGCACTTTTTTTTTATCGATTTTGCTTCCCCCTCGGTCCCAGTGATTTATTCCTGGTTTCCTGGGTGTTTAGGGGCCATGTAGGCTTCAGACAGAGTCCTCTTCCTGGTCTCTAAACAGCAAACACACTCGGAATAGGCCCACATGTGTGCAGTTTGTGCCTTATTGGGCCTAATACAGATGACTTGTGGGAATACAAGTTGTGGCAGCCATCTTGGATAAGGGCAATTGCCAGAAAGTGCCTAAAATAAAGGGAAACTTACAGTAAACATACACTTATTGGGGTAAGTATTTGCAGGGTCTCCAGACATGGATAAGTGCTGTCTTCAGCCTGTTTTAAAGCTGTTTCGCTGGTTTCTTATATAATTTAACAGTGCACATTTTTTCTTAATACTTTACCACAGGTAATATTTAGTTATTTGTCAGGTGTCTGATTTTTCACCAGGATCTGGTTATGAGGAGAAAACAGTGGATGGAATCGGTTATGCACTGACTTCCTCCAGAAGGTTGTCGCTTCAGCATGACCTATCACTGTGCAGCCACATGACATGCAGGCAGGGCCTACAAAGTAAGTTCCAGAGGCCTCAGGGGTAAGAAAAGAGGCCAGGCTTTACCATGTGGAGGAAGTTATTTCCAACCCCAGAACTACACCACCTAAGTTGCACACTTATGGATCATAGGTGGACGCAGACCTGTCCAAAATTTTGCGCCTACCATTGCAGGAGGCTAGCCAGCTGTGATTTCCACTGCTGTTTCTACAAACATGAAATATGTGATTAAAGATCTAAAGGCTACTATGGAGAGAGATATTAAAAGCCAAGATTGAAGATGCAGTCTGAAGTCTTCAGGTTACAACTGATTTCTTCACAGAAACTTCCCTAGATGTAACTAGGATATTCTCTGGATCAAATGGCTTTATCTATAGCAACTAAGAAAGCATTATGGTTCTGTTTCTGGGATGATGTCTCATCCTCCAAGTCTGCCCTCTACACCATTCTATTTGAAGGGGTGGTGCTGTTTGGGAAAACGTCTGATAATTCCATTGAAAAGGTGAATGAGGGCTGCAAGATATTGGTACCTTAGGATAGAAGTTCCAAGGATCCCAGCTCCTCATAGTCTGACCGGAGAACCTCCAGTGACCAGTATTTCTGAGATACATTGTGCTACTGGCCCTGCAGGGAATACTCCAGAGGTAACTCATGGCAGTTGGTAAACCTGCCTTTCAAGGTTCTAATGGAGCTATAACGCAGTCGTTTTGCTCTTCAGCAATGAACATATCTCCTCCAGTACTAGGAGCCTCATTTTTCTGATCACACATACCTGGGCTTGTCATACTCTGGAGGCTTGAGTGGTATCCATGGTCCAGATTGATATAGACTGGAGTTTTTTCTTAACGGGCACAGGAGTCTCCATACCAACAGGAGTATTAAGACCAATGAATCAAAAGGTAAAACACTGAAGGAAGAAGCCTTCTAGACGAAGAGAAAAAAAAAAAAATACTTTAGGTCCCAGAACAAGAGCAGTTCCAGGGACAAGTTTCGCCTCTCTTCTGGTGCTAAGAGGAAAAGCACATGTAAGCCTACACTGGACTTAAGAGGGGCCAACAAGAGGCTGAATGTTAGAGTCTTCGGGATGGAGTCAATCAGATCCATATCTCAAGCAATCTGGAAGGATAATTTCCTTACCTCTATATATCTCAAGGATGCTTACTTTCAGTCCAATCTACAGAGATCTTCAGCATTAGCTCAGAAGAGAACTTCCATGTTAGTGCCCTACCATTTGGCCTCAATGCGGCCCCAAGGATCTTTCTATCTGCTTATAGTGTTATTGAGAGTCCAGAACTCCACCTGGTTCCATTATCTGGAGGATCTACCTCTGATAGCCTTAGACCCTCAGAAGGCAGGCACACATAGGTATATAGTTCTTTCATAACTCCTAAAGTTTGGCTGCTTGATGAATATCAAGAAAAGCAGTTTCAGACCAGCTCAGTGGTTGACATTCCTGAGTGGAAAATTCTAGGCTCTGCTTTTCCCTATCTCGGGAACAGTTCCACAGATTGTAAAGGTTTTCTCTCCCAGTTTCTTCATTTCTGCTTGGTAACAGCAAGAAAATAGAGGCAACTACTAGGAATCCTGGCTTCCACCAGCAGACTTGTCAGATGGGCCCAATGGCATCTCTGGATTCCTTACAGATCCTTCCTATCTTGGTCTAACAAGAGAAAGATTATTGGTGCCAGCCACTTACTATGTCCCCATCAGTGGAGTTGCACCTTACCCTGGCAGCTGAAAGAGGGATTAGATCTGAGTTTCCAGTGAACAGAACCTCATTGGTCAATTATTAGCTCGAATTCCAGTTTTTATAAGATTGGTTACACAGTGTTTGGACCATGTTGCACAATATTTCCATTCATTTGTATGGAATTAAGAGTCATTTTCAAGACTCTTCTTCACTTCAGAGGCTTGCTGAAGAACGAGTGGGTCCAAATTTGCTCAAATATCAATGCAACTGTATCCTATATCTACCAAGATGGGTCTCACAGATACGTATTGATGGAATTCCAGCCCATAATGATCAGGGCACAGAAGAACAACCAGTGGCTCAGAATACCATGGCTGTTTGCTGGAGCCGAATAACTGTGGACAAGGTGGATTGGCAACCAGGTCCTGACGTATCCTCGTGGTTGATGCAGATTGTCTGATACCCTACATAGATCTGATGGCCATTTCTTGGAACTACCAGGTCCAGAAGTATTTTTTACATGCTAGGACCAGAATGCTCAGGTTCAGGATACACTGGCTCAAATTTAGAATTTTAGTCTGATGTACATATTTTCCTGTTTTCGACCTTCTTAAAAAGGCAATGCAAAAGGTGACAGTGGAAGACCGTGTCGACTCTAATTCCTATGATGAATAAGATGATTCTGGAAACTCCAAGGGAAATTCCTGTACGTCCAGACCTATTACAAGGCCCCATGACACACCAGGATCCTCAAGTTCTGGTGTTGATGCGGGAGGCCATATTAGTATAGGCATCCCTGAGACGTTCATTGAAATCCTCTTACAATCCTATACAGGCTTTACTAAGCTTGACATGCTTTTGTCTGTTGGAATTACTCCTCGTTCAGGCCTTGAAAGGGTCTGTGTTATAACACTCTAGAGGAACACTTAGCTGCACTTTGCTTCATATAGGCATTGATTGAAATCATGCCTCCACTAAGTGTGGTGAAGCCAATATGTGACGTACCAGTGGTCACACGGGCCCTGACTGAACTATTATTCGAACCTCTAGAAGGAGCTTCCATGGTGTTAGCACAGAAAGTGCTGGTGGCTGGTACCCCAGCAAGGAAAATGGGTGAACTCCAGGCTTGATCCTGTGAACCCCCTTTCACTACTTTTCAACAGGTATGGTCGTCTTGCATTTGGCACCTGAAGATCCTGCCTATGGTGAATGCTTATCTATGTCATTCTCTACCTGTACTGAAGGGTACCGATTGAGCATTGATGCCCCTGGTGCTTTGCTTCATGTAAGCAACAATTGAACTCAAGCCTCCGCTGAGGGTGTTGAAACCAATATGTGACGTACCACTGGTCTCACAGACTCTGACTGAACTTCTAGCAGGAGCTTCCATGATGTTAGCCCAGACGTTGCTGTTGCTGGTGACTGGTACCTCAGCAGGGTGAATGTGTGCACTTAGCTGCACTTTGCTTCATATAGGCATTGATTGAAATCATGCCTCCACTGAGTGTGGTGAAGCCAATATGTGACGTACCACTGGTCTCACGGGCCCTGACTGAACCATTATTCAAACCTCTAGAAGGAGCTTCCATGGTGGTAGCACAGAAAGTGCTGGTGGCTGGTACCCCAGGAAGGGGAATGGGTGAACTCCAGGCTTGATCCTGTGTACCCCCATTCACTGAATTTCAACAGGATATGGTTGTCTTGCATGTAGCACCAGTGATCGTGCCTAAAGTGAGAGCCTTTCAATGCCGTTCTCTACCTGTAGCAAAGGATTTGGGGCATTCTCCACTAGTGCTGTTACAGCATCTCGTGGGCTTCCATGGCAATGGTCTCTGCTGAAGCTTTGTAAAGTTGGCATTTGGACCTCTTTGAACTAGTTTGTCCTGCATTACATATTGAACATTGAAGCAATTAATGAGGCACAATTTGGACGTCACGTCCGTTCTCTACCTGTGCTGGAGGGTATCAGGGCACTCTCCTCTCATGCTGTTGCAGCATCATGGGTTGCCATGGCAATGGTTTCTGCTGACACTTTTTGTAAACTAGCATTTGAAACTCTTTAGACACGTTTGTCTGGCATTTCATACTGTTTGTTAAAACAGTCTATGATGCACAATTTGGTACTCAAGTACTTAACTCAGTTCATTCTTCTATCTATGTTGAATTATTCTGATAATTTGATTGGCTATTCTGTCCCTCCCTCTGTAAGCTTGGGTATTCCCCATGTGTATATGCTGCCATGATTAGCCAGGAAAGTGGAAAATTTATTCATACTTACCGTAATTTTCTTTTCCTGGCTATTATTCATGGCAGCATATACTTCCCACCCATTAATGTCTCTATTTATGTACTGTAGAGCTTGTAAACTGACTGAGGACCTTAGGGATGGAGCCTCCTTTTAAAACCTTGGTGGTTTTCCTGTCCTATCGGCTGTAGGGGAGGAGCTAACCCATGTGTATATGCTGCCATGAATAATAGCCAGGAAAAGAAAATTACGGTAAGTATGAATAAATTTTCCACTATATATATATATATATATATATATATATATATATATATATATATATATATATATATATATATATATATATATATTATGAAACATGCTGCTCTTATATATTCATCCACTAGATGGCAACAATATAAAGTAAATGAACATTAGCTCTAGGTTAAATTGTAATAAATTTTTTTGGCTTATTCTTTTTCTAAAACTTTAGTGCCCTAGTCAGTGGGGGAACTACCGCTGTCAGAGGTGTCGCAGCTGCGAATGGGCCCTTCACTCCAGGGAGCCCGGCTGCCCTGCTGACCCCTGGAACCGCGGGGCCTGCCAGCTTTATGCAGGTCTGTATGCAGGTCTGGTGAGAGGCAGTAGAGAGTGTGCATGTGTAGGGGTAGACACAATGTTGTTTTCCTAGCTCTATAGCTCCCTTGCGCCTCCACCTCAGTGCTGAAGGGGTTAAATCCCCTTTATACTTACCTGAATCCAGCACCAATGTCCCTTGGCACTTGGTCAGGCTCTTCAAGAGCCACACTTGCATTAAGACTTCCTCAATAGGAAATTATTGTATAATGCTTTCATATGGGAATTTGGGTAACGCTGGATGTCCTCATGCACTGCGACCAAAAGTCGCCTAACCACCTGGAAGTCTCTCTAGTGGCTGTCTGGCAGTCTCAATAACTGCAATAATTACCATTGCAAGGTTAAACTGACAGGGACAGTGCACCCAGATCATCTCATTGAACTGAAGTAGTCTGGGTGCCTATAGTGTCCCTTTAAAGGGTTAATGAATCAGTTTTTGTGTATAGATCATGCCACGGAAATCTCACTGCTAAATTCTCTGCCATTTAGGCACTTTTTGTTTCTGATTATGCAGCCCCCTGACTGTAACTGACAGCCTGAATGAAAAAAAATTGTTTAATTTTCAGATGTTAACTTACTATATAATTTTTAGAGGTTCCAGCAAGGTCCACAGGGTTATTAACAGAGCAAGAGATAATTTCTAATTTAAACAGAATGCACAATAAAGGAAGTCTAAACATTAGATGTCTCTTTACAGGAAGTGTTTGGGAAGGCTGTGTATATCACATGCAGGGAGGTGTGCCTAGTTCTTCAAAAACAAAATTATTTAACTACTAAAAGGCAGAGAATGGAACAGTTTATTATGCCCATTAGCATTGTGAGTGCCCACAATTGCTTTATTTCAGGTTCACAGGTGGGGTACCATCTCACTTTTCTGGCTATAAAAGAATGTGGATTTTAGGCAAAATATTGCTTAACATTAATATTTCTCTGGGTGACATCCCCTAGGGACAGCTGCATAAACTCCATTGCGCTATAACCAGACATCTGCATCATGGACAGGGTTAGGGGAATCAGCACTCTCTGTTGTAAGCTCTGGAGAATTATGCCAAAAATAACATTTACCTGTCTCTGATGCACTGTCTCTCTCCTCTGTATCAGGTGTCAAAATCCTATTAGCAGTATCTTTATGAACTTTTTTCTTCCATTTTCTTTAAAACCATAAATGAACATCCCAAATGTCCCACTAACTACCACCCACTCCAACTAACTAAATTACAAAACAAAGTGAATTAAAAAAAATTTAATTTAACCCCTAAGGATAAAAAAGTCAAATGTAAACCCTGACATTAAAAAAACAAACACACAGTAAATTGTGATCTGTACTGTGACCACAATGCAGGAAACGGATTATCTTAATGAAAAGAAGGAGTTTTGCAATTTTATTGCATATTTGAATAATTCCATCATGGGTGCTTAAAGAAACACTGTTGCATTAGCAATACAAACATGTATTCCTAAGACTATAGTCATGGTACCCCTTATCATTTTATCCCCCACCTAACTGTACAAATATTAAATTAAATTAAAATGAAACAAATTACTCACATTTCTCCAGCTCCTACACTCTCTCAGCTCTCTCGCGACCTTCTTCTCAAAGAGGAGCATTTGGGAAAATAGGCACATGCGCAGTGCTTGCCGCTATGTGCCTTTAATTCCTCCATAGAAAATAATTGTATTCACTGATTCTCTATGGCCGACTGTGACTAAGCATACACATGTGATGTCACGGTATGAGAGTCAGGAAGTAAGACTCCCAGCTCTCATACCCAGATGGCTTGCAAGTGTGGCTTGGCAGTATAACAGCTTTAATAAGACGAAGTTGTTAAAGTACCTACAGTGTCCTTTCAAGGGAAAGATATCTATGGCAGAATAAGCCTCTTTAACAAGATAAGGATTTTTAGTCTTCACAGCTTTGAATGACCAAAGGTCATTCCAGGCTGCTGAAAGACTAACTAGGAGTTTTAGCAGGCAAACACAAAGACATGGTAATCGGTTTATCTGTATAACACGCTTATTTGCATTTCCAAATTCTGTAAAATTCACCTTGCTGTTTATAGAAATTACTTTTCAACTCCAATACATAGACAAAGGATTTTTGCCATTATCTATTTGGATGATTGGATGTCCCTAGTGGTAAACCTCTGACTCTTATTTAGAAATTATACAGTGACATATTAACACATTTTAAATGGGTCCAATGGCAGATCCAAGCTGAAAACTCCTGAGCATCTGTCTCTCTGAGCTATGGGATAACTGCAACTTGCATCTAGGTACATAATTTTTGTATAGCAGCATTATTCTTGTTGCTGGTCAGCCATAGCTACCCACAGAGTAAAAAATGACATGCTAGAAATATGGTTTATTAAACTTTACTGCACTTCATTACTCTATCCACGAAGGAGTGTGGAGCTAGTGGTGGCAGCAGGCTGTTAGATATGCATTGAATAACACACGGCAAACAGCATCCACTAATTGCCTTCTCTGTTTCTCCATGAATTCAGAATGTGAATGGAGGAGGAGGAACAGAGCAGTGCAGATCGAGCAGGCTTTACCTCTTAAGGACACATGACACATGTGAAATGTCATGATTCCCTTTATTCCAGAAGTTTGGTCCTTAAGGTGGTTAAAAGCTGACAAATTTCAAGAAGTACAATAAGATACAAGGTCCGAAAGAGAGAGTGGAAATCAGGAGTGAAAAAGGGATATAAGAATACAATTTAATTTAGGTAGAACTAAAAACTGGGGTTTGGAGGAAATGGTGCTAAAAATTTAAAAGCGGCTGAGAGGGATGTTGAGAAGTGGAAGAATGTTTTGGTTTGGGTTCTTAGAAGCATGAGGAAACGTCTGTGAATTGAAGGGTGCTTGTGAATTAGATTCCATTCTAAGGGCATGAAAGATTGACACAGTCCCTGATGACTTGAGGTGTTCACCTCACAAAACATATATGATGAGGTGGAACAGTTTCTGACAGTGGGTGGAAACTACAGAAATATCAATGATACATAATCACGATGCCACCAGGCCCAACACGCAGACCATAGATCATGCCTAGCTAATTTTGGTAAATAGAAATGGAGAGAGACGTTTTATAGATCTTTAGAGTTGACATAATAGTCAAAAAATAAACAGTAACCTAAGTAACAGGCCAAAGTGAAGTTGTAGAACAAGCAATGTGCAGGACAACATAAGGTTGCAAGAACAAATAATCAAGCGAGGGTCATGGATAATTGAATGGAGACTGGTCAAGGAAAAGCAAAAGTCAGGAATTACTGATAAATATAAACCGTTCTTGAATCACCAAAAGGGAAACCACAACAGGGCAAAGCAGAGAGTGCAAAGAGGGCTTACGTTGGTGTTGGTATTCATTAATCAGCTTGTATCAGTTATGTGACATCAAATGGCATGAGAGCGTTGTTGCAGAAATGATGCAGGTAAAAGTGTTTTGGAAAGGAGCCGAGTGGTTTGAGCATTATAATTCAACACAAGTTTGGATCAGCATCCAAAATTAGCAAGAACACATTTATATCGATACTCCAAACATTTGTACTGGTGTTGTGGTCTGCTACATGCTGATTATATAATGCTTGTAGATTGCACCTCTTTTATTTATTTATAAAATATTTTACCAGGAAAGATACATTGAGATTTCTCTCGTTTTCAAGTATGTCCTGGGTCCACAAAACATTGCATTGTTACATTAGGGTACAATAAAATGCAACAACAATATTAATACACAATAAATACAAAATTTAACAAGGAACAGGTAGGAAATATATAATCAACCATGACAGGTGCATTCTGTTTTGAGGTATGTAGAGAGGGATCTCTTAAATGACTTTAGGCTTAGGGAAGATTTTAAATTGTGCGGGAGGTCGTTCCACAATTGCGGTGCTCTGTAGGAGAAGGAGGATCGGGCTGCTTTCTTTTTGTATTGAGGTAGACTAAGTAAAGTGTTGGTACTGGATCGGAGGTTATAGGAAGTGGGAACAGCCGTGGAAAGCATTTTGTTCAGGTAGGGTGGGAGTTTCCCAGAAAAGCTCTTAAACACAAGGCTGGGAAGATAAAGGGTGTGTTTGGATTCCAGAGACAGCCAGTTTAGTTATTTCAGCATGTCACAATGGTGAGTCCTGTAATTACATTGTAGCACAAATCGCCAGAACGAGTTATACAATGTGTTGAGTTTATTAATGTGGGATTGCGATGCAGATGCATATACTACATCCCCATAATCAATGATTGGCATCAGCATTTGCTGTTAAATCTTTTCCTTTACTGTAGGGCATAGGCAGGATTTGTTTCTGTACAGGGCACCTAGTTTTGGATAACGTTTAGATGCAAGCTTTTCTACTGTGATCACTGAAACTGTTTGGGAGAACACTGGCCTCCTGGATTCTATTAGGAGAAGTGGAGAGAATCCAATCGAGCAGGGTATGGTTATGGCTCTTAATGTTTATGCGAGTCAGGGAGGAGATTAATTGCGTCAGCTGCAAAGTCTTAAGCAAGAACTATTATTTTTAGGATTCAGCCAATCAATATTAAAATCGCCAAAGACCAACAGTTCACTTTTTGGGTTTCATGGTTTCACTAAGGAGATGGGCTATGTCAGATAGGGAATGCACTGGGGAGCAAGGTGGGAGGTAGATTCCTGCAACAATGATTGATTTACTGCACGGGATCTCAATTGTGCCAGAAAGGAAATCAAAGGTGGCAGAAGGGCTAAAGTTTTGTAAGGGGGTAAACTTTATGGAATTGTCAACATAAATAACAATGCCTCCTCCTCTCTTTGCTCTGTCATATCTAAAACATGAATAACCCCGTATTGCAATAGCGGTGTCTGGTATTTTAGTTGTTAACTATGATTCTGAGAGTACAATGATTTTTGGTTTGTAATGGGAACACCAGGCTTGCAGTGCATCCAGTTTAGGGAGTAAGCTACGGATGTTACAGTGCACAAAAGAGAGGCATTTTTTAGTGGGGAGACTAGGACTAGAATTAGCTGGGGGACCATCATTTGCATGGGCAAGTAACATAAGGAATAGGAATTTGGGCATCATTTTTGTTTGGCCATATAGTGAATGGGATACTTTATAATTTTGTAAGGTGGGGGTAGGAGGGTTATTTTTTCTAACTCACCAGCACTCAGCAGATAAGTTACAGGAACAGAGCATGCCATGGTGTATGATAATTTGTGTACCAATTTGAGGTGTGTGCTTATGCTTGTAGTGGTGTGAACAAAATTGGATTGAGAAAAGGGTTATTAAGAATAACAGTATGGTTATATTTGGATTCATGTTAGTGGTATGAGGTGTGTAGTTCAGAATGAAACAGAAATCGTGAAAAACTAAAATTAAATAAAACTATATAATATTGGTGTGTGATATATCTATTTGTGAAGAGAGAGGGTATGTGTTCTATAGGGTTAAGATATTGGAAGGGTGTGCTGATCAGTGTTTGCACCTGTCATTTCAGGAGATTGAAATTTGTGTGGGAGACTATCTATAAATGAGGAAATGAGCATGGGGTGAGGGGGCGAGGGGGCAATTGGGTGAGTGGGAGGGCAATCAGTCTTCCAGAAGGCTACCTGTTGCAAATGGCCGTGGAACAACGGGATTTGGACTGTGTATGTTTAAAATGGGCTAAGAGATGGGGGGGATGCACAGATGGACATTTGATTCAAGGTAATTTAAGGAAAAACAAAGGGCAAGGTTGAGAATTACAGAGATAAGGCAGAGGTATTTAAGTAGGGAAATAAAACCATTAAACAAAGAACAAGAAAAATATATGGGCCTGAGCTGGTTAAACTAACTTTTAACATAATGTGCAAAGACAAATGTGATAAAATACTTTGCATGATTAGCACAGGCTGTAGTTACAAAGACATGAAAATATAAACATTGAAAATAATAGAATTAAATAATAGTCACTAAATATAAAAAACACACAGACAACAAAATTAACAGGGTATTTAGAAATAAAATGAAATGTCAGTCTTCCAGAAGGCTGCCTGTTGCAAATGGCCGTGGAACAGCTGATTGAGCTCTGGGATTCTTTGCTGGACTGGGTATGTTTAAAAATCAGACTGTTGCAAATGGCTGTGTGTGGCAAAACCAACCTCGCCACTGGGCATTGGAGAAGCTTGTTTGCCCACCTCCTGCCTGCTGACTATTGCCCCTGGGAGATTTGGCCCTTTAAATACAGTATTTGGGCATATTGTATTTTATTATGCTGCTGCTGGCCCTTTAAGAACCATCTGGGGACATACTGTGACTTTTGGGAACAATGCCCCTTTAAGACTATGGTCCCTGGAAGATATTGCCTGTTAAAGACTATTTTAGCAGATTGGATTTTAAAAGACTTGCTGCCCCTTTAAATTGTATTGGAGCAGTTCTGCAGCTTTAAAGTGCCGAAGTAGTCGAAGTGGCCGCCATTCGACAAACGAACACGTGGCGGCGGTCATCTTTGTTCATTCGAACGAGGTCAGCGGTATGTGTAGCCAAATCCATGGAACTGAAATCGGCTACACATTTCAACGAACACCGCTGACCCTTACTTTCTCCTACACTCAGTTTCCAGCTGCAGAGACTAAGTCCCGTTCGGCAGTTTGAACTCACTGCTATACTAAGCTAAATGCACGAAATGCCCCATTCGTGCATTCGAATGGGACTTAGTCATTTTTCTGTGTAAAATAGACCGACCGCACAGCCCAAATCTATGGAACTGTTTTGGGCACGAACATGTGCTTGCGGTCGGTCATAAAGGACTCCCAGCTAGAGTGTTTATGTTTAAAGTGTGCTGATTCTGAATATGTAATTTCTATGAAGATTGGACGTATATTTTTAAAGTTATAGCACATGTATAAAAAATTTATTTTTCCTGCTTGTGATAATTATGTTAACCATTGTGTACCATAATTATATCACAGGCAGAGGGGAGGATTTTGTGTATAATTGCTGGGACTGTTTTCTGTAATGTATGTGTATTATTGGTTGTTCTGTAAAACCCTGTGGGCAGTACTAAGTTTGTGGATTGGGAATAAAAGAAGCTGTATGTGCCAGTACAGTCAGTTCTGCTTGACCTCAAAACAAAGTGTCGTCTCATTATTGGGGGAATTGGATTGTATGCTGATTGCCAGGAGTGTAAGCTGATTGTTTGCTTTTCCTGTTCAGCTGTTTACAGCATTCCTATGCTTGAGAGCATTTGTATGCTTCTCCGATTCGGTGGTTGTGGTGTCTGCTGCAGTGCTTGGAGTCCTCAGGAAGCGCTAGGAGCATCCTTCAACGGAGGTAACCAGTCGGAGTGCCAGGTGATCCGTTACACCGTGGAACAGTTGATTGAGCTCTGGGATTCTTTGCTGAACTGGGTATGTTTAAAAATGAGACTGTTGCAAATGGCCGTGGAACAGCTGATTGAGCTCTGGGATTCTTTGCTGGACTGGGTATGTTTAAAAATCAGACTGTTGCAAATGGCCGTGGAACAGCTGAGTGAGCTCTGGGATTCTTTGCTGGACTGGGTACGTTTTGTGAGTATGCTTATTTATTTATTTTTGTTTTGTGTCAATCTGTGATTTTATTGTGCATGTAAGATTGTACATAACAATTTTAGCTCATCAAAATTAACCACATTTTAGTAAAGACATGTAATGATAACAGGATAGGCTTACTTGTCTAAACAGATTGGAAAATCCAAGTTTCAGAAAAGAAGAGCATTAGAAAGGCACAAATATAGGCAGACATGCAAGGTAAACTAGAAAAAAAGAATGTGAAAAACATAAGAATGGTACCACTGGGTGCAAGCGATAGGAGAGTAGTGAGGGGAATCCCAGTCCATACCCATAGACCCCTAGCTTTAACATTGCAACAATAATACTATGCAGTAAGCCAGTAAGATGAGCATAGCAACTGAGTGTTTGCCGTTTGTCCACAGGGTTGCTTTGCCTATGCCAGTAAATGGGAGACTGTCAATACAAAGTAAAGTCAGTTCACTGAACTGTAGGGGGCACCCCACCAGCTCCAGACAAGAATGTGCACCCACACCGCTCCCCCAGGGTACTCACCAAGGTCAGCCTCTGGAACTGGACCTATGGATAGACTCATTACATGCTTTAAGCACAGCTGAGCAGATTCCCTCTCGTTTCTGCTCCCCACGGGAGGACATGATGGTAAGACTTGGTAGAAGGCAGACCACAAGGTTGCATCTGCTTTGGCCTCCATTTTTGCCATCTTACCACCCTTTCCTTGTAGAAGAGGTGTCAGCAAGATCTCGCTGAATCCCGGCTGCCAAGACCTTAAGTCTGGGCTGTGACGCCCGGCTTGTCAGGTAACTTAGTCGCAGCACAGGTAGCTAGTTTTTCCAAGAATTTGGCGCATATGTTGTTGAATGGGGCCTTTCAAAAAAGGTGTGTATATGTAATGACAGATCGTGTGACACTAGTTATGTGACTTCTGAAGGTAATTGGTTGCACCACAGCTTTTTATGGGCTTCATAACAAAGGGGGTGAATACATACGCACATGCCAATTTTCTGTTTTCTATTTCTAAAAAAATAGTTTTGTGTATATATTTTTCTCATTTCACTTCACCAACTTAGACTATTGTGTTCTGATCCATCACATAACATTCAGATTAATAAAACATTGAACTCGAGGCTGTAATGTAACAAAATAGGTAAAAAGTCAAGGGGGGAGAATACTTTTGCAAGGCACTGTATTAATCAGCCAAATAATCTTGCTCTTCTCTTCCCTAAGCAGGCCAGTTACCTCCTTAAACCTTCCTTATCCCAGCCCACCACAAGCTCAGACCTTGAATCCTTAAGCCTTCTAAGTTTTGCCACTCCGAAGAAACAAAGCCTTGGCCAGCCCTTCCCGTAGCCCCAAATTAAACAAATCGCATCCCACATATGAGAGATGCACCCCATCCTTTCTGAAAAAGTCAAGAAGCATGACCTCCAGTTCCCTATGCCTGACTCCACCCCGCCTAACTTCCATATAAAGCTAGCCATCCACCCGTTAACCTTCCCTTGGCAGCGCCCG
This sequence comes from Pelobates cultripes, assembly GCA_933207985.1. Classification (NCBI taxonomy): domain Eukaryota; kingdom Metazoa; phylum Chordata; class Amphibia; order Anura; family Pelobatidae; genus Pelobates; species Pelobates cultripes. Next base: position 205,850,796 of record OW240913.1, on the reverse strand, counting down.
ACAGCTTCCGAATCCTGTGCATGCCGCCAACGGAGCCAGGAAACTATCTCCGACCACACCAACTGAACCCCCGGGACCCAGGTCCTAATCCTATTCACATCCTGCTTCATTCTCTTAACTAATAGTCATTGGGGGATAAGCCCAAGGTCGTTATTGCCGGCATGCAGCACTAGCACATCCAGCCGTTTACCCCCAGCTACTATACTAAGGACCTCACTACATACGTCCCGCCAGCCATAACCCCTGTAACCAAACCATTGTAACTTAATCTGGTACTTGGGAAAACACAGCTGCTGACCCCGGAAACGAACTGCAGCTCTCCTCTTGGCCTAGAAAATAAAGTAATGGCCCACAATCCAAGCCACTTGACCTAGGGAAGCAAAATAAAATTGTCAATCACTGCTCCCACCAAAGCAAACCCTCTAAAGCTACTGCTCACACTAGCTTCTCCAATTGAACGTAGGACCGGAACCTCACCGATTCCCACCGTCCAATCTTCTTGACCAGCTCATCCCCCAAGCCTAACCGAGTCACCTCAGTGGCTGCCCCTCTATGGAATAAGTGCATCCTGAACTAAGTCGCCCACAATCCCAACCTGCCAATCCCACCCCGAAAGACCCGGACGAATTGGAAACGGGAAAGCGAGGAACCATCTTCGTGCATCAGAAATAAACCCGGCCATAGTGGGTGCCATCCCAAATATTGAGCAACACTAGCCACCGGGCATAAGGGAGACCCTGGGAAAGCATACAGCACGACATCTGTACCTCGACCCCGAATATCCATTTTGGACTGGTGGAGATGTACCACAACCCAATCCGATGCCCACCAAAAGTCCGAAACCTGAACACCAGCACAGCCAAGCAGCTTTGAGCTGTCCAGTTTCCCAATCTGAAACAACCCGAAGAAAGACAAGAGGAATGCCACTTCAAACAAACTCGCCTCATACCCGTTGAAGCAAAGCCGGCCCCGGCCCCTGACCCTGGAGCCCAAACCTGGCCCACATCTGACCTATGTGTACCCCCCTTCCCCCAAGCCTCAATTTGGTGCTGAATGGATTGTAACAAAGCAAGAGAAGATGCAGTAGGGTTTGACTCACCAACCAAGCCCTCTGCCGGCGACGGCCTCGGGGCTGTTCCTTGAGGTCACACCGAACCGGAATGCTCTCTCCTCACGCCAACCGGGGAATCCACACGATGCCGGGAATATCCAGATTGTGATCCACTGCCAGACCTGGAACAAGAAGAAGAATGCCTGGGCCTGTTGTACTGTTCCGTGCTCTCCCTACCCTTGTGCCCCATGGCGCACCGTGACCTCTTCCTGGCATCGTGCCCCCGCTCCTGGCCCTGCCGGCCGTCATGAGTCCCCAAAGCAATGCAAAAACACAAACTCAGCCTGATAAGTCAAATTAGTAATGGGAATTTCTAAAATGGCCAACATTTATATTAGCTCAACCCCTAAACCCTAACCCTCCAATCGCCTGCCTCTGAGCCCTGTCAAGGTCCCCTCTGGTAAGCTGCGCTTTTCTTCTTAGGACTACATTCCATATATAGACACCTTTAAACAAGTGATCTTTCTCCTGATCAGGTGCCGAGCAGCTGGTCTTAGTCTCTGCCCTAAACCTCTATCAAAGCTCATTCCTCATACTTTATAAATATATCACATTAACCTCTGCAGCACCCCTTTACTTTCTCAACCAATTCTTTCTGTTATGCCTCACTGCCTCTAACCAAGGTCTCTCCACCCTGACTCTTCTCTATTTCATTATCTTTCCCCTAAAATCTCTTCTAACATTATGCACACTCCCTCTTGCTCCACCTCTGCTCCCCATTTTCAGTGTGCATTCTGGAATTTGCCAAACCAGCTTTCATTCAGGACTTCTTTATTTCCAACTATCTCCTATTTCCAACTTGGCTGTTCTCCACTGACAGTATTATCCTTGTTTCCCTGTCAGCTCATACTCTTACATACTCCCAGACATGGTGACCACAAGAGTGATGGTGTGGCTCTCTTTGTCTCACCTCACCATATCTTTCATCTTCTTATTCATGTACATTTACTCTGTTTCTCTTCTTTTGATGTTCATGCCATCTGCTTTTTTTATCCCTTCTGCAGCACATTGCAGTTATCTACCAACTTCCTGACCAACCCAGCTCCTTCTTGGAACATTTCTCAGCCAGGCTGCCAACACTATAGACCTTATCTTTTCCAACCTGTCTCTGATCACCACCTCCTAAGTGGCAATCTTATCTTGCCCCTCACCTAACCATTCTCACTGTACCATATCTATGCAGAAGCCTGGCATCCCTTGATCTGCAGTATCTTTCCCTTGACATTCAACCCTTCCTTTCACTGATCTCATACATGATGCCCTTCTGTGGAATCAAACATCTGCAACTCTATCTTCTCATGTACCCTAGATATGTCCACTCACTGCCCTCTCTGTCCATCAAACTAAATGCCAGCCTTGGCATACAAAATCAACCTGATACCTCCAAAAGTGATTGAAATTGGTTTGAAGGTAGTTGTAAAAAGTGTCACAGCGACTGCCAGTCTATCTCCTACCCGTGTGGCTGTGGGAAAGGTGACTCATGCTCACCTTATGTATTGCTGCTTGGTAATGGCACCAACCGGTCTCGTTCAGGGGAAGCACATCATGTCCCTCTCTCTGTGGCAGCGGAAACATTTTTAGGGTATTTGAATATATTTTGAAATGTTCTCAGTGCCCTGTCGTAGTTTCCACTTTGGTTATCCTAGAGCCCTTTTATTCTATTGATTCCTGTGCATTTTGTCCTTCGCTTGTTATCTGACTGTTCTGACTTCTGTATCCCTTGACCATTGGCTTGTCTACCGTTATTGTTACAAATGGTTTCCCTGACCTTGGCCTACCCTGTTCTATTCTTTATTAACGTTGAATCTGGACATTCTGAGCATTCTTAAGTTCTGTGTGTTAGGCATTAAGATTATCCTGACTTTACGACAGGGCCATGGATTAATATGATCTGAATAGTGCTCAACCTAGATCAGGTACATTAACCCCTAAATGTATATAATATCATTATTCACATTGAAAAAAGAGGTATGAATAATTTAATAAAAAAGTACTTTAAAAAAAAAAAAAGGGGATGGAGCCTGACAGCCAAGCTGAACAGTCGCAACCTCGGCGTACTCCTTACTACAAAGCCAATTTACCACACATATAACCACTCCTGTCCATTATTTTCGGCTGAGGAATTGCGGATAATGTCCCAGAAGCAGAGTTACCACACATCGTGCAGCGTCTCACAAGTGCAATGCTACCACCTGCACAAGCCAAAGTGATAAACCTGGACAGCATGTTCTGCACTCCCAATCCGGCTAAAGCACAGGCCACTGCCTCCAATGACCTGATCATGAGGTTCCGGAACGGAACCCCCAATACCGTATCTAACAAAAGTTAATACACCCCTCACATTTTTGTAAATATCTTATTATATCTTTTCATGTGACAACACTGAAGAAATAACACTCTGCTACAATATAAAGTAGTAAGTGTACAGCCTGTATAACTATGTAAATTTGCTGTCCCCTCAAAATAACTCAACACAAAGTGAGTAAAAGAAAAAAGTAAGTACACCCCTAAGTGGAAATGTCCAAATTGGGCCCAAAGTGTCAATATTTTGCGTGGCCACCATTATTTTCCAGCACTGCCTTAACCCTCACAGGCATGTAATTCACCAGAGCTTTACATGTTGCCACTGGAGTCCTCTTGCACTCCTCCATGACGATATCACAGAGCTGGTGTATGTTAGAGACCTTGCGCTCCCCCACCTTCCGTTTGAGGATGCCCCACAAATGATCAATAGGGTTTAGATCTTCATCTAAAATTTGTTAAATATGACAATCATCCAATAGAAACATGGAAATATAGAATGCAACGGCAGATAAGAATCATTCAGACCATCTAGTTAGCTCAATTTTCTAAATACTTTCAATAGTTTCTGGCCTTATCTAGGATACTATATATATAATATATATATATATATAATATATATATATATATATATATATACACCCTGTTCCAAATTATTATGCAAATTATATTTTATTAATTTACCTAAATAATTGATGTAAATAACAGTCAGCATAATTCCCATGTTATCAAATATTAAGAGTACAATTGAAGAATATGCTAACTTTAGTGTACTAATAATCTTAATTTTAATAATGACAGGAGGCGAGTATTTTGCATATCTCTCTTTACTAACTCCATACAGCAGTAAAGAAACCCATAGAAAAAAGAACCAATCATAGGAGAGCAGGATGTACATAAGGCAATGTGACCTCATCATTTCCTCTTTCAGAAAGCGACAACAAGCAGAAGTAAATATATAGCAAACAATAAAACTAATAATAACTCCAAGTTCCCATGTGCGAAGGAGCAAACTTCCAAAGAATTCTATACGAACAACAAAAAAAGAGTTCAGGGTTGAGAAAAATCCAAAGGGTAAAATCTTCAGAGATCAATTATCTTCAGAGACGAATCATACTGAAAAGAGAATGTGTGACAGGTTTAGACATAGTCACGAACATGTAACTCCAATTAACGTACCACCTATCATCCCATTGGAGAATATAGTAACTATAATCTGATAACTAATAGTAATGAGAACTCTAATGAGGATTCCATATTAATGGAAGTACGAACATATCAAATAAGCACCAAAGTGAGAGGCAAACCTACCTTAACCCCTGATATCTGCAAAGCAAATGAATAGAAAGGGTGGGCAGTGATCCAGGGGGGTGGAAATACTCGCCTCCTGTCATTATTAACCCCTTAACGCCGTTAATCCCCAGGGGATTGGCGGTAACTTCCATTAATACTTACCTCCACCGCGATCCTCTTCTGGAGGGCTGCCTGACAGCCCAGGCAGCCCTCCTCCGGCGAATGGGGCCCCTGGGGGCCATGTGATCGCTCTCAAAGAGCGATCACATGGCCCCCTATAGCTATCTGTGGATCTGCCAGCAGGGGGGCTGTCTGAAATATCAGACAGTCCCCCTGCTGGTAGGTAGTGTAAAAAAAAAAAAAAGACCAGTTTTAAAATAAATTAAATGCATTTATATATATAATAATACATATTATATACATATAACGTCGTACATAATGTATTTTAATATTAATATAAGTATATATTAATATTAAAATACACTTAGAATGACGTTACATATATATAATATGTATATATATTATATATATATATATATATATAATAGATATATACACATATATTATATATACGTATAATTACAATAATAAATAAATTAAATAATAAAATATATAATATATAAAATATTGAAACAAAATTTAATATAAATTATATATTCATATGTAATTTCATTCTAACTGTATTTTATTATTAATATATATATATATTGGTAACAAAATACACTTAGAATGACATTCTATATATATCTATCTATATATAAAATACAAATAACCGCAAATAAATATATATAGATAAATACATATAATTACATAAAAGATTACATTAGTATACATGTAGATTTTAAATACCTATAAATGCATATATATTAAAATTCTACGTGTATATTTAAGTAATCTTTTAACATAATTATGTGATTTGATTAATTCAAATTTGATTGACATGCCTGACAACACAGGGAGAAAGTGCAGAGAATTTAATTCACAAGCACTATATTTGACCCTGTAACTCTCCAAGACTCCATAAAACCTGTACATAGGGGGTACTGTTTTACTCGGGAGACTTCGCTGAACTCAAATATTAGTGTTTAAAACTGTTAAATTGTATTACAATGATGATATTCTAAGTAAAAGTGACGTTTTTTGCATTTTTTACAAACGAACGTCATGTTTATGGACTATATTATTGTTGTAATATGCTTTACTGTTTTAAAACACTAATATTTGTGTTTAGTGAAGTCTCCCGAGAATAAAAGTACCCCCCATGTACAGGTTTTATGGTGTTTTGGAAAGTTAGAGAGTTACATATAAGGCTTGCATTTCATTTTGTTGACATTGATATTTGCCAGATTGGTTATGTTGCCTTTGAGACCGTATAGTAGCCCAGGAATAAGAATTACCCACATGATGGCATACCATTTGCAAAAGTAGACAACCCAAGGTATTGCAAATGGGATATGTCCAGTCATTTTTTGTAGCCACTTAGTCACAAACACTGGCCAAATATTAGTTTTTTGCTTTTTTCACAAAAAAAACAAATATGAACGCTAACTTTGGCCCGTGTTTGTGACTAATTGGCTACTAAAAACGACTAAACATACTTTTTCAAATGATATGCCATTATGGGGGTAATTCTCATTCCTGGGCTACCACACCGTCTCAAGGGTAACATTACTAATCTGGCAAATTTCAATGTGAAAATGGAACATTCTATATTTGACCCTGTAACTTTCCAAAACACCATAAAACCTGGTAATGGGGGGTACTGTTGTACTCGTGAGACATCGCTGATTACAAATATGTGCAATTTTTTGCAGTAAAACCTAACAGTATTATGACATTTACAGCTAAAATATGAGGCATAACTACAAATTTTTAAAAAAATTTAAAATTTCTCACAGTTTTTTTAATTTTATTCATAATAAATTATGTTTCAAATATAAATATTTGATATTAAATGAAAGCCCTGTTTCCCCTGAATAAAATGATATATAATAAGGGTGGGTGCATTTAATATGAAAGAGGTGAATTATGGTTGGACAGACATGTAGCGCAAATGCCAGGTTTTGTTTACATTTTGTTTTGTTCACAACGTGTACATTTGGCTCTGTCCTTAAGGGATTAAGATTATTAGTACACTAAAGCTAGCATAATCTTCAATTTTACCACACGACAGGAGGCTAGCTGGTATCCTAGAGGATCCTAGTCCCTTGGGCGTCCTCAGGTAGTGGTACGGGCTGCAGTTCTGTCTCCATCCTTACATAAGGGATCAAGATGCAGGACCGAACCAGACAGGCTGGAAATGTCCAGATGTAGGGGTATCCCTGGGTTCCCAGATTCCCAAGAGGGAATCTGCCTGCGATCGTCCGCTGACCTGCCAAGAAACCCCCAAAGCGGGACCAGGTCCCCAGGTAGCCAACCCTCCCAGGATAGAAGATGTGAGTACCCTACGGCTCTGTGAGGAATTGTCGGTCATGAATGTAGCAGGAGAAGATCCTCGCCTTTCTGTAGACCTTTTAAGCATGAGAAGCATAAGTCCTTAGGGGAGGCCTGGTCTGACGGAGCGCGATCACCATCGTGCCTTGACTTATACTGTGATACGGGAGACGGGTTGATCTTTTGTGAAGAAGACGGGGATCGAAGGAGTCTACATGTTGTCTGATAAACGTGAGTTGGTCCATCCCGGTGGATGTGAAACCTGATCGCCTAATCTGTGGTTACCTGCAGTAGGGTGCAGCCAATCTAGTACTTCTTTATCAATCCATGTATTGTGAAGTATAGGACCAAGAAACATAGAAACATAGAAACATAGAATGTGACGGCAGATAAGAACCATTCGGCCCATCTAGTCTGCCCAATTTTCTAAATACTTTCATTAGTCCCTAGTCTTATCTATAGTTAGGATAGCCTTATGCCTATCCCACGCCCACTACCCTCTCAGTAAAGTAATACTTCCTGATATTATTTTTAAACCTTGTCCCTCTAATTTAAGACTATGTCCTCTTGTTGTGGTAGTTTTTCTTCTTTTAAATATAGTCTCCTCCTTTACTGTGTTGATTCCCTTTATATATTTAAATGTTTCTATCATATCCCCCCTGTCTCGTCTTTCCTCCAAGCTATACATGTTAAGATCCTTTAACCTTTCCTGGTAAGTTTTATCCCGCAATCCATGAACCAGTTTAGTAGCCCTTCTCTGAACCCTCTCTAAGGTATCAATATCCTTCTGAAGATACGGTCTCCAGTACTGTGTACAATACTCCAAGTGAGGTCTCACCAGTGTTCTGTACAATGGCATGAGCACTTCCCTCTTTCTACTGCTAATACCTCTTCCTATACAACCAAGCATTCTGCTAGCATTTCCTGCTGCTCTATTACATTGTCTGCCTACCTTTAAGTCATCAGAAATAATCACCCCTAAATCCCTTTCCTCATATGTTGAGGTTAGGACTCTATCAAATATTCTGTACTCTGCCCTTGGGTTTTTACGTCCAAGATGCATTATCTTGCACTTATCCACATTAAATGTCAGTTGCCACAACTCTGACCATTTTTCTAGTTTACCTAAATCATTTGCCATCTGGCAAAAAAAGTATGTTTCTGCTCAACATTAGCAATAATGTGAAGAACATGCAGATAATGCAACCATGCTTAAAAATTGAATCATGGGACACTGCAACCAATGCCGAAACCCGGGATTGAACTAGTGACCTTTAGATCTTCAGTCTAACGCTCTCCCAACTGAGCTATTTCAGCTTCCCATTAAAAATTCCTGTCTGTAGGAGTTCCTTGTGTCCAATTGTCCAATGTGGAGTCTATATTTCTGCTCCAGTGTCACAGTTCCCACCAGACAGGCCCAGCAGGGGATTTGAACCTGGATACTTTGCTGTCCTGGGCCTGCTAACTACCTTTGAGCCACAGCAGTTCCTAGTCTAGGTATACAACGTACAGGGTCGCTGTGGTGCCGCGGTGAGTCGTGCAAATATTCCCAAGTTGTGGAATAGTCTATGAATCCCCTGAGCGAATAGTCTTCTACAAGTCTGGGGATTCCAGCCAGTTCTCGGATGAACATGGGTGTTGATGAGTTTTCAGTTCCCTGGAGTTATCTGAATGAGGTTCTCCTGGAAGTGTCATGTATTCATCCGCTTATAGAAATGTGGTTAATGACATTTACTGTCCACACAGGAAAAGTTGTGCCGAGCAGCAAACTAATCCACAGAAGGGTTAATGCTGAGCAGCAATTATGCAAATGAAACCTGGTGTCACATATTCATCCGCTTATAGAAATGTGGTAAATGCCATTTACTGTCCACACAGGCAAAGTTGTGCTGAGCAGCAATTATGCAAATGAAACCTGGTAACTGACTTTGGGGTCAAAGGCCGGTTACAGCCTATCAGAACTAAAGGAGGGGTATTTAGGCCCAGTTCTCATCCTGCTCAGTGCCCTGTCATGGTTTCCCTTGTGGTTGTCCGAGAGCGCGTTCCTGTTATTAGTTTTCTACCTGGTTTTTGACTTTGGCTTTGTTTATTGACTTCTCTATATTCTGGTATCCTGACTCCTGGCTTTCCTCATGGCTGCATTTCTTTCTGTGTTCCCTGACCTCGGCTAGTATTTTTGACTATTCTATGTACGTTAAATCCGGCCATTTTAAGGACCGGTAATACGTTACTTATTTGTCATCCGTGCTATATAGTTCTACGTGCTGGATCAAACAGTAATCCTGACAGGAAGAGAGTGTCTCGTCTTCCCCGCCTGTATTCATTATTTCTTTTGGTAGTTTATCAGGGCCCACCAGGCTCCGAGCTACTGGATCGGGAAGGAGAGGATGTCCCCTGAAAACTAGGTAAGGTGGTCGAGTGGGAAGGAAGAAGACCATCCTGACGTGTCTTTAGGTCCTGAACGCAAGTCGGTTGACTACGTAAAAGTGACCTACCCCAGGATTGAGTGCCTTTCACCTAGATGTGGTAAAATCCCCTGTGGATGTAGTAGGAGGTATATTGATGGTATCTGTGCATACCGTGTTCTCTGTCTACTTATCTGGAGCACCACTGGTTGACTCTCGCTCTATATGGGTAATAGAGCTAGCAGTAGCGGATCTCGGGTCAGATATCCCAAAGTGGTTGATGACCGGTTCCAAAGAATCCCTTGTAAAGGTAATCGCATAACACCTCCCTCCTAGGGGTTTAGGCCCTTATGAAAGCTGTGGGACCCTTGCGTGTCTAATAAGTTCCCTTCGGAACTTTGTGCCCTGTGCCTGGGGTTCCGACTATCTTGGCGTCCAGTACCACCAACCATCCGTCAGTGCGGAGGAGTGCTGCTATGGGCATCCTATGGGAGAGGCCAACACTGGGGTTTCCTGCGAGGAGCAGAAACTGTTTTTTGAGTCCATATACCCACCGTGTAGCGCATGTATAGTGGGGGCTCACCCCGGGTGCACAGGGTATGAACCCTTAAGTGCTGGCCAGCACCCTGATAGAGAGTATCAGTCACCTCTTCCATTATTAAATTCACCTCAAGGGGAATATATATCGTTAAGTAGGCGGCTCGGAACTCCTGTTCGGCGGTTGTAACCGCATGCCTCTGTTCGGCATTTTAGTGCAGAGCATGCCTAGCCAGGCCCGGTGCATAGGGCGTGGGCCTTTAACTGCAGGCCACAGAATAGGTACAGGGCATAAACCCATACCGTATCATGATTCATTATATTCATTATTCCTTCAGCTGTAGGTAGAGGCTGTTGCCGTAAGACTTCCTTCAGTCGGGTAGTGTGACTCGCCTATATCATAGGGGTCTCACCCCAAGAGCACCGGGTCTGAACCTATAAGTGCCGGTCCCAGATCCGAAGTTCGGGTTTTCAATCCTCGAGCTCGCTGTTGAGAGGGATAGGAGTAGAAGCAGCAGTGCTGTAGGGGCTCACCACGGTTACATAGGGTATGAACCCATCAGTGCTGGCCATCAGCCTCATAGAGAGTGTCCTACAGCTCTTCCAATAATGAATGCACCACCATGGGAGATATTCTGCGCTGAAGCTTGCGACTCTGTACCCTTTTTAGCTGAATAGATTGGCTTATACCGAGTCAGAGATCACCTCAGGTGAGCGGGGTATGTACCCGTCAAGCGTGTAGATTCCTGAACCCTGATCCAGGTGATATCCCTTTAAATGTACTTATACAGTATCATCTTGATAGTCTGTGTCCAAGGGTGCTATCCCTTTAAGGAATTCAAGGGTGATCCAACATCCGTGTCAGAGCATCGTGAACCACAAGAGCAACTAGACTAGCTGACAGCCCAGGTATATGTTACTCTTGAGCGCCGAAATCATGGTGGGCGGGAGTAGCAAAACGGCCGCCCATAATCTCGCGAGACGCTAGATTAAAGATGGCCGCCGAGGGTAAAAGAGGGGGAACATGGTCCCTTGAGTCTCGGTAGACGCGGGATCAAAGATGGCAGCCGCATCATGCTCGGGCTACCTCGTGGTCGCCCCACAGACTTCCCTGCACCAAGGTAGTGGATGTTGGAAAGCATCCAGCACATATTACCGGGTGTACGGTATGGGGCAGCCTGAGAGAATGAGGGCAGTGAGTCCGGCCATCCCCCTGAGGGTTGTAGGAGGAAGGGGTCGAACGGATAGTCCGGAAGAAGGGGTTAATGCCCGGGAGCAGGCGGGAACCGCGGGAGGGAAGGGGTTAAGCCCCAGCCAGCGGGGCTTAAAAGCGGGGAAAGAGGGTCCCCAGATGCCCCAGGTATAGAAGGCCAGGAAAATCGCCAGAAAAGTCATGATACATATGGTATAAAGTACATCTACCATAACTATACATAAAACCTATTAAGTCAATAATAAAATTTACACCTAACACCTATTAAATCCATGTTATAAAATACATATGACATCTATTAAATACATATAAAGTACATATAATACTTATCAAAACAAATGATGAAATGCCTATAAAACTGATAAATTACAAGTGATATTAATCACAACTAAAGGTGAAACAAGGATAACGTTAAATCGATGTAATATCTATGAAATAACATAGGAAAAACACAACTGCACATGGTACAGAAGCACAGCAAGAACATACAGCAAAATATATAAAAAATATTATACAGAAACAACCTCAGAGGCAATAGAAACAAAAAGTAATGGAGAAGAGTAATACTCTGACCTGTCTGCTTGATGGAGCAGTAAAGAAAGAGGAAATTATGAGGTCACATTGCCTTATGTACATCCTGCTCTCCTGTGATTGGTTCTTTTTTCTATGTGTTTCTTTACTGCTCCATGGAGTTAGTAAAGAGAGATATGCAAAATACGAAGCCTCCTGTCATGTGGCAAAATTAAAATTTTATTGAACAAACCTCCTAATGATAACAGTATTTTTTTTAACAAAAAAAACTTACAATGCACTGTTCCAAATTATTACGCACAGTAAGTTTAAAAAAACTTTTATAGGTTGTAAAGGACTGAAAATTTTAATTTGTTGTGTTTGCAGCATATTTACTGAAATCAAAAGCTATTTCAATCAAACTTATAACAACATTTTAACTTTTTAAACATTTTAACAGGTCACGTTACATTTTAACATAGGACCCATTATTTGATAACAGCTTCACAAGTCTTGCATCCATTGAACTTATGAGTTTTTGGACAGTTTCTGCTTCAATTTGTTTGCAAGATGTCAGAATAGCTTCCCAGAGCTGCTGTTTGGATGTAAACTGCCTCCCACCCTCATAGATCTTTTGCTTGAGGATGCTCGAAAGGTTCTCAATAGGATTGAGGTCAGGGGAGGATGGAGGCCACACCATGACTTTCTCTCCTTTTATCCCCATAGCAGCCATTTATGCAGAGGTATTATTTGCAGCATGAGATGGTGCATTGTCATGCATGAAGATGATTTTATTACGAAAGCATAGTTCTTCCTTCTGTACCAGGCAAGAAAGTGATCAGTCAGAAACTCCACATACTTTTCAGTGGTCATCTTTACACCTTCAGGGACCGTAAAGGGGCCGACCAGCTCTCTTCCCATGAATCCGGCCCAAAACACGACTCCACCACCGCCTTGCTGACGTCGCAGCCTTGTTGGAACAGGGTGGCCGTGCACCAAACATCCACTACTCGATCCATCGGGACCATCCGGGATTGCACGGCACTAATCAGTGAATAGGACTGTTTGAAAATTAGTCTTCATGTAGTTTTCTGCCCAATGCAGCCATTTCTGCTTGTGAACATTGGTTAGTGGTGGCCGAATAGAAGGTTTATGCACAGTTGCAAGACTCTGGAGGACTCTACACCTTGATGTCCGTGGGACTCCAGAGGCACCAGCAGCTTCAAATATCTGTTTGCTGCTATGTAATGGTATTTTAGCAGCTGCTCTCTTGATCCGATGCATGGATCTGGCAGAAATCTTCCTCAATGTGCCTTTATCTGCACAAACCCGTCTGTGCTCTGAATCAGCCACAAATCTCTTAATAGTGCGATGATCACGCTTAAGTTTTCGTGAAATATCTAATGTTTTCATACCTCATCCAAGGCATTGAACTATTTCACTCTTTTCGGCAGCAGAGAGATCCTTTTTCTTCCCCATATTGCATGAAAATGGTGCTCTGCTTAATAATGTGGAACACCCTCCTTTAGTAGTTTTTCCTTAAATTGGGCTCACCTGGCAATCTAATTATCACAGGTGTCCGAGATTGTTTTCAGTGATCAAAAGAGCCCTGAGACACAATGCCATCCATGAGTTAAACTGAAAAACAAAATATTTAATCTTTGTGACACTTAAATAGAATTTGCATAATAATTTGGAACAGGGTGTGTATACACTAATAAGGAAAAACCTCCAACCTTGGATCTCAAACATCAGAAAATTACCACTCATATATTATCATTCCTCAATGTAAAGATTTATGAAAAATATTTATGTGAAGTATTTATTAATTCAAAATAAACACCACTTGAAAATAAATAACTTAAACAGTGAAAATAAGTTTAAAAAAAAAAAGCGATAGCCAGACCAGTAATCCTTACAGTATGAAATTTAGTGTTTCTTAAATAATATCCACTGGTATGAATCTATCGTATAACCAGCTTTGTAGAAGAAATTTGTAAGGAAGTATCCTTAGAAGGAAACCAGTTCTTACTCAAAATTATTTGAAACACAATAATTACTGAATATATCACAACGGAACTGCGTCTGCAACTATGTGACACTCTCTCACATCAGGGCACCTCCTATATACATAACTATTATTTATTATGTATTATTGTCATTTCTATAGTGCCAACATATTCCATAGCACTTTACAATATTATAAAAGAGGGAGATTTAAACAATACATTTGAAAATTACACAAACTTACAGGAACAATAGGTTGAAGAGGACCCTGCTCAATCAAGCTTACAGTCTAGAAGAGTAGAAGAGGTGGGGATTACTTTTAATTTGATATACTATTAAAAACTATATTCATTCAAGATCTAAATGGATGAATTAGGGCTTCGTTACAGCTGCTTAAGAGATATTTGAGTTGCAGTATATTCCAAATATTTGCTTAAGTTGAATATATTTGCAAAAATTGGAAGACTATCAACCAGGTAAAATGTATGATCAAAAGGTTTATCTGCCACAACTAAGATGCAAATCTACATGAATCCCAAATTATGAAAATAATTATCAATGGAGATAGTGCCTGTGGCAGCTGATTGCATTAATTTAGAAGCAGATTAATATTAGAAATCACTTTTCAATGGGAAATTGACTACTTCCCAGATAGGTTTATTGTCCACTGTCTTCTGCCACAATAAAGGGACTCATCTAGGTCCCAGAAAATTAGATTAAATAGTTGTTTATTTAACCGGGAGATATTTAACTGAGGGGGCCCACCCACTCATGTCGTTCTACAGCCAATCAGACATGGACAAGTCATTGGGGCTGGTATGGAGCTCGCACACCTCCAGCATTGATGGCATCTCACCAATCCCATGTCATGCCGTGTAACCGGGATTGTGTATTTGAGAGCCTCCCAATATCAGACGCTATTAACCCTTTATCAATATATACTGCTGGTCGCTCAAGCAACCAGTGCAATCTAGAATTAGAAAGCTGTTTGAGTAATGGTTTTTCTTATACTTAAGACATTTCAACATCATTATAGATTTATCTTTCTTTCATAAACATTGGTTCTGGTCTCTGTAATCCCCTTATTCACTTGTAATTTTCTTCATTTTTGTCTCCAATGTCTTCATCAAAATCCTTATTTCAATTTTGCCCAACAGCTGTGCATACTTACCATCTTCCACTAGAGGGTGTAGTGACTCCCCTAATTTGGCGATCTCTTGAGTTAGCAATTCTAAATCTTTCTTATCAAGAAAATCTATAGTAGTAAGGATCCTTTGTCCAATAATTGATCCCACTTTGTGTATGTAGATTGGTCATACATTTGTGTATGCTAGTCTCCTAAATAATCTGAATCCTCTAGGTATTTATATTATTTGCAACATAAAATTCCAAACTGGCTATATCCCACTATGTGTGTACTTCTTACTCCATAGCTTTACCCAGAGTGTAAATACATATTTTAACTTCTTTGTACTGTCTAGATTTATCAAATATGGGTGCCTCATTACCATTGTTACCATGGTTACCCTATTTACCACTATAACGTCTTAAAGCATAGAATTTAGCAGGGCTAACCATACAGATATATTCGCTATAATATTATATAGTTAGTAAGAGTTCCTCTATTTAAAATATATAATTCATTTTATTAAATACAAATTTAAATAGACATATAAAAATTGAAATAAACAATTGATTACTATAATTTATAGCAAAGTTTATAAGATTAAAGTCTATGTTTGCAATATCAGTAAAATAGAATAACATACCCTCTTGAACAAGTCAACCTCTCAGTCATGATAACATGGAGCAGTGTCTCTGTCTCCAAAATCTCTCCTCTGTTTCCTACTATAAATAAGTACACACATTTATACCTTAGATTTTCAATTAGGTTATGTTAGGACCTACCATAACTTGGCAAAGATACAAGTTCATGAGCTTTAAAGGACATAGCCTTAACTTGTTCATTTTACAAGGGAACATCTTCATAAGTCTATTGTCAAGACCTAGACATCTTATCTATGTTTAACCCCTTAAGGACCAAACTTCTGGAATAAAAGGGAATGATGACATGTCACACATGTCATGTGTCCTTAAGGGGTTAAACTAAAACAAAGGGACACCGTAGGCAATGTATCTGCTTCATCTCATTAAACTGGTTATAGTGTCTGGAGTCCTCTGGTACCATCATTTCTTTCAGCATTAAACAGTTTTTAATGTTGTAATGTTTTAATGCTAAACAAGAGTCCACGGCAGTCTATCCCCTCTGTGCTGCTTTGGCTAATAAGGAAGTATTACCCTGAGAGGCAATGGGCAGCTGTGATTGGCTGAGTGTGTCAGCTGACTGTTTTTAACCTGTCAGAGCTCCAACTGACGGTATGAATGGGTATGACAACAAGGAAGTGTGTAATCTCTGCCTTAGCTACACATACAGAAGGGTGGCCTGTGGGTGGCCAGGGACTCTTATTTTGTGGCATACTGCACAAACATGGTGCAACTCTGAATGGAGGGACAGTGCCAGGCCACTCCAGGCACTATAACCAATTCAAAGAGACAAAGTGGTTATAGTGACTACAGTGTCCCTTTAAGGGTACACATGACATAGGAAATTCTCTGACGTGTTGCTACATTAACCTAGGACAAAATGTCATCCTTAAGTCTGAACACCATATTAACTGAATATGGGTAAGAGGTCATTTATTAAAGAAACATTGTATGAAAAACAATATTTTCCATTTCTAACAAATTGTCTGTTTCCATAATCTACACAGTTTAAGAAATATTTTCATTCTACAAACTTGTAATATTTGCATATGCCCATAACGCTACCGTCTTCCCCTAAACTGACATTCGCCAAAATTCTGTTTATGCTTGTTGACCAGTCGTTTGTATTTCTCAGCCTCACATTTTAGGATTCATTGCTTACTCTTTTGTTATTGTTCTAGTGATTCATTTGCCGACTCACAAATTGTCATACCTGGGACTGCTGTGCAGCACTTGCAGGCTCAGGTGGGTGTCGTGCAGCAGCCACAAAGATTCCGTTTCCACGGCGCTCTCACTGGAGTGAATGCTGCATTCCTGGATACCTCCAGTTTGGAGATTACACTGTGTTCTCCCCACAGAAGTGCAGACAGCTCTGCACTATCTGCGAGGTTGCTGGATTACCATGGCAGATTCCTGTAACACCAAGGCAGAAACTCTTTCTCGTATGTTTTATGAAACCGAAAGCTGAGTCTGAGACCTCCTCTATAGTACCATCCGACAACATCATTGTTCCTACTATTACCACTCTGTCCTCTACGCTTATAGAATCTATCCAATCCAGTCAAACAGTGGCTCCTGCTCAGTTACCTCCGGGCAAATTATATGTCACCCTACCACATCATGTAGAATTACTACACTTCCTGTATAACTATAAAATGGCAGGTCATCCAGGTGTAAAAAAAAATTACTTCTGTCATATCAAGACTATTCTGGTGGCCTTCCATGAAACATGACATATCTGATTACACTGTAGCCTGCACCACATGTTCACAACTTAAGGTGTTCCATTAAATACCTATAGGTCTCTTGCATCCTTTGTCCATTCCGCATAGACCACATTGGCATATCCATGGATTTTGTGGTTGATGTATCTCCCTCTAAAGGGAACACTGCTATATTAACCCAAATAGACAAATTCTCTAAAATGGTTAATTATATAGACAAATTCTCTAAAATTGATAATTTCATTCCTCTTCCCAAATTGCCTTCTTCCTTTAGAATTAGTCATTGTTTTTACCAGAGAAGTTATCAGACTGCGTGGTATCTCTACCCTAATAGTGTCTGATCGTGATAGCCAGTTCATATCCAAATTCTGGCATGACTTTTGTTCTGAGATGGGCATTTAGCTGGCTTTTGCTTCCGCTTATCATACGTAGTCTAATAGTGCCTTCCTGTCAAGGCCGCACTTTGACTGACAGACACTTTCCTATTGATACATTCACTGACATATACTCACTATAAGATACAGTTATTGGCACCCATACTGTTTAACCAACACACACTTTCACTGACAGACAGACACACACACAAACACTCACTGACAGACACACACTCTTATATACACTGATAAACAATGACATACACACTCACTGATTTTTACACACTCTGATAGACACTCACTCTTACACAGACTCACACTGACATACTCACACTCACTAACAGACGCACACAATCACTGATTTTTACACACTATTACGCAGGCACACACACACTCACTGACAGACTCATACTCATTTACAGACATACACTCATTGACAGACACACATTCTCATATACACTGACAAACAATGACATACACGAATACTCATTGATTGACCCACTCTGACAGACACACACACTGACAGACTCACACTCACAGGCAGACTCACACTCCCAGGCAGACACACAATCTCTGGCAGATGCACACACTCACTGACAGATACATACACTCACTGACAAACACACACACTCACTAACAGACACAGACACACACACAGACACAAACACACTCACTCACAGACACACACACACTTACAGACAATCACACATACACACTCACAGACACATACACATTAATTCACAGACACACACACATATTTCCCCCAACACTCACATATTATTATAATTTTTTAAAATTTTCATTTAAATCCACCCAGCCTCTCGGCGATAGAAGATGACGCCCTCTTCGAGGGGGGGGGGCTCAAAAATGGCCAGCCGGCCTGCTCTTGAGCCCCCCAGGACACGAGACAAACTGCGTGGGCAATTGGAGGCGGTTTTTTTGCTGCCCCTGTAAAGTTCTGCCCAAGGCAAATACCTTGTTTGCCTCGTGTAAGATACATCACTGACAGCGCGTTCTGTATTCCCATTTTTCTAGGGGTCGTTTGTAGTATCTGGTCCACTGCAAGGGCTATGGGCCTGAGTAGCGTTCTTGGTTAGGGCATTGCGGATCTCCATGCACCGTGCTTGATGCGCCGTTTTCATTCTGCACATCCTGGTAAACCATGTGGTTCCTGCCCTTTGGGCGGAGTTAAGTAAGAGAGTACTGTAATAAGTAGGACTGCCACGCGGAGCTTGCAGGCTCATGGGGGTGGCACGTTGCACGGGGGCGAACGCTATGTTCCTGGATACCTCCAGCACGGAGGTCACGCAGCGTTCTCCCCACAGAAGGGCAGATAGCTCTGCACTATCTGCGAGATTTACATGGCATGGCAACATTGCGCCACCTACAGGTGTTATTTGAAATTACAGGACCCTGTAGGTGTTACACTTTATACTCACCTTTTGGTGATGTCATATTTGTTGGATGTCTTGGTCTACCCTGCACAGGTCACACCCCTTTGTGTGTCCTAGTGCAGTGTGATGATAGTGTCCAATGTTATTCTTCTTTCCTTATATAGATTCCCATCTTGCTGGAAATAATTGCCCTGTCGTGGTTCTTGCTAGCATTATATTATTATTCTTTTTTTTTCTGTTGCTGACCCGGTTTCATAATTTGACTATTCTTACTCTCTGTATCCCTTTGACCTTGGCTTGTTTACTTGCTCTTGTGTACCTCTGTATCCCTTGACCTAGGCATCCTTTATTACTACGATTTCTTGCCTTTTTAGGCATACATTAAGCCCGGCCACTCTAAAGTCCGGTATACGTACCCTGTTCTTCCTTCTAATTCGTCTAATATCCTTCACCCTGTGTGTAGGGGTTACCCCAATCCTGACACAGATATATTGGCTATGCACATGTGGCTTTCTGGTCCTTTCTATGCCATGACCTATCAGTTGTGGACATCGACTTTGCCTTCAGTGATGCCAGACTCTGTTTGTCTTTTTACTGTCCAGAGGTCTGTGTTGTTGTTGGCAAGACCTTTAGTATCTGTGGAAGAGTCTAAATTGTTTGAGTATGTTTCTCTGGGAGCTCCTTCCACATTTCAGCTACTACAAGATCCCTCACAATTGTTACTAAAATGTCGTGCTGTTTTCACACAACTCATTGTTCAGCGAATACTTTTCTTTATTTTTGTTTTAAATAACTTTCACAAAAATCACACATTGTTCATTGAATGTTTTCTGCATGAGCTTAACCTAATTTGCCTGATAATTAGTAAATGCCTGATAATGAGAGTAAATCTTCTAGAACTCGAAGATTGGAGAAACTGATAAGCTGCTGGTTGAAATTGGAAGTTTCGTCCTAGATTTTCACTGCATTACTCATTGATGGCTTTTGTGGCACTGGAGACTTGCATTATCAGTTGGATACAGATAAATTGAGAAACATATGGCTAATGTGGCACTGGCGGCTTGTGTGTTCAGTTGCACACAGATAAATTGAGCAACTTAAGGCTAATGTAGCACTGGAGGCTTGCATGTTCAGATGGACACAGATAAAGTGACAATTTATGGTGGTTGGGCAATGGTTAGGTAGACAGCATATACTTAAATTTCTGCTGAATAGAATGATCATGCAGTTCTAAAGTTTTTTCTTTGTTTTGCTATATAAAATAATTGTGGCTATTCAAACCAAGTAATTCAGCTGACCTGTAGGTCATTGACTACTGCTACTCCCATCTTTAAAGGTGATTTCTTAAAATAATTTATAACGATCATAGCAGGGAACTGTGATTTTCCCGGATTTTTAATACTATATACACTCATTACAATATTTAGCAAATATGTATTTGTCAGGCATGAAAAGTAGAATTAACTGAAGAATTCCATAGTTGTTTATCATGCAGACTGCCGCCTCATTTCAGCTCCCTGTCAATCAGTGGTAAAATCTTTGTACTTTGTACTTGGCCGTTAAAGCATAGCAATAAAAGCTTGTAGAGAACAGGAGAAATGAAACACAATTAAGATTTGCAATATTTGCCCTGGCTTCACCCTATCTTAACAACAATATGATGTAATTTACAAAAATATTAATATAATTTTAAAAGAAAATTAAATATCTGATCAAAAAGGGTTAAAATGCATTATAGCCGATTTCAATGTTTTATTCACTAGTATACATTTCAGAGCACTGACAGTTCCACTTTAAGAGCTTCATACATGTGTGCACATGGAGCTGGGCTTTGATATATGAACCTACACAAAAAGGCCAAAATTTGAAATATATCTTTGAATTATAGCATTTTGATATTTATTTGATTATCTACATGTTTACAATAATACAATAATATTCTTCACTGTGGAAAGCTGATCTGTTATCTATTATTAAAAGGTTTGTTTAATGTAATTCTTCTCCTGGTCGGCAATTTGTGTAATACATTGCATGCATCAGTGGTATTGTATTGGTCAAAATCTATTTCAGTAGCATTAATGTTTTATTCTTTAAGCTGCACAGATAGAGAAAATAGGCAAACCGGATAGTGTCGGTCAGGGAAGTGGTTAATGAACAATAGGGCAATGTAGGAATTCCCCAGGTTAGATTTAGCACATTCATATCTCTTTGACTGAAGACAAAGCTTGAAACTATTCTGAGCCCTATATAGTAAGCTATTTTTTTACAGTTTAAACTGACATTATATAGAATGCTGGTAAACTTGTTCACTTGAACTATGCTACAATTTTAGAATATTTCTAGAACAAATATTGTTCTTAGCAGAAACATTAGCTGAAAAGAAACAATGCAAAAATAGGTTGGGTTAATGTCAGATATTAGGATATTTCTACAATATGAATGAATATGAATGGTGTGCTGCAGTGACTATGGTGCTTCAAGTATTTTTTGGTGGATGACAAAATATATCTTTAAAGATATTATGATGGTAATTAAGAGGTTCTAGCTATCCTATAGTAACTTTTGGAATCATTTATTCAAATACAATTGCATTCCTATAATGTGTAATACATTTTCTTGGATTTAAATGCCCCCCTTTTATGACCATAGACCATAATACATCCTTTATGAAAATGTACATGAATAGAGTTGACAAATTAAGTATATTCCAAATATGGATCAGTTTTGAAGCACATTTTAAAGAAATTAGATATGGGTGATTTTATCTATACGTACTCACTTGACAGGTGCATAGTCGCCATATGGCCAGGCGGAATCAGGACAAAACCCCCCACATACCTATCCCAATAAAACACGGACACTAGGGCATATGGGGTTTTATTAAATATTAATAATTTAACATAGAAAAAAATAGGTCATTGCCCTCACCCCGCCATCACATCTGTATCCTTCAGTTAGATATAAAAGGCAATGACCCATATATAAATAACATATAACAGTATTCCAATATGAACATAACTTAAAGTGCCAGTAAACATTTTAATTAACCATGGTAGGGGTATACCCGGATACCTCTACCCCACCAGGTTCTGAGCCACTGACAGGGCTCAAAACCTAACAACCATTTCCATAACCATCCTAATGGGGAGCTTATTTCCTATCCTTAAGCTCCCTATCCTGCCGCTGTGACAGACCTCAGTCTCACCAGGCCCGACCCAAAACCGCTGGCCTCCTAGCCAGGTACCGCGCCCACGCGGCCACCAGGCATAACTTGGATCCCGGCAGAGTCACCAGTGTCATGTCTCGCCCCACCCCCCTGACATCGGTCTTGGACCAGGCCAAGTGAAGCACAAGTTGCCCCTCCTACATGCCCACCTCGGATACCTGAAGACCACCATTAGCCACCCAGTTAGCGCTCACCAGTTCATTGATCAAAAACATACCAAAAAAGGCCAAGAGAAATGCTGCACTAAACAGAAACCCTTAAAACTTGTCTAAACAAACCTTGGGCAACACTCGAATTAGATCCCCCAATACTCGCATGGACACCAGCCTCCTAGCATCAGGAACCCTATGTCCCCTCCGATAACCCTTAAGCGCCTGGCAGATCACAAAGGACTTCGTAAGATCTTCCCACCCGAGCAACTTGAACCAAAACGCTAGCGCCGCCATATTCCTATGCACCACTGGAGAAGCGCACCCACTAACAACCTGAATATAAACCAAAGCAAGGCATTGAGTCACAATTCCCCCATTATCGCCTAATCCATCCCACCCTATGAGCGTTCCCACAAATCCCAGACCTTACTGTATGCAGCCCATGTGGCCGGGGCCAAAGATGCTCTTACATATCCCCCAAGCAAGATGCTCCGAGCTGCCACATCTTGTCCGGGCAAGCCTGCCACATCTAATGCGCCCGGGGAGCCACCGTCCGAAACCGAGATCACTGCAAACAAGACAAAGCATCATCCACCACATTCAAATACCCGGGCACATGCCGCGCACAGAAAACCACATTGAGAGACATGCAGAATAAAACAAAGCGCCGCAACAGCCGCACCATCGGTTTTGACGAGGCGGGCAGATTATTGACTGTGTGTACCACGAACATGTTATCCGAGAAGAAGACCACCTTCCGGTCCCAAAGCCTATCACCCCAAAGAGCCAGCACCACCACCAAGGGAAACAGCTCCAAAAACGCCAGGTTACCAAGGGGTTCTTCCCTGTAGGTGTTACACTTTATACTCACCTTTTGGTGATGTCATATTTGTTGGATGTCTTGTATCCCTTGACCTAGGCATCCTTTATTACTACGATTTCTTGCCTTTTTAGGCATACATTAAGCCCGGCCACTCTAAAGTCCGATATACGTACCCTGTTCTTCCTTCTAATTTGTCTAATATCCTTCACCCTGTGTGTAGGGGTTACCCCAATCCTGACACTGATATATTGGCTATGCACATTTGGCTCTCTGGTCCTTTCTATGCCATGACCTATCAGTTGTGGACATCGACTTTGCCTTCAGTGATGCCAGACTCTGTTTGTCTTTTTACTGTCCAGAGGTCTGTGTTGTTGTTGGCAACACCTTTAGTATCTGTGGAAGAGTCTAAATTGTTTGAGTATGTTTCTCTGGGAGCTCCTTTCACATTTCAGCTACCACAAGATCCCTCACAATTGTTACTAAAATGTCATGCTGTTTTCACACAACTCATTGTTCAGCGAATGCATTTCTTTATTTTTGTTTTAAATAACTGTTACAAAAATCACACATTGTTCATTGAATGTTTTCTGCACGAGCTTAACCTAATTTGCCTGAAACAGCTCCAAAAACGCCAGGTTACCAAGGGGCTCTCCGCCCATGCCGCCGGCCTCCGCTCCGTGCAACAGAGCCCACCAAAGTAAGCTCCAAAGCCCACGCTACCCGACACGTCAGTGAAGAGTTCAAGATCCACAACTGAAACCTCCTCCTGCCGAAAGAACACCGTACCATTGAAATCCCAGGAAGAACGCATCGCACACCCCCAGATTAGCCCGCATGGGCGATGACACCCAAATGAAATGGTGCAGAGACTGCACACCCGCCGTAGCCGTAGACAGGCTCCGGCTGAGAATTGGAATCACCCTGCAAGCAAAATTGAGCTTCCCAATGATCAATTGCAGCTGCCATAGGGTCACCTTCCGTGCCCGAAAAACCTCAGTCATCACACCCCGCAGCCCCACCAGCTTATCCTGAGGCAACCAACACACACCTAGCTCCAAATCTATCTCCAGGCCCAGGAAACTAAGGCACTCTGTCTGTAGTGCACCACCGATTTACTCCCCGCCTCTATCTGAACCGCTCACTCCAGAAAGGAACTGAATTTTTCAAAGTAAGAGCAAGAAATCGAACAGCCCATCGGGAGGCATAAATCGACAAAATACCCCCCGTCAAAGAAGCAACCCAGCAAGTGATGACAATCCGGGTGAACTGGAAGCAAGCGAAACACAGCCTCCGCATCAACCTTAGCCATCAAGGCCCCACGCCCGGCTCTCTTAACCAACTCAACCGCATGGTCGAATGATGCATAAGAGACCAAACATAGGTCCGTATCAATGTCGTCATTCAATGACGCCCCCTTCGGGTAGGAGAGGTGGTGACAAGAGGTGGTGAGTCGAAACTTCCCAGGGTCCTTTTTGGGGACCACCCCAAGAGGAGACACCTGCAAGTTAGCCAGAGGAGGTGCCATGAAAGTGCCCGCCATCCTGCCCAACTGCACTTCTTTTGCCAGCTTCTCCCACACTACCCCCGGAAACTTCACCACGACCGCAAATTGTGCAACCCGGCCCGAAACCTGCCCGCAGCAACTCTCCATTCGCCCTATTACCGTAGCGGCTTAGCCACAGCACCATTGCGTATAACTTCACTGGGGTTAGGCCCCTGGCTCCCCCATCTTACCCCTCTTAAAGCACCAATAGAGTCCGTGGGAGTCCCCACAACCCGAACACTTGTGCTTACAATGAGAGGCAGCCCCCCACTTGGACTGACCTTCACTGAATAGCCAGCATAAGCCCTTTTGGTAAGCGGCTGAACTGGACTGGCCCCATGCGCGGGCCATTTGCTGAAAGGGCTGCACCTTTTGCTCCATCATCAGCTTCATGCAGAGAGGAATGTCCATCTGGTCGCACCTCAGACCCCGATTAGCCGCTAGCCGTTGTCAGAACTGTTCATCATACCTCCACCATGTCAGCCCGCTGTATGGTACGCCACCCAGA
Source organism: Pelobates cultripes (assembly GCA_933207985.1). NCBI lineage: Eukaryota > Metazoa > Chordata > Amphibia > Anura > Pelobatidae > Pelobates > Pelobates cultripes. The sequence goes on along the minus strand of OW240913.1, from coordinate 205,825,478 downwards.
TCTCGTCCAAGTAGCAGAACAGCGATGAACACAGCCACGGCGACTTCTCGCTGGCCAGGACGCAGAACGCCCTTAAGTAATTTCCAAAAGACTTCGGTATCTTACGATACTGCTTCTGTTTCTCCTTCTTCTCGTCCTTCTTGTTCTCCTCCTTGAGGTCAATAAAGTCCTCCAAGAGAAAAAGCGAGAGCTCCCCTTTCCATAACTTCTCCTTCATGTCGTATTTCACGTGAACCCTCAATGGCTCAGCGAACGACACATATGGGTGCTGCCGCGGCGTGTCCAGAACCCGCTGTCAATTCAACCCTCTCGCTCCCGACCTTTCGCCGACCGTTCCAACCGGGGAGCCCACCCAATGCCGAGAATGCCCAGATGAAGAATGTCTCAGAGACCTGCAATGAGAAGTCCTGGGCAGGGGGTAGGGTTCCCGAGCCACCCTCCTCCCCCCACCCCCGGGAGCACCTGCCCAACTACAAGGTATCCGCTGAGAGTTGCCATACCTCTTCCACCCTGGAGGCCTGGGAAGCCCGGCCCTGGGACTACGATTCCTTTCATCCCCTCCGACTGACCCGCCTGCCACCCAGACTCTGCCCCCCCCCAGCGCCGGTGTACCTTCCCTAATGGACCCCTACCCTGCATGACGTCGGTCCCTCCCCACCCTTACCCTGATCCTCCCCGACCCAGTAAGGGAGACAACCCCATTTGCCTGTCTTGTACAGGGGCGTCTCCATTTGGCCCTGGAGCTAGCACCGCCGCTGCCAACCTCTCCACCAGGGGCCACCCCATGTGACTGTCCAGGGGGCCCACCATCACCCACTCTAGTAAAATGAACTTATATGAAATGCACTTTGAATTCCTAATATTACACAGAATTGTAAATAGTCACGGCAGGTATATATTCACTAAACAATGCACTGTGGTGAATTGAATACAAATAAATAGCAAAACATATGGCAAATATAGGCTAAACTGAGAAAAGTCAATGCAGCTATTTTGGCATAAAATTTGTTATCTGGGTTTCTCTTCCCTACAATTCCATCTTCAGTAAATATCCCCTCAAACCACTAAAACATGCATACCTCCCAACATGTGGCCTCTTCAAATCGGGATGGGTAGGTTGAGGCCTTATGAGACATCACCAGTGATGCAAGCCTTATCACTAGCAATGTCCAGAATGGTTGCATGCCTCATGATACAGAAGCGATAAAAAAAAACAAAAAAACTCTGGTTTGGGCTCCCACTCCGCTCCTCCTCCACCAATGTCAGGTGGCAGGGGAGACCTGATGCATATTTGCTGCAATGGCCGCACTTGCATTAGTATTTTCCCCATGGGAAAGAATGTATAATACTTTCCTATGGGGCTTTACATGACACTGGATGTCCTCATGCATAGCGTGAGGACGTATAGTGTCAGGTGACCAAAAGTCACCTAACAACCCGGAAGTCCCTCAAGTGGCTGTACTGTGACAAGTTTTTTTGGGGGGCATGGGTACAAATAGCTAGGGTGCAAAATAGTCTTGTACCTTCCCTGGTTAAATGGTATTAGTTAGAAGTATCAATTGTTTTCTACTGTCACTTCCCATTTATTCTAATTAATAACTTCCCACAACTACCCATTTTCTTTAAGAAAGCATTCCAGGTTCCAAAACCACTACAATACAAAATATTCATTCACAAAGCATAGCTTAGTTATAGGGGTCCACTAGTGCAGCCAGTGGCATACACACAACCCATGGGGCCCCGGTGCGTTACTCTGCGCGGGCTGGGGCCGCAACACATGGCGGCGGGCACCTGGTCGCAGGGGTCGCAGGGCTGCGACCGCTGTATGTACACCCGTGCATGCAGATATACATACACTTAAAGGACCACTACAGACACCCAGATCTAATCAGCTCAATTAAGTGGTCTTGGTGCCAGGTCCCTCTAGTTTAATCTCTGAAACTGCTATGTTTCACTGAGGGTTAATCCAGCCTCTAGTGGCTGTCTCATTGGTGGGCCAGGCCCGGTCGCAGCCGCGACCCCTGCGACCCTGGTATGTACGCCACTGAGTGCAGTCTAAATGTATTCAAAGTGGGAGTGAGGGCATTTATCATTGATAAAGGCAGGGCCACCTTAGGGAGCTAGAGCAAGGGGGCGCAAAAATCTGAATACCCTGCCTTTGGCTGGGGACTCGGATTTTTCATATTACCTCTCTCTCCCTGCAGCCTGCCAGAACAGAGCAGCCAGAGAAGTCGGCTGGTATGTCCTGATGATGTCAGGAGAAGGGGCGTGACTTCAACTGTTCTTCTCTCAGGACTGCTGGGGAGTCTGGGAGAAGAGCAGTGTAAGTCACACCCCCTCTTCCTGACAACATCAGGAGTGGCCAACTTCACTGGCTGTTGTATGCAGACTCCACATCCCGTCACACACCTTCCTGGCCCAAGGTAAGCTTTGGGGGGGCGGGGAATACACTTTAGCTTTTTTATCCCCCTACTCAGCCCCTGTCCCTCTCCTCAACCCCTGTCCCCTTTTCTCAGCTCCTGTCCCCCTCCTCAGCCTCTGCCCCCCTTCCTCAGCCCGTGTCTCCCTTTCTGAGCCACTGTCCCCCTACTCAGCCCCCTTCCATAGCCCCGGTCCCCCTACTCAGCCCCTGTTCCCTTCCTTGAACAGTTTGACTTTTAACCTGGGGTCTACCAGGAACCACTCCCTGTCTCCACTACTTTCTATAGAGAGCTGGAAGCTCTCTATCTAAGCTTGTGTAAGTGTAAGGCTTAGCTCGTTAGCTGTGAGTGAACAGATGATGCTCTTAGACAGTGAATTGACCCAGCTTTGGAGCTTATGGCACCCCATACGAAGGAATAGAGATGGGGAATTACTCCAAGCAGAACCCAGATAATAAGTCAAACCAGTCTGACTACTTATAACAAGGAGGCACCAGAGCAGAGCACTCCTGACATCATAACCACTATAGAGCACCGCAGTGGTTATAGGGCATTACATGTTTATTTAATGAGTTAGGATAAAGGAAGAATGACTAATAGTTAATGCTAAATGCATTTCATTAGAGTTCCTATAAAAAAAAGGAACATGTAAATTTCCATCAGTTCATTTTATTAATAAGAAATGATAGTGTACATTTTATGGGGAACTAGCTCATATAAATTCCAAGAATGTAATCCTAAATCCTAAAGACTAAACTTAAACTATTCGAGAAAAAAGTAACACAATCAAAAGAATTTGCCAAGTAATAAAGAAGGTCTAGTGCTTTATATTACAATCTACAATATTCCTACATAATTTTAATTTTTATTCCTAGGAATTAGTATATTAGATACTAAAATGAAGAGAATAATAGTTTAACCTCTAAAGGATTCCACTGATTAATTAAATGTGCAGGATGTTCCAGACTGGGGTTTAGTCTTTAGGGACTTGATTAAGGTGTCAGGAAAACATGCCAGTGGCCCTTAATGGATTAAAGTTGCATACCTCCCGGCGTGGCCGACCGTCAGAGAAGATGGCCGCATGTTAGCTCGGCTCCGGCACCGCAGGCAATAAAATAGAAGGAGCACGAGCACCTACCACCATGGGGAACCCCAAAAGGACCCAGAGCGCCCACACAAGTAACGGGAAAGCACCCGCCGAGAGACCGGGCTCGGTCTCTAAATTTTTCAAAGACTATGCCGGCCCATCAGCGGAACACGGCAGTGCAAACATGGCGCCGATGGCGGGAGAATGCCTCTCCAACCTGCCCAGCCCTGCTGCATCAGAGACCTCAGCAGCCTCAACAGAACAAGACATTAAGGTCCTGCTCCAAAATTTACCCTCCAAGGCAGACCTCACAGCAATGCTGGAGAAACTTGAATCCTCATTCCAGCACAAGATGGGGGGACTGAGTGCTGAAATCCAGCACGTAGGCCTCCGTGTACATGACTTGGAGGAAGACAGGGGGCCAGTACAGACCCAACTTAAAATCCTGTCAAAACGTTTAGACACCCACGATACCCAAATTTCTCCGCTTCAAAGATTGCTGGACAACATAGATAACAAGGGGCGCAGAAATAATCTCAGGATCAAGGGCCTCCCCGAAACCGAGGCGGAAGATATACAAGCAAAATTGCAGGAGCTATTTAATTTATTACTAGAGAAGCCAATCACAACACTGATCTACTTCGACAGAGCACATCGCTCACTCAGACCCAAAGGCAACAATGGAGACGCCCCAAGAGACATCATATGTTGCCTACACTATTTCACAGACAAGGACCGAATACTCAAAAAGCTAAGAGACACCAATCCGCCATTGCTGTTCCACGGACAAGAAATCCAGATTTACCAAGATCTCTCCTGGCTCACCCTCCAAGCAAGGCGACACCTAAAACCGATCACAGACCAACTACGTGCTAGAAACATCAGATACAGATGGGGTTTCCCCCTAGCCCTTATTGTCACACTCAAAGGGATCACCCACATCATAGGAGAACAAAGAGATGTGACACCATTCATAAGAACGCTGAAACTCGCAGAGGTACGCATTATGGACTGGTACGCAATGGACCCAGCGCTGACCCTTACCCGACAGCCAAGGGAACAGAGAAGATGCTCACCCCCCAAGAGGCAGAGAATGGGGTCCACGGACGACCATAGAAGAGGAGACCACCCGCTCGCTCAGAGACCTTGAGGGGCACCCGACACAGGCCAGGACTCCCCAGGGATTATATGCAACCAACCTCAACCCAACGCGACTAAGACCGACCCAACCCGTACAGCAGACTACAGGCACACCACAATGGTCCCCAGTTGACCCGATCCATCATCTCGTCGCCTCAAGTCATAAAGGCGCAACAGCACTGGGCAACACACGGACAATACCACGTGAAAAAAAAAAAAAAAGCCAAGCAGGGCCTTACACTGGGACATTGAACTACAGGCTGCTCCTCAAAGTTACAATGAACTGCACGTAAGACTTTCACAGATCAGGTCGTATGCTCGCATGTTCACAACCTGTATACGAAGTATAATGGTATGTAGCACCTAGTGACACAGGCCAAGGTGTTTTTAAAAAACAAAAACAAAAAAAAAACCCTGACCTACTCTTGGGTAATCACAACACTACAGCCCGGGAAACTGGCTTCCAACCTTTCCCTACACCTCACCCCATAGCACAAGGACCGGACTTACGATCATCCTTAACTCCAAATGAATATGACAAATGCAAGTGCCTACTTGCCCACCGACACATGCACGCCACACACCAACAATACAGCACATACACCCCTACAGCCATACTGACCGCACCACCACCGCCACACCTCACACATTCCCAGAGCCGGAGACGCATACTGACCCTCCCGCTGCGCGACTCCACTAAGGCTCCAGCATCTCAGCCACATCACCACATACACAAAATACAGATTCACTGTACATAGCTAAGTTCGAAAACATACACTACTCGGACGGGGGAAACCCATGCCCCAGTACTCTCTGGCAGACGTGTAAGACCAGAGCCTTTGTTTATGTTTATGTTTGTATATACTTATATTTTCGTTGTGCATTTTCCTTCCAAAGTAAAGGTTCATGACAAAACGCTTCCACAGACAAGGTTACACCACAAAACGCGGTGTTCGGTGCTCGCAGCTCGGACGGGGGGATTCACCCACGAAGTGAGTGAGACTGACCACACAACAAAGTAGGTGACCACACGAATCCACCACTACACTACTAGCGCCACACCCTACATATGGCTCTAAAAATCGTATCCCTCAACGTCAAGGGACTAAACACCCCGAATAAATGCAGGCTACTACTTAGAGACCTGCAATCACGCAAAACCGACATTGCCCTCGTACAAGAAACCCACATACCCAAAACAGCACCAACAACCCTAAGAAGCAGATATTTCCCACAGACCCACAAAGCTAGAGCACTGCACAAACGCGCCAGAGTGGCAATACTAGTACACAAAAACTGCCCACTCCTAGTGACCGGGACACAAGCTGACCCAGAGGTCCGCTACATCGTTATAACAGGCACGATACATAGCACAAAAATAAGAATCATTAATGTGTACACCCCTAACGTACCAGACCCTACATACTGGGATACTCTAACATCAATAACTAACACTGACGGAGGGGGCATAACACTGGTGGGGGGCGACTTCAACGCTGCACCAAGTCTGGCCATAGACAGGAGCACAAGAACAGGCTCACCCAGGTCCCATGAGAGGGGTGCACAGGATAAACTATTGCATACATCCCTCACTAACACACAGCTCCTGGACTCTTGGAGGCTCCAGCACCCAGATACACGTGACTACACGTTTTATTCAGCGCCCCACTGCCCATACTCGAGAATAGATCACATATTCCTTAACGGTGTAGGGATGTCCAAACTAGCGCATTCCGACATAGGCAGTATCACCTGGTCGGACCATGCGGATATATCGATCACATTAGACAAACTCAAATACTCCGCCTCTTGGACCTGGCGACTTAACACAAGCTTACTAAACAGCGACACACTATGCGAGGACACGCGCACTTTTATAGCAGAATACTTTACACAAAACACCACACCGGAGGTAGACCCAGTGGCGATATGGGCGGCCCACAAAGCGGTCATGAGAGGACACTTCATAAAAGCGGCAACACACAAAAAGAAACTGATAGAATTTCAGGCTGCCCTACGAAAAGCAGAACAGATGCACAAACATAATCCCACAACCGAAAAACTAGAACTCACCGCACTAAGACACTCAATTAGAGGGATTCTGCTAGAAGGGGTCGCACACTCGATCCAGAGATCTAGGCGATTATTCTATGAAAAAGTCCAACAAAATGGACTCCCTATTAGCCAGAGCACTACGCCCCAGAGGGGACTACAAGCCCATCACAAAAATACGCACGCTCACTCGGGAACTAGCAACGACTCCCCAAGACATAAACAGGGTATTCACGGAGTTCTACTCGAACCTTTATGGTCAAGCCCAACACCCACAAAGCACACCAGAACAAATACGGTCCTTATTGCACAACTTCCTGGCCAGCATAAATCTTTCAGAGATAACAGATAGTGACGCCACAAACTTACAAGAACCAATCTCCCAATTAGAAGTAGAAACTGCTATAGCAGTCCTAAAAGGGAATAAAGCCCCAGGCCCTGACGGCTACGAGATAGGGTACTACAAGAAATTTAGAGAAGAACTGGCCCCCCACCTCACCTCTTTATATAACCACTTTATGACAGGCGGCGCACCTGATGCCAACATGGCATTAGCCAACATCACGCTCATCCCAAAATCCAGGAAAGACACTGAACTCGCATCAAACTATAGGCCCACCTCCCTGATCAATTCGGACCTTAAAATATATGCAAAAATCCTAGCGGCTAGGTTGGCACCGATGCTCACACACCTAATCCACCCGGACCAGGTGGGTTTTATCCCCGGTAGACAATTATATGAAAATACACGTAGAGGGGCGGTATCAACATGGTACATGCAGAAATCCGAAAAGCCCTCACTCTCCATCTCCTTGGATGCAGAGAAGGCCTTTGACAGGGTGCAATGGCCATACATGTTTAGCCTCCTGGAAGAGTGGGGATTCCCAGCTGCTTATATCCAGGCCATGCGCGCTCTATATACAAACCTGAGAGCCCAAACCCTGATTGCAGGGACCACAAAGACCCCCTTCCACCTCCAGAATGGAACACGCCAGGGCTGCCCATTGTCATCACTGCAATTCGCCATCTCCTTAGAACCGCTACTGCAGGCTATACGCCAACACCCACACATACAAGGAATATGGGTAGCAGAGAAAACCTTCAAAGAATCAGCGTATGCAGACGACGTACTGCTGACTCTCACAGACCCCCTGACCTCCATGGGCCACATGACGGACCTGTTGGTCATGTATGGAGCCCTATCGGGCTATAAAGTAAACCTCAACAAATCCATGGCACTGCCATTTCACCTCCCGGCCCAGGATAGAGCACAAATAGCTGAAAGATATCACCTACCCATCACTGCAGACAACATGGCGAAACACGAACACCTACACAAGACTAACTACTCCCCACTTATTCACACACTCCTGAGGGACCTGGAGCAGTGGACAGACAAACCCATCTCATGGCTAGACAGACTCCACTCAGTCAAAATGAACATCCTCCCCAGATTACTGTTCATGTTCCAGGCCCTACCCATACCGTTTAAGTGAAGTGACCTATTCACACTCCAAAAAGCGATTGACATGTTAATTTGGCAAAAGAAACGACCCAGAATAGCTAGAAAACTCCTATATCGACCCAAGGACAGAGGGGGACTGGGGCTGCCAAACCTGTACCTAAACTACCTAGCAGCATAGACGGCGCAAACTCCCAACTTCCTCAGGCAGCACTCTGGATCCCAGGTAAGCCACCCTTCTGAACCCACAAGGTAGGAAACAGGAGTGTGGCTAGAAAAATTTATATTTTGACCAGCATGTTTGTGTATCTGTGTGTATGTGTCTGTATGTCTGATTGTGTGTGTCTGTCAGTGTGTCTGTGTGTGTATCTGTATGTTTGTCAGTGTGTCTATGTTTGTGTATCTGTCAGTGCGTGTGTATCTGTATGTCTTTTAGTGTGTCTTTGTGTGGATCTGTATGTCTATCAGTGTTGTAAGTGTGTGGATCTGTATGTCTGTCTGTGTGTATCTGTGTGTCTGTATGTCAGTGGGTCTGTATGTCAGTGTGTGTTTATCTGTATGTCTGTCAGTGTTTGTGAGTATCTGTATATGTGTGTGTATTTGTGTGTCTGTCTATGAGAGTGTGTATCAGTTTGTGTATATTTGTACAGTATATGTGTATCTTCATGTGTGTCCGTGTGTGTACCTTCGTGTATGTGTATCACAGTATGTGTATATGTGCATACATCTCAGCATTCAAACGCCAACACTACATACAAATACACCCCTACATGCAACCGTCAACACTACATACAAACACACTCCTGCATTTAAATGTCAACACTACATACAAACACACCTCTGTACTAGACACCAAAATTATATACAAACACACAGCTACATTCACAGAAACATACTCCATACAAAAACATGCTTACATTCAAACACACAAATACTGTTCAGTGCTAAATACAATCCTGTATGCATTGGAAATCGTAGAGTACCAGCTTTCAAAGCATTGTTGAAGTTGCACAACAGAGGGGGATCTATCTTTTAGCCACCCTGTGTACATACACAGACATACATGCACAGACAGTCATACAAAGACATACAGTCTGTATGTGTCTCTATGACTATCTGTGTATGCATGTCTCTGCAGGGCTTGTGCAAGGATTTTTGCCGCCCTAGGCAAAAGAAAAAAGTGTGTATGTGTGCAAAGGATGCATTGTTTTTATGTGTAAGGGTTGCATTGCGTGTGTGTGTGTGTGTGTAATGGATGCATTGTGTGTTTCTCTGAGTGTAAGGGAAGCATGTTGTGTTTCTGTGTGTGTAGGGATGCATTGTATGTGTGCGTAGTGTGAAAGCGCTCCTTGTCCTGCCCCCTGTCCTATAGAGCTCTCTCTTCTGTTCCTTAGAGCTCTTCTCTGACTCTTAGTTGTCTCTCTTCTCCTCCCCTGTCCCTTAGTGGTCTCTACTCTCCTCCCCTTAGTGGTCTCTCCTTTTCTCCCCGACTTTCCATTAGTGGTCTCTCGTCTCCCCCTTAGTAGTCTCTGCTCTCCTCTGCCCCCCCTTTCCATTAGTGGTCTCTCCTCTCCCCCCTTCCATTAGTGGTCTCTACACACACCCCCTTCCTCCCATACTGGTCTCTGCTCTGCCCCCACCCTCCCTTAGTGGTTTCTCCTCACCCCCCCCCCTTCTCTAGTGGTCTCTCCTCACCCCCTTCCCTTAGTGGTCTCTCCACCACCACCTCCCTCCCTTAGTGGTCTCTCACCTCCCATTCTCCTCAGCCCCCTCCCTCTGTGGACTATCCCCCACGTTCTCCTCACCTCCCCCTCCCTGTGTTCTCCACATCCCTGTGTTCTCCTCACCTGCCAGTCATGTTCTCCTCACCTCCCCATGTGTCCTTCTCACTCCCCCGTGTGTTCTCCTCACACCCCCACCCTGTGTGTTCTCCTCACCCCCCTTGTTTGTACTCCTCACCCCCCCTTGTTTGTTCTCCTCACCTTGTTTGTGTGAGGATATTTATGGGGTGATAAATATTAAAAATAATATTTTCATAAAAATTGTCAAAAAATAATTTAATAATTTTTATTATATCAAAATTTTATATTTTGGCACTGTTCCCCGATTAATAAAGCTGAGAAATACTCACGATTTTTAATTCTCTTAAATCCTAGAGGATGTTTTAGTAAATGATTTTTACTTCACACAATAATCACAAATTAATTATAAAAATATAATTTGTGACAATAATAATAAAAATAATATAATATGTAACATGCGTGATAATAATCAGTGAATATTTAGGTATTACATAATTATACAATATGGCAATGGTTTCACAATATAAACAGCTAAAAGCAACAGAGAAATCAACATAACACGGAGAAGACAGAACTTCACAGCAGTACACAGCAGTGCAGCGTAAATAAATCACACTGAATTAACTCTTCCACTGCTGGCTACAATCCTCATAGGCAAGATATCCTACTATATTGCAATTTTACAATTAAAGTAATGTTCATACCAGATCATTTGACCATTCCTCTGTCCATCAAATAAGAATAATTCTCCCAGATTTTACGTTTGCAGAATTTTAACTTTCCAAATTAAGATTCACTATCTTATATCAAAACAAGTCAATACCTCTGGATAAAAATGTGGTATGCTGGGAGGCGGGGCCTGAGAGCCAAGATGGCCGGACGTGCTCCATGAGGGCTCTCATGCCAACGAGCACAAAAATGTTTAACCTGAACAATCCAACCATGCTAGCAGCACAAAATGCCCAAAAACCAATACAGGGCCTCACAGGGAATAGAATATCTGTCCCGACGCCACCTGAACAGAGGCCCACCCCGAGCCCCCAGAGCAGCCTCCAGACAGTGTCAACCTCAGAGTTCAAGACGGTGGGGAACGGCGACGTGCCTTCCGGACTCTGGCACCCACCCGCACACATACCAGCGACAGACCAAGCCCGCATGATTCACATACCGCTCAGCAACACCGGAATCTTCCAGCCAAAAAAGCACAACCTTGCGCTCATACGCCCGAATAGACGGCCACGAGGCTTACCGGAAAGCAACACAGCTTCCAAGTGGCGAAGGACGCGGGCTGGGGGCCTCTCCGGGACACACAGGCGACGGACTCTTGCCACAGCACCAACTCCGCAAGTACCCAAGGCCCACCTGTCAAGCCTCCAGAAATGGACTAAGCTCCTGCAACACATGGTCCTACCGTACAGGTCATTACAAACGCTATGCCCTCTTGTATACTGCTGCCAAGACTAGCCACCGCATTGTACATAGTTTGAGCACTTTATTGCACACCTGCTCATTAGCCATGCTCCTCTTTTCGTTATGTTAGCATGCTACTGATACTTACATGTTGCACTAGTATATTAAGAATATTAGTATACTATATTGGTTAAACCATGAACCCCACTCATTAGGCACGCACCCAGACAACCAGCCTACAGTTACTAGCATGGTAAAACCTCTGTCTGCTTAACCTATGAGTATACTAATTCTAGGGCCTGTTAAAGCCTTAAGTATTAGCTTGCAAATGTAACTCATACTGATGAATATGTTAGACAGAGTTTGAGTAGTGAGGCACATCAAGTCAGTGAACTCTCTTATCGAAGTAACTACCTGTATGATCAACTAACATTAACCCGTGAAAGCTCACGCCTAATCTACTTTATCTTGCCTTACAAAGTATGTCTATAACCATTATGTCTCATTAAGAAAAAAAAGTGCTGTTTATCTATGCCACAAAGTTTGACATTGAAAAGCCTGTACTCGCTGTTGTGGTGCTACAGGTTCCTATGTTATGTAACCATATGCACATGAAAAATAAAGAATAATAAAAAAAAAAATTGGTAACATTTGGCAAATTTACCGTTAATAAATCGTTATCTTTATTCCACCTGCAGGAATGGGATTTTTATAACCATATATTCCGTAGCTAATTATGATTTCTAATACTTGAAATCTGACCAATATTTATCCAGATATATATTCCTGCTATTAGTAAAAATGTATTAATTAATTTAATTAAATAAAACCAGCATAATTACCAGTTATGTTGTAGATTTTCTATCAGATGTATAGATATTTTCCAGGAATTTTGAATGCAAGTATGATAAGAGGGTTGTATTAGTTGGAAAAAGTAATAGTAAGAATTAGGTGTGTCCAAGGGAGTGAGAGTTTCTTGAGTACAGTCCAAGAGTCAGAATGTGTAAGTCCCAGAGAGTATGAGAGTTTGAGAATCAGACTATTTTTTAAAGAGCCCGAATCTGTTTCAAAGAGTGTTCGAAGCTCCCTCTCTTCCCTTTGTCCTTACTTTTTAAAGGGGAAAACTCTCTGCACGTCACTAGTTGATAGGACCAAAAGGGAACTGTAGGCGTGTCTTCCCTACAGACTATCATCTAGATTTTGGTCAGTAGGTGGCGCAATTACATCACCAAAAATTCTTGTCAGGGGGTCCATTTGCCTTTGCCTTTTTGCATAATGGGTTAACTGTAATTGGTGATGCGTTTGATGTAATTTTTGGTTATCTTTATGGATAGCAGTCCATCAAAGACATGCCACTTCAAAGCATTGGTTAAAACTTATACCAGTCAGAGCGTCTGCAATTTGGTCTCAGTCTGGAGTTTGCCACGTGAGAGTCTAGCTTGAAGTGAGAATGAGGTGACATTTTTAATATCATGAACAACTTTCCATTCATAACCATAAGTATACATTATTTTCTGTTTGGGCTTTCCCTTTCATGACCATAACTCATGTCTGTTATTGGTTTGAATTAAAAGCAGAAGAGCTAAAATTCCTTTGTCTATTACAGTTCACTTATTCTTTTATAATGAATTTAAAATAATCTGTATATAAATCCCCAATATTTGGCACAGCTACATCAAAATTTTGCAATGTGGCAAGGCTTCTGTAAATCAGTTTGTGACTTGAAGACAGGGATTTTCCTTTCTTTACTATGTGTGAGATGTAGATTTTTTGTACTTTTATGTGAAATGTTGAATTGTAGTTGTAATTGGAGTTATACAAATTTCAGCACTAACTTCATTTATGAATGATAATATATTTTATATGAATACAAAAAAGAAAAGAAAAAAACTACCATAAAGTGTCTCAACATTTTGGTAAATATAGTCACAATGAAATGAGCATAAAAAATTACTTTTAATCGATATTGTAACGGACCATTTTGCCCACAAGAGGTTAAAAACCGTTTAGGCGATCCTCCCCTTTCAGAGATGCAGGCACAGCTACTGCAGAACACCAATCCGCGAACAGGAAACCATATGAATGCTGTAAACAGCCGAATAGGAAAAAACATCCGAATAGGTTTAGACTCCTAGCAGTCAAACTGGAAGAGCATACAGTAAATCCCCCCAAGAACAAGACAAAGCTGCGTGTTGAGGGTCAAGCAGTGAACAGACAGAACTGTGGGTCTATTGTTCTTATGTACACATTCTTACACATTAGTACCACCCACAGGGTTTTGGAACACAACCAATAAACACATACATTACACTCAGACACTCCCACACAAAATTCTCCCCTCTGCCTGTGATACAATTACCTTACACAATGGGTAATGTAATCATAACAAGCAGAGAAATAAATTTTTTCCACATTATTCATAACTTGAAAAGTATGCATCACATTCACATATATATATATACTTACATTTTCAGAATCAGCATACTCCAAATACAAACATATGTCAAAATCATACAAATTGGTCCAGTGGTTCAAAAGATAGATCGTAGTCCTTTGTGACCAAAGGAAGCATGGCTTTTCTGCCCAAAACCAGTTCCACAGTGTCTTCTATCCTGGAGATAATTGGGAAGTAATCCAATTATCTCCAAAGACAGAAGCAAAAATCCATTGAACACATGGCAGCAAAAGACAATAAAACACATAAAAACATATAACTGTGCAGATAGCTCAGATCTGAGCGCACATTATTAAGGAATGGCGCTCAGAGCACACACATACAGTTCAATTGCCATGGAGCCAAAGTCTTTCCCATAGTCTTTCATTATACGAATGGGCTCCATGGCATAGCTATCTGGGGTATCACCGCTCAAACAGGGCACGCACCGAATGACCCGGCTTTCGTGTCTTTGCAGGGGAAAATCAAGCCTTTTAACATGGGGCTATAATCCAAAGGCAACAGGCGAGCAACCATGCTTCTCCAATGCAATGTGGCAAGATTGGTCTCGTCACAGATATAATAAAATGTAAAATAGAAAAGATAAAAGCAAAACAAAAAGCACAAGGCTACAAAATAATATGTCCTATAAACTAGTTGGGGTATTAAACCTCCAATAGAACCAGTAGCAAGAGAAGTGTTGCTTCAAAGAAATACTTATTGGTGTAAAGTAAAACTACTTGCTATGAACAATGTAACTGAATTCTAAATAGAAAAGTGGGATACTAGTATCTTCTAAACTCTTCCTGCAGAACAGGGTAGGTTGAAAATAGATGAAATGCCTCTAGTGCACAAGGGGTTAAACAGCACAGTTGGTTGCAATGGTTAATAGAAAAGAGGCAGGGAATACCTGTAAAATAAAGAGGTATAGGAGACAGTTGCAAGCTAGGTTAGATATAATGGTCAGTAGAAATATAGAGACTATAGGTGATCCTGATGCTTGCTAGCAAGAGAGGTGTAAAGAGATACTTTAATAGTAAAAAGTTAAGCCACTTTCTATAAACAATGTCATTGAATTCAAGATGGGAGGGTGGGGTATTAGTATCCTATGAACTCCTCCTGCAAAACAGGGTCTGCTGTATATAGATAACGTACCTCTAATACACAAGAGGTTAAACAGTACACCAATATGGTTGCAATAGTTAATAAAGAAGAGGCAGAGAATACCTGTAAATAGGGAGGTATAGGAGGCAGTAGCAAGCTAGGATTAGATGCAATGATAAATAAATAGAGATGCAGAAAATATAGATAATCCTGATGCTTGTAAGATAGAAAATCTAAGTGCCTTTGAGGGCACCCCTTAATAAATGCCTATACTATATAGCACAACCCCCCAAAAAGGTGTAAATACAGAGAGATACTTAAATAGTAAAAAGTGAAGCCACTTGCTATAAACAATGTTCAAGATAGGAGGGTGGAGTATTAGTATCCTCTGAACTCCTCCTGCAGGACAGGGTCTGCTGTATATAGATGAAGTATCTCTAATACACAGGAGGTTAAACAGCACACCAATGTGGTTGCAATAGTTAATAGAAAAGAGGCAGAGAATACCTGTAAATAGGGAGGTATAGGAGGCAATAACAAGCTAGGATTAGATGCAATGATAAATAGAGATGTATAAAATATAGGTAATCCTGACGCTTGTAAGATAGAAAAACTAAGTGCCTTCGAGGGCACCCCTTAATAAATGCCTATACTATATAACTCAACCCCCCAAAAAGGAATAAAGAGACAGAGGATAGGACAAGTAAAAAGAATGCCTAGTTGTAAAAGCAAGATCGCTAGTCAGACCGCGGCTGAATAAGTGCAGCAGCAGAGGAATGTCAAGCTAGGCTTCCTGAGCCCCTGATGCGCACGTTTCGTCTGGGTTACTCATCAGAGGGGAACTGAAGACAAGTAAGTGTTGAGCTTTTAAATGTGAAAGTAACCAATAGGGTTAGGGGGGAGGGGCTGTAATTTCCACACTTCTAATTGTTAACCCTATCAGTGCTGAATTAGAACAATGTGACGATAAATATGTATAAGGATAAAGTGGAAGCTAATACAAAAGTTAGTATGGGAAAGGAGATACATTTTAATATAGGACAAAACGAATGGAGGATAGAATAAAAATACTACATAATTAATATGACCATGTATAGAGAAAAAGAAACCTTTATAAGTGTCTGTATCTATTAATAGTGCTCAGTGGTGGCTATAGATGGCTAAAGTAGTAATAGGGTAGGAAACTAAATAAAGGCAGCTTAATGGTGCTACTAATTAGCCATTTAGAATATGTAGTCACCTGGAATAGAGGCACTATCATACTAGATATCACACTAAGAACGAGTAGTGGGTAATGTAAAAGATCTAAGTCCATTAATATGCTAAAAGATTGGTGTCATTTTTACCAGAATACAAATAGATACAAAATTGATAAATAACAAACGGGGGATAAAGAATAAAGAATGATAATACATAATTGGCCATGTCTTGATCAATTATTGATACAGTAATCAGTAGTGACTACAAGTGGAGACATAAAAATGAAGACCAATTAGTGATGCTAATAGCAAACTATTTAGGATACATAGCCACCAAAATTACTGGCTAAGTTGGAAGAAATAAGATCCTATGTTACTTATGAATGAAGGGAGTAAAATTAAATTCATTAAGACCATGAGGAGCGAGTGTTTTGAATTGATGTATCCATCTAGATTCTTTCTTGAGTAGTGTGAGGTTAAAATTCCCTTTTCTTGTGTTTAAATGAATATGTTCCAGGATTTGGAAATTCAGATTGGTCGGATCCATATTGTGGAAGTTTCTAATGTGGTTGGCAACTTGTGTGGAAATGTTAAGATTTGTTACGGAATTGACATGTTGTAGCACACGTCTACAGAATTCCTGATATGTTTTACCAACATATTGTAATTTACAGCTACAAGTAATGACATAAATGACCCTAGTTGTGCTGCAATTCATGAATTCTTTGATTGTATGTACTATTTTAGTATTAGTGCATACTACTGTTTTTGATGGCAGAATATATTTGCAAGCTTTACAGTGGCCACATTTGAACATTCCCTTGGAAGTCTGTAGCCATGTTGAAGATGGTTGTACTGGCTGCAAGTGGCTATGGACAAGTAGGTCACGTAGATTTGTTGCTCTCTGTGGTGTAATACTTGGAAACTGTTGTAGATTTTCTGCCACATCGCTGTCATGGGTAAGTATAGGCCAATTCTCTGTAAAGATCTTGCGAATAGAGTCCCAGTACTGGTCATGCACCTTGTGATGTGCTTTTTGGGCTGGCTCTTTAGGTTTTTCAAACAAGAGGAACGGTCCATTAGTGAGACACGCTGAAAAGCTTGTTTGAAAATCTTGTTAGGGTATCCCTGTTCTTTAAAGCGTGTTCTAAGTATATTAGCTTCTTGTCTGAAAATTTCCTCATTGGAAAGATTTATTTTAGCTCTTAGATACTGACCAAAAGGAATGCCAGCCTTGAGCTTGTATGGATGGTGGCTGTTCCAATGTAGAAGATTGTTGCAAGATGTGGGTTTACGATACAGTTCAGTTGTAATCTCGCCTCCAGGTGATAGACGGATGGTGAGGTCGAGAAACTCAAGTTGGTCTTCACTAATGACGTGAGTTAGCTTTAAACCAATGTAATTGAAGTTCAGTTTGGAGACCATCTCCTCAAAGGTGGTTATGGCCAGTCCAGAAAATTAGGATGTCATCTATATAACGATGCCAGTTGAGAATGAATTGATTATAGCCGGATTTTGTAATTTCTGCCAGGACAATATTTCCCCCCTTGTCTGAGGGTTTGATAATAATATTCTTATCAGAGCTTAGTTCCTTTAAAGCTTGATTTTCTGCATAGAACAGGTTGCTGGTCAGTGGTGTTGATATGACATTAAGTTGTTCAATTTTTTCTGTGGTTATTTGCACAAATAAATCCACATTTATTATGTCTTTAAAATTAGGTGTAAACCAGCTTAATGGTTTCAAGTCAGTTAAAGGGGGATCTTTTTCTTGATCATCAAGTAATGTAACTAATGTTTATATGTGTTTGTAATCCTCAAGTGCAACTCCTAATTCTTTGGCCATTATTTTTTCTTTTTTTTTGTGTAGTGCACTCAGGGCAAGTTTACGGCCAAAGAGATTGGTGTCCTTTAGACAATCAAACTTATTGGCTCCAGGAGTTGGTATGAAGGAAAGCCCTTTATTTAAAAGGGATAAATGTGTAGGAGAAAGAGGATAATTGGACAAGTTTATCACTTTGTTTCCATTATTAGTGCTTTGGATTACTTTTTTGGTCGATCTGGTCTGTACCCCATCGGTTCCTGTCCCTCAATATGGGTCGTTGGGAATTCTGCCATGCTTGGTCTAAAAAAGAACCAGCTCTTGATTGTGATTCAGAGTTAGTCTGTGGTATTTGATTAAGAAATGATACTGATTTCTCTTGATTTCTTAAGATTCCTTTACTAGGTGGATTCTGACTGTCAGTCTTTTTTGAAAAAGAATTGCTTCTTGATCTATTTCGTGAGGGCTCAAAGTCAGATTTGTCTGTGTCTGAAAGGGAAGAATCTCTACTGTTGTAACATCTTCTGGTTTGGGTTTTCAATTTAAAGATATTCCCTTCGCTAAAATCTTTATGGCCCCTTTGGAAATTAAAATGTTTTTTCTCCCTGACCTTTTTTATAAAGTTTTCCAAGTTTGTAGTTGTGTTTTCATAAGTGTGTAGTCACTATTTTGGTGTAAATCTTTGGTCAATGTAATTTGATCTTTTAGTTTCTGATTAGTTATGTCAAAATGGTCTTGTTCCAGTTTTATTAGATATTGCATTAGATTGAAAGAACAATCTAGGAGTATGTTATTCCATCCTAAAAGTTTTTCATCCTTTTTCACTTTTTCAGGTGTGGATATGTTGAGTCTCAAACCTCGTGGTACTAGTTTTTTTTCCACTTATTGTTTGAGGCTTGTTAGTTCCCAGTATCCCTTACTGATGCCATAGCAATGTGTATTAGTTATTGTGTGTTACACTTCTCAAGAGAACTAGGTATTAAAACCTTGGTGCAAAGCACCCGAAAGGTAAGTAACTAAAAAAGAAAAAAGGAGAGCCTAGATATAAATATGAGGCACGAATATGGGTAGAAACAAAATGAGGGGTAACCCCTAAATGGTGTATTTATATGAATACAAAAAAGAAAAGAAATAACTACCATAAAATGTCTTAACATTTGGTAAATATAGTCACAATGAAATGAGCATAAAAAATAACTTTTAATGGATATATTAAAATGTAAAATAGAAAAGATAAAAGCAAAACAAAAAGCACAAGGCTACAAAATAATATGTCCTATAAACTAGTTGGGGTATTAAACCTCCAATAGAACCAATAGCAAGAGAAGTGTTGCTTCAAAGAAATACTTATTGGTGTAAAGTAAAACTACTTGCTATGAACAATGTAACTGAATTCTAAATAGAAAAATGGGATACTAGTATCTTCTAAACTCTTCCTGCAGAACAGGGTAGGTTGAATATAGATGAAATGCCTCTAGTGCACAAGGGGTTAAACAGCACAACAGTTGGTTGCAATGGTTAATAGAAAAGAGGCAGGGAATACCTGTAAAATAAAGAGGTATAGGAGACAGTTGCAAGCTAGGTTAGATATAATGGTCAGTAGAAATATAGAGACTATAGGTAATCCTGACGCTTGCTAGCAAGAGAGGTGTAAATACAAAGAGATACTTTAATAGTAAAAAGTTAAGCCACTTTCTATAAACAATGTCATTGAATTCAAGAAGGGAGGGTGGGGTATTAGTATCCTCTGAAATACTTTGTATTTACACCTCTCTTGCTAGCAAGCATCAGGATTACCTATAGTCTCTATATTTCTACTGACCAAAATAGTTAAATTTAACAAGTAAGCATATACAGGTACACATGATATGGATAAAGAGAAAGGTATAGTATATATACATTTTAATAATAAATTGATTTTCTCACCCCTCCTAGGTGGTACAGGTGATCCTCACTTTATGACCTACCTGTTTTAGCGTGGGGATTCAAGGGATTCAAGGGATTCCCCATGTAAGAGAGCTGGTCTATGTTATGGGAATTTTCCCCCAAGCATAGATTAGAGGGATTCTCTGCCTGGTCTATGTTCAGGGAATTTTCCCCACAAATAGATTAGTTAGATTCCCTGCTCTGGTGCGTATTATTGTGCTTAAAGGAACACTATAGGGTCAGAAACACAAACGTATTCCTTGCCTCCCTAAAGTCTGCAGCTGCTGCCTCTGCCCCTGATCTGCCTGCTTACAGCTGACATAATCAGAAATGATTATGTGAGCCAATTACAATGCTTTCCAATAGGATTGGCTGAGACTGTCAAGGAGGCAGATCAAGGGCAGAGCCAGCACAAGTCAAACACAGCTCTGGCCAATCAGCATCTCCTCATAGAGATGAATTAAATCAATGTGTCTCTATGAGGAAAGTTCAGTGTCTGCATGCAGAAGATGGAAACACTGAATGGCAGTGCTGCACAGTGTACAGCACTGCCCCAGGAAGCACCTCTAGTAGTCTTCTAATGAGTGACCAATGGAGTTTTGATTAGACTGTGATGTAAAAACTGTATTTTCTCTAAAAGACCTGAAAGGAATGATTCTGCTCATCAGAACAAATACAATAAGCGGTAGTTTTTCTGGTGACTATTGTGTCCCTTTAAGAATCCCTTTGTTCTTCCAACAAAAAGAGGCAAATCACATTGGCATTACTATTATAAAGCCCATGAATTAACCAACTTACATACTGCTTCTCTTACAATGTGCAGGTAGTTTCATTCACGTTATTAGTGCGATGTACAGCTTTCAGCAAAATACTAAACAAATCCTAAAATTCTCTGCTGTGTCCATAGATCCTTGATGTTTTGTTGTGATCTGTGCCCAAACTATCAGTGCCCAATCATTTGTTTTATATTTCCAACTGTGTGTTAACCACTCTGGATCTAGATACAAACAGGTTAGTGACAAAATGTCAAATTACATCAAAATACAAATGACCAGAGAGGGTAAAATAATATTGGGTTCAAGCAGAGGGTGAATTATGTGGTGGAAAGTGGAAGATATAGAAAAAGGGTAAAAGGTTAGGAGTAGGCAGAGATGATATGTAAACTTTCCATATGAAATAGAGCAGTTTTTTTGTAACTTGGTGTAAACCTAGCGTTTGTTCATAATTTGACTAAATCAATGTTTTTGCCTCTTTGCTGATATTTCAGAAATATTGTAAAATAAAAGATCTATTTAAAACTCTGTATCCCTGAATAAGTTAATTAATTGTGAGATCTACCTATTTGTATTTTTTAGCTCTTCCTAAACAGCAATGCGCACCCAAAATTGCAGTTTTAGAATTAAAAAATATTGTAGTAAAGGGTATTGAGTTGGGTTATGTAAAATTATATTAAAACTATTTAATGCAACAACTAAGTCACTGTAACATTAAACAAACAAGATTATCATTTTTTTTCCTGCTTTTTTCTACACATTTTTGCATTATTTGTCTGTATAACACGATGAACACAGCTTGAAGGCTGTTGCTATGAAGTATGTAACAATAATACATCTACTAGAAGAGTTTAGGAAATCCCCAATCTGTGTTCAACTTCCTTTCTTCATATTACATATAACCATGGTGGTTGATTGTTTGTATTCGGTATAGACAAAACTAGAAGTGGTTCAGCATATTTCACACACTGAAAGGACTGTATAAATATTTCCTAGTTATGTATATTAATATTCCTATTTAAGAAATGACTTGCTTTGTGCAGAACTAGAGCTGGCATTTTTAAATCATCATGCAGCAAGTTTAAAACAAAGATTTCGCAATTTCAGAATTTTTGGCTTAATGAATTGTTCACATAGTGGTTTTATTTTTAGCATTCAGAATTATTCACTAAACTGCAAATTGATGGGAATTGACAGGGGAATTACATATTTAAGAGCTGAAATGGAAAAAAAATCTTCACCTAATGCTTTTTTTTTTCTAAGATTTTGTCCTATTATTTCTAATTCCCTAGTGAATTCCTGACACCTTGTTTAATCAATAACTCCATGCAGTTATTAAACTAATAGATTACTTCACAAAATACTTACAGGGACACTGTAGTCACCAGAACAACCACCGTTTATGTCCCTGCAGACAATGCAGGGAACAATGCCTTTTCAGAGAAAACACAGTATTTACATTGCTGCCTATTAACACCAGTGGTGTATCCTGGTTTTGTGCTGCCCTAGGCAGGACAAAACTCAGGCGCACCCCCTCCCCCCCCCCACCCAACCCTTCCCCCCGCCCCACCTTCTAAATACACACACACACAGTCAGACACAAAAACACACACACACAGTCAGACACACACACACACAGTCAGACACATACACACACACAGTCAGACACATACACACACACACACACACAGTCAGACACATACACAGACACAAACAGTCAGACACACACACACATACACAAACAGTCAGACACAAACACACACAAACACAAACACACACAGTCACATACACACACACACACAGTCAGACACATACACAGACACACACAGTCAGACACACACACACACACATACACACACAGTCAGACACAAACACACACAGACACAGTCACATACACACACACAGTCAGACACATACACAGACACACACAGTCAGACACACACACACAGTCAGACACACACACACAGTCAGACACAAACACACACACAAACACACAGACACACAGTCACATACACACACACACACAGTCAGACACACACACACACACACAGTCAGACACACACATACACACACAGTCAGACACAAACACACACACAAACACACACAGTCACATACACACACAGTCAGACACATACACAGACACAAACACAGTCACACACACAAACACACACACACACACATTAACTTTTTTTTTAATTTAAATCCCCCCCAACCTCCTTACCTTTGGGAGTGCTGGGGGGGTGGGGGTCTCTCTCCCTGGTGGTCCAGTGGCTGCAGGGCGAGCGGCGCTGGCGGGCGGGCGGCGAGGGAGCACTTCCCATGAGCTGACTGCTCAGCTCCCTCGCGCGTCGGCTGCAGAGTGAGGCTGGGAACCGGAAGATGACGTCATCTTCCGGCTCCCAGCCTCACTCTGCAGCCGACGCGCGAGGGAGCTAAGCAGTCAGCTCATGGGAAGTGCTCCCTCGCCGGCCGCCCGGGATGTCAGTTAGCCGCGAGGCTAACAAGGCATCTGCCCTGGGCATTTGGGGGGCGGCGTTTTTTGCCGCCCCCTGAAAAATGCCGCCCAAGGCAAATGCCTTGTTTGCCTCGCGGCTAATACGTCCCTGATTAACACCTCTAGTGGCAGTCACTCAGACGGACACTAAAGGGGCTTCTTAGGTCGGTTGTGTACAGCACTTGGGCTCAGTGTCTCCACATACTGCATGAGCATTCCCTATAGAGATGCATTAATTTAATGCAGCTATATGAGGAGATGCTGAATGGTGCACATGCGCGATAGCCTCCCAATGCTTTCTTATGGGAAAGCACTGGATTGGCTGAGATCACCGTGACGGACCTGCGTGGCGCTGTAGTAAAATTACCTTTTCAATTGGTTACAGGGGGGCTGGGCACCCTACATGTGTTATAACAGCAAAGGTGACAGGAATACATGTTTGTATGTGAATATATATATATATATATATTTTTTGCCAGTTGTAAAAGCCACATATGAAATTAAACAGCCACTGTCTTATTTAAAAGTGTAATTCCAAGCACCATAACCACTACAGCGTGTCATTTAGAATGGTTTGATTCTTTTTATTTAGTATAGAAATAAAGCATCATGTTATTAATGCAGTTTCCCATAATGCAGAGGGCTCCTGTAAAGGAAGTGCCAATATCTCATGTTTAGTGATAAAGCCTGCTGGGAAATATAATTTTGCACACTGAATGATCTCAGCAGACTTACTGAACATTTGCATGGACATGAAAGTGCATGATTCAGAATGTTGCTGCACTCTGGGTTCACTCTCTTAAGTCTTTCTAAATTTCTGGTTCAGAAACTAGATGCAAAAAAAAAAAAAGCTATGACTTGAAGGGGAACCACCCCTTACCCTCTATGTGATGCTCTGTTTTCTTTTAAATGTTTATTCAAAATTTTGCAAAAATATCACAACCCAATCCTCAGCCAGAGCACACAATGCATTGAAGGAGGAGAAACAATGGGGATTATATATAAATGTATTGTGGTTCAAAGATGTAAAAGAGCAGAGTCACCACTGAAATATTTCTACAGATTCCACTGAGTGTCCATCATGATTGACTCACATTTAGTGCTTTGGATGATATTTCTGAGCACAGCATTTTTATACATTGTTTCTGTTTCTTCTCCTCTTTCTATGTTGTCTCTTTGCTGACTGGCAATGGATTGTGCTTACAATATTGATGGACTGGGAACCCAGATGGCGGTGCTCAGTTCCATGATTGAGATATCCGACTGTATCACCTTCACATTATTCAGAGATCTACATTAGTACAGCCATCACCCAGACTTCTTCATGTCCACAAGATGCAAGTCTTCCATACACATGCAAATTGAGTCCGGGCATGAGACCCAACTGGGTCAATCTTATCTACAATAAACACTTTTATTTTCAATGACACTTTCCCTCCTCTGTAGGACTCTGATCAAAGGGCCCTCCAGACTTCTTGCTTCTTATCAATCTGATTTATTGTTTCTATTCAATACTACTTACTGTATATTCACTGTCTTCTATTTTCTCCACATTCAATGCAAAGTGACTGCAGAGCGTTTAATCTTTATCCTCTAGATTCCATCTTCATCATACTCATTGCGTCTGGTATACTGATTGTTATAAAGTATTCCTTATATTGGTTTAATAGTAAATACATTTCTGTTACTTCACAAGTGCATTTTCTCTCCACAATGTTTTTGTCTCAATGTACAATTCTCTTCTAGATTGAAAGCTTACTGGTAGGGTTATATTCTCCTTTTGTTCCAATGTGTCTAAATATTTATCCCCTGTTTGTACAATTACCAAAGTTTTTTTGGGGGTAAATTGTAAAGTGCTGTGGATAAGAGTGCTACAGTGAGGGAAAAAAGTATTTGATCCCCTGTTGATTTTGAGCATTTGTCCACTGACAAAGAAATGATCAGTCTATAATTTTAATGGTAGGTGTATTTAAACAGTGAGTGACAGAATAACAACAACAAAAAGTATTTGATCCCCTGTTGATTTTGAGCATTTGTCCACTGACAAAGAAATGATCAGTCTATAATTTTAATGGTAGGTGTATTTAAACAGTGAGTGACAGAATAACAACAACAAAAAATACAGAAAAATGCATCTCAAAAAAGTTATACATTGATTTGCATGTCAATGAGTGAAATAAGTACTTGATCCCCAATCAATCAGGAAGATTTCTGGCTCCCAGGTATCTTTTATAGAGGTAACAAACTGAGATTAGGAGCACTCTCTTAAAGACAGTGCTCCTAATCTCAGCTCATAACCGGTATAAAAGACACCTGTCCAGAGAAGCAATTAATCAATCAGATTCCAAACTCTCCACCTGTCACGGTAGTGTACCCCAACACTCAAGATTTAGTCCAACAAGAGACAAGATAAAACAGATACATCTTACAGGGCCTTAGAATGGCCGGACTCGACGGAGTACAGAGAAGTGACAGAGTTAGGAACGAGCCGAGGTCAAGGGAACAGAGAGACAGCGAAAACAAGAACTAGCCAAGGTCTGGTTCACAGGAGTCAGGAAAAACAAGACAAAGCAGGGATAAAGAGAAAACCGGAGTCAGATACAAAGCCAAGTACAAGCACGAAAAAACCTTGGTATGGCCTAGTCAGTCTCCAGAACTTAATCCCATAGAAAATCTGTGAAGGGAGCTGAAGGTTCGAGTTGCCAAAAGTCAGCCTCGAAAACATTAATGACTTGGAGAGGATCTGCAAAGAGGAGTGGGAAGAAATCCCTCCTGAGATGTGTGCAAACCTGGTGGCCAACTACAAGAAACGTCTGACCTCTCTGATTGCCAACATGGGTTTTACCACCAAGTACTAAGTACTTAACTTTTTTGACATGTATTTTTTGGATTTCTTTTTTGTTATTCTGTCTTTCACTGTTTAAATACACTTACTATTAAAATTATAGACTGATATTTTTTTGTTAGTGGGCAAATGTTCAAAATCAGCAGGGGATCAAATACTTTTTTCTTTCTCTGTACGAACTGCTAAATAAATAATACAGCTTTTAGCATTTCTACCTTTTCAAACCTCATACATATTTGCTAAATATAGAGTAGAAGCCAGCAAAGGTATCCCCTTTACATGTATGGATGAAGGTGTGATGAACTGTCCCCTAAACTGAAACAACTGTGATATTATAGAAAGCATATCAAGCAAACATTCATAGGAAACGTTCTGGATGTCAGGATTTCTATTTTGAATTGGGTAGTTTGACAAGTTGATTTGTGTGTGTTAAAGATTTTGTAGGTTCCAATCAACTCATTAAATTACAGTGGAACATCAGCACTCAAACTTTATCCGTTCGAGAAGGCTGTTCGAGAACTGATTTATTCGATTACTGAATCAAATTTTCCCATAAGAATTTATGTAACTTAGATGAATCCGTTCCAGACCCCCAAAATCAACCCATTATGCAGCATTTTAACACACATTTTATAGATTAATCATACCTTACATGCATAAAATCATACAAAAAAACAACAAGCACAATTTTTCTACTTCTTGTGTCTGGGTACTCTGTTTTGTAAGCGCTTGCACTCCTTTAACAACATTGGCTCCCTTGATGTCTTCTTTATTTTTTATTATGGTACAAATTGTAGATTTGGCAATACCAAACTGCAATGCCAGATCAGAGATGAGGACACCGCTTTCATGTTTTAATTTTTTTTTTCTTTCTTCAGCTCTATTGTCATCCTCACAATTTTCCTGTTGGGTTGGCTTTTACTAATATTCTTGGGACCCATGGCGAGTTTTTTTGCACAGCAAAGGGCTGACATGTATAGGTTAATACCACATGATTTTTTTTGTTCGCGTACCAAAAAATTTATTTCTCAGATTTTCTGTTCGTCAAATGAATTGTTAGAACCATTTGAGTACCACTTTCAAAACGGAGATTCTGACATACAGAATGTTTATTACATAAGGTATTCACAGCACCCACTTCATAGAAGAAAAGAGTGACAGATTCTTTAGCTCCAATTCTGAGGTCTCCAAATTCCAAGGCATTACGAAGCCTTCTGCAACCACACTAAGGCTCAGAATTGTGAGACCAGGTAGACGTTATGACAAAGGACGTTGTGAGAGGAGCTCCGCTAGGCTATGGAATCTGCGGGTACGCCTAGGCATTATTGAGGTGCTCCATGCTGTGAATGCCGCCCTCTATACAACACGACCTTGCTACTCCCCATGCTGCCTTTCTTCTCTAAACTTAGTAACACGTTTACTGCCAACCAGAGGAGAGCCCCACAATCACTTGTGTTTGCTGTATTTCTGGACATAGAATGCTCTGGCCTGCAGTGACCGTGGTTTAAGTGTCCTCGTGGTTGAGATGGTGGAACTCCTGTATGCCGAGGAATGCTGCTCTATGTGAGTTTTTTCGCTGCTGGATAACCCTGTTCCATGCTACACATGAATGATAGATACATAACAGGCTGAAGATATAAATACCAGATTGTACTGCAAAAACTTTCAACCTCAGGAACAATATTAAGGCGTGCTGATATTGGGAATGAGATCCCAGGAAAAGCAATATTAAGCCAGTGCTGTATTCTGGATAAAACCAACTATTGTAATAATTTCTAAGTTGCTTTTCTATAATCTAAGAGACTTTGTGCAATAAGAATTGGCTCTTAAACTACATATAGTTAAGTTGTAAAACATTTGGGAGAGAAACTGAATCTGGGAAAATATAAACTGGATAAATATATTACAAGATTATAACTAAAGTTGCAGCTTGGTAAAATTACAGTTTTTTTCCGGCTTGAAAAATGTTTAACACGCAAGTTATGCATGCCTTAACTTAAAGGGACTTTGTGCAATTTTCAACTGGGAGATATTGGCCTTTACACGTATCAAGAAACAAAGTAGCAGCCCATAGCACAGCAAGGCCAGTAAGACGACTTGGTTTAAAGCCTATAGGCAAAGCTTTATTAAACCAGTCCTTGAACATGGCTTTAAGCAAACAATGAATTTCAATGGCAAGTTGTCTATTACGACTGGAAAGGTGCATGTACAATATAAGAATTGGCTTTAAATCACACATATTTAAACTGCAGAACAACAGAGGTTGGGCAAAACTTAACTAAAGGAATATCTGTTATACAGTATAATGTCTACTTAATTGAATATATCATATCCAGAAAGAAATTCCAATGAAAAATAAAGACACAAAACAGGCGGAAGATGGCAAGTGGAAAGATTTGAATTTGGGAATGCGGACTGTAAGAATACAAACCAGTTTGGTTAAGATTGTGCTGGAAATACACCTACTTTCTAAGTTGTCCCGCTACAATTTAAAGCAATTCTGTGCATCACAGAAAACAATTGATCTGTTAAATTCTAAAGTTAAGAGATTGGAAACCAACCTGCAAGACATGGAAAGCTTGATCGAGTGAGAAATGCATTTCAACTTTTATTTATTTATATAGCACATTTAATTGCAACGTTGTTGCCCAAAGTGCTTCACATTTACATTAAAACATACATTTATAAAAACATTAGCATCTTCAAACGGTCGTATTTTAAAAACTATAAATCCTACAGTGAAGAGCTTTATATTGTGAGAATCACAAGACCCAGACCTACATTTTGATGCATAGTATGTCTCTGAAGTATTAAAAATGAAGGCACAGTCACAGTTTAGAAATTGCCCTTCAAGTTTGAGCTGGCAAGAGTGGAGTTTCAATGAATGTCAATGGACGGCGTGAGTTGCAAACAAATGGTCATATTGTGAAAACTATCAGGATTATGGCTTAGCCGTGGACATTTTTCGTGGCAGCAGGGATAGCTGAACGTTTTGATATAAGATTTGTGTAGGTGGGCTTGAAAATGAGGGAGTGGTGGCAGTTTAGAAACCATGTCCTGATTTTTCAGCTTTTGCCAGCTCCCACTCTAGTTTTGAACAATTTACCATTTCATTCCTATGGGACCAATTTCGCCACAAGAACGACTATATTCCGTGAACCATTCAGCAAAACATTCCACAAAGTAATAGTAATCCAATCGGGAACAATCCGCACGTTTCGGTATATTACTGTCTATGTAGTGTAAAAACTGTGGGAGGAGTTAGGGTGGCAAATTTGGCTATAATAAGAATAAGAATAATATATATATGTGAGATAACATTAAGTGGTCTTGCTATGCAAGAACACTTAATAATATATTTGTGAGATAACATTAAGTGGTCTTGCTATGCAAGAACGCTTAATAATAATATATATGTGAGATAACATTAAGTGGTCTTGCTATGCAAGAACACTTAATAATATATATGTGAGATAACATTAAGTGGTCTTGCTATGCAAGAACACTTAACTAACGTTTCACAAGAGTAACTTTGAGCCCTCCCTTCCCGGCTTATTTAATTACAACATACTGAAGATTAATTACTTAACTGTTCTGTACTATGAAAGTTATGAGGTTTAAATATATCTATCTATTCATAACTATGGAAGATAAGATAGGAGATAGCTAATAATGTTTGAAAGGGAGAACGATAGGATATTCATTAACATAGAAATCCCATTTGGGATAATTAGTTTTGAATTTCACAAGAACAACTTATAAATTGGGGAATATTGGTATTTTAGCGATTTCACTCTTTGGGATATATGAACAGTCACAAAAATATAATGGTGGTATATTATTCGCTTAGTTGGCCATTGAAGTAATTAAAGCTAAGAAAGATTGAACCGAATATTGAATTTAATACACTCTAAATACACATTTCACATGTTCACACTCTAGAAAGGAAACTGGGTTTGCCGTTTATTTTATATAAGTTTTATATATTTTTCTACTTTGCACAAATTAGTCAAATATATAGACACCGGAGTAAAATAAAACTTGACGTAACTTAATGTCTGCACAATACACTTTAACATAGATATCCAAGTACATTAAATATGCAAGAAGCAACAAAATTCTATGAAATAAATTCTAATTCCTCTAGTTATATCTGCTGGTTGTTTAATAAGGTATTAATTAACCTTAGTAAGGCTCAATAAAAATAGATTGAAGGATACAACGATTAAAGTTATATAATCGTAGTACGGGTAAAAATGGTTAAATATGATTGAAGGGAAGGCATGAGGTGAGGGAAGGGACATAGGTAGGGGAGGGAGTAGATAGAGGGGGGATTATGACCCTATTGATTGTATTAAATCAGGGGGGCTCGTCTCATTTGAATCCAACCAAGACATAGAGTTTAGGTGCTTGCTGATGGATAACATTGTCTAATCTGTGTTCACATATAATGTAAATCCGTCAATTACAACATTCTATAGGCCATAACTAGAGCTCTTAGTAATTTTATCACATGACAGGAGGCTTCGTATTTTGCATAATCTTTCTCCATAGCAGCAAAGAAAAGAGTGACAAAACTTTTAACCAATCACAACGTAGAATAGGGTATAAGAGGTGAGACCTATGACATCATTTCCTCTTTCTTTGCTGCTCCATCACAAGTTAAGTACCAAATTTTGTGTTATCTATTCTACATACACTTATTCATTTACATGCCTTTTGTTCTATCACTGTACCTTTATATATTTGCCCTATTACTGCTCTTAACCTATCTGTATACCAGGGGACCTTGTCTGGCTCCCTAACTGTCTTTCACGGCTTTCCCGCCGTCTGTACTTTCCCTCCATATTCTCTGTTTCTTTTAACAGCTTTTTCTGTTGTTTCTACCGAACGCTTTATTCGGTAGTTTTGCGCATTCGCCTGTTTGACTCGAATGCCCGCGGTCTTTTATGTGCGACCGCACATTGACTATTCGTTTCTTTCAACTGAACGCTTCGTTCGGCAGTTTGATGCGATCGCCTTTTTTAAGCGTTCGCATCTATTTCTATTCGCACGTTCGGCAGTTCGCATAGATCTTCTATTCACGTTCGGCAGTTTTATGCGAATGACAAGCTTACAGTTTGCCGCCCACACTAAGCCTGTCAGTCCGGCGGCCATCTTAAAGAGATAGACACTGCCTGATTTTCTGCTCCTGCTAATCCGGCAAGCAATTGGAAAGCCTTAACCCTTTTCACTCAGTGGGACCAGGTTAGTGCCTTACACTTGGGGTTGGTTTAGCCAGTTGGTCTGCACCTTATTCTGGCCGGGGTGAGCCCCCATTTTACGCTGCTAAACGGTCCTGTTCATGCAGGTTCCGATCACCTGGGTGAGCCCCAGTGAATCAGCCCTCTCCTCTTCCTACGACCTACCGGTCTCTAACCACAGGTTATTTAGTCCTGATACCATACCACCCCGGTCCCCAGGCCTCTCCACTAATCGTGCCTAGTGCCCTCACGCAATTTACCGGGTGAGCCCCGAATCCTCATTCCTTATAATGGAGGAATCACAAACCCCAGACCTCCAGGCCATGATAACACCAGCCGTGGCTGCAGCCATGGAACAAGCCGCTTCCAAGTCGCTCCAAACAGACTCTGAAGTCCCCAGGCCTATCTCTAAACGGGTTCATTATAAGGCGGACTCCGAAGACTCCGACTCTTCCAGGGAACACTCCTAACGGCGAAAACGCCATTGGAAGGGCAACGTAACCCCACGCAAGGCTAAAGGGAAAGCCCCTGCTGATCGCAGGAAAGCCACGGTTCGTGCTACCCACGATGCCACACAACTTTCCTCAGGTGAGGAAGATGTAGAACCCACTCAGGCACTAGCTGTGCTGGATGAATGGCAGGCGGCAGCCTCTGACCAGGGGGACTCCGACAGGGATTCCACGGCCAACTCTGACCCTTACTTCATAAGGGAACAGGGTCTGGGTGAGCCCCAGGACTCCATGGCAACATCCATGGATAACCCACAGGAGGGCTCGGAGATTTTCCTCGACAATTCGGGCCTCCAAATGTTCGACCCAAGAAACATCCGGCACCCCCGTTCGGAAGAATGGTCACCACCTGAGCATTTGGCAAGGTTTATGCACTTCTGGCTCAGAAAAACGCTGGACAAGGAAGTAAGAAACCGGATGAGATCCGAATGCCCTCGCCCTAGTCTACCGGACAAAGTGACGCACACCCCCGAGTTTGACCCGCTCATGACTACGTTCATGTCCCGAGGGGGTCGGGATCCGCGCAAGGGCATAGAGCGCGGCTTTAAAGGAGCGCAAGACAAGCTGCTAGATGCCATTGGGCCACTAGCCAGAATCATGGATATGGCGGATGAAGCCTATGAGAGGGCTGACACTTTTACCCCAGATACGGTGCGTGAATGGGCACGAGATACCCGGGAATGGGCACAAAGGTGTTTCTGTTTCCTAGGGAACACCAACGTAGCCCTCTCTTCAGAGAGGCGCCGAGCAGCACTTTACCGTATCGACGAAAAATTGGTCGAACTGGGGGACAAGGAATTAGGACCCTTAGCACAGGGTAAATTATTTGGAGAG
Source organism: Pelobates cultripes (assembly GCA_933207985.1). Classification (NCBI taxonomy): domain Eukaryota; kingdom Metazoa; phylum Chordata; class Amphibia; order Anura; family Pelobatidae; genus Pelobates; species Pelobates cultripes. Next base: position 205,792,925 of record OW240913.1, on the reverse strand, counting down.
GCCTTCCTTAAGGAATTAAATAAAAGGGTCAACATATTCACGTCCCTTAACAAGGCACAATCTTCAATGCGGAAAGTCTTCCGCGGTTCCCACACCCGGGGTGTTTTTGGAAGGGCTGGACGGCAGAGGGGCCATGCCGCCAGCCGTTTTTGGCCATCAGGCATCAGGCAGATGTTCTACCCAGACTCATCTAGTCGAAATAGATTCCACCAATTCAGGGGATCTGATCGTGGCCGAGGCACCCGAGGACGCTCACGAGCAAGATTTTCCAACGGTAAGTCGGAATCTTACTCTTCCTCTAACCCCCTGTCATATCGCAGGTCGTGTTTCTCTTTTTTTCCAGAACTGGAAAGAACTATCTTCAGATGCGTGGATAATCCAAACGGTGCAGGGCTATCGAATAGAGTTCGACTCGACCCCGCTCCAGCTGGCCCCTCCATGTCCAATCCAGACTACACGGGCAGATGCCCGCCTCATAGACGCGGAACTCCGAGAACTCCGCTCCAAGGGTGCCATCCAACCGGCTCCGAATGCCACCGGTTTCTACAGCAATATCTTCCTGGTCAGGAAGAAAACAGGCGAATTTCGCCCCGTTATCAATCTCAGGGAGCTCAATTCGCACGTGGTATATCGACATTTCAAAATGGAAGGTATACATCTCCTCCGGGACTTGCTTCGATGCGACGACTGGTTCACTCGTCTGGACCTCAAAGATGCGTACCTTACCATTCCGGTACACAGAAGCAGCCGTCCCTACCTCCGCTTCTTCTGGCACGGGATCCCCTGGCAGTTCACCTGTCTCCCGTTTGGCCTCAGCTCGGCCCCGTGGTGTTTTACCAAGATTATGAAGCCGGTAGTGGCAAAAATCAGATCCCAAGGCATATGATGCATCATCTACCTCGACGATATCCTGATCTTCGACGAGGATGCAGACACTCTGCGGAGACATACGGAATACGCACTACACCTTTTGGACTCTCTGGGTTTCGTCGTCAACCGTCCCAAGTCCGCATTGACCCCGGCTCAATCAGTTCAATTACTCAGATTCGTAATAGACTCCACATCATGCACTCTTCACCTCCCGGCTACCAAAATTACGGCAATCCGCAGGGAGATCCGGAAAGTCCTTCGTCGGACTACCATACCCCTACGATTACTGGCACGGATCGTAGGCCTTCTCTCCGCATCCATCCAGGCCATTTTTCCCGGGCCCCTGCACTACAGGGCCATGCAACGCCTCAAGGCAAGTTTCCTTCGCAGACAACCGACATACGACCAACCGGTTCCAATGTCGGTCGAAGTTCGGGAAGAACTACACTGGTGGCTGAATTGCATGCAGGCTTGGAATGGCAGGGCCATATTCGGGAACCAGCCAGACTTCGTGCTGGAATCGGATGCCAGCCGTTCAGGCTGGGGGGCAACAGACGGAACCACGTCCACAGGAGGAGTCTGGACTTCCGAAGAGCTCTCGATGCACATAAATTGCCTGGAACTCTTGGCCGGGTCCTTCGCCATTCGCAGCCTGGCAAAGGACCGATCCAACTGCTGCATCCTACTCCGCATGGACAACGTCTCAGCGGTCAGATACATCAACCGCCTTGGAGGCACTCGTTCTCGAACACTGGCGGATCTCACGAAAGAGATCTTCGACTACTGCCTACCACGCAACATCACCTTGCTGGCAGAGCACTTACCAGGAGACTCCAATACGACGGCGGATTGGTACTCACGCCACTGGCGGGACGCCAGTGATTGGCAGCTAGACCCTCATATTTTCGCGCTACTGGATGCACAGAGGGGACCTCTCTACATAGACCTTTTCGCGTCCCGCAACAATCGACAGACAGAGGTTTTCTTCAGCTGGCTCCCAGACCCGGAGAGTCTCGCAACGGACGCTTTTCTCCAACAATGGCCAAGGGACGGCGCCTACGCATTCCCTCCTTTCGCAATGATAACGAGGGTCCTTCACCGGATCCGTCTACAGGGAGTGAGGATAATTCTCATCACGCCGCTCTGGCAGAGCCAGCCATGGTTTCCGGACCTTCTGGAACTCTCAATCCCCTCCTCCTACCAGATGCCCCAACCATCCTCAGGAATCCATTGGGCCTTCCTCACCCACTAGTCCTGCAGGCACGCTTGCCCCTGGTGGCCTGGACTCTTTCCGGGGTTCCTGGAGAACCGAAGAATTATCGCAGGAAACTAAGGACCTGCTATGGGATTCATGGGCACCAGGAACTAGGAGGTGCTACTTATCAGCGTGGCACTCCTGGACAAGTTGGTGTGTGGGACGGGACCTCAATCCCTTTACTGCACCTACTCACTCCATCATGAATTTCCTGACTTCACTTTTCACCGCCGGAAAGTCATACCGTTCCATCAACGTGGTACGGTCAGCCATCTCAGCGGCTCATACTCCGATACAGGGGATTCCTGTTGGTAAGGACCCACTCATCTGCAGACTTCTCCGCGGCATGCGCCTATGGCGCCCCCCGGAACCTAAATATTCTAGTCTCAGGGACATTGGTGTGGTCCTTCAATTTTTACGTAATTGGCCTCCCAACGAGAAACTATCACTCCGCCAGCTTACCGCAAAATTCACCCTCTTGCTCTGTCTGGTTTCCTTTCGATGGGTAGCGGATGTACGCGCCTTTGACGCCAACGCATTTACTTTCTGTCCGGCGGGTGTCACCTTTCAGATCTCACCTCGCACTAAGTCCAACTCTCACTCGGTCTTCTACCCTTTCTTCCCTTCTGACCCTCAACTCTGCGTGGTCTCAACCCTCCGTCACTACGTGGAAGCCCTTATGGTCCGGTTTCGGTTACTACACTGGCCAGATGGGTTAGATGGCTACTATCCCTTGCCGGTATTGACCAAACTTTTGGAGCACACTCCGTTCGTGGGGCAGCGGCCTCTTCCGCTTATGCGGCAGGCGCGTCCCTCTCGGACATTTTACGAGCAGCGGACTGGACCAGAGAATCTACCTTTAGGACATTCTACTTTCGTCCTCTTGATAATCCGGCATTTGCTTTTCTTTCACAGCGTTGAAATTGCAAAATACGAAGCCTCCTGTCATGTGATAAAATTGAAGATTATGCTAGCTAATGACAGGAGGCGAGTATTTTCCCTCCCTGTTCTCTTTCGTTCTTCCCTCCCTTTTATTTTCACTTCTACCTACTACACTTTGCTCTCTCATATGTTGGTATAATACCTGACGCGGTAGCTCTTGTTTAAATGCCTTATTTACATTATAGAGATATATGTATATTGTCTGGGTGGGATACTTATTTAACACCTCTAGGGAGGACGTTTAGTTTATTATTATTATCATGTTACTAGACGATATTAAAGTTGAATTACGGGACAGACATCCTTTGTTTTATACAATCACTTCTGGACTCTAACGCACCTTATACTCTCGTTTCAGCTTAACCAGAAGCTACACGGAATCATTAAAGTCTCCATGCAAGATGTCGTCATCATCGCATCAGGAGATTCATCATCAGGTCTTGGTAGACCATCGTTTGACAAGGAGACGCCTTCATCTGCATTCTACCTGTTCCGGTTCAATTTATTCTGATTAAGTTTCCAGTTTCTTGTTCTATGGACTTCTCAGCTGTTCGGTTATTTTTCTACATTTATGAACTTGTGATGTCGCAATTTTAAAGAGGAAATTATGTCATAGGTCTCACCTCTTATACCCTATTCGTTGTGATTGGTTAAAAGTTTTGTCACTCTTTTCTTTGCTGCTATGGAGATAGTAAAGAAAGATTATGCAAAATACTCGCCTCCTGTCATTATTAAAATTAAGATTATCTGTACACTAAAGCTAGCATAATCTTCAATTGAGCTATAAATTGTGTCTATCCGGGTAGGAGGGGTAAAGACATAATAGGGGGAAGACTTTCACCGCAGGGGGTGGTGTTTGGTTTTGTAAGCCTAATTAAGCTCGGTGTTTTAAATGTTATATGTTTTTTGTTATGCAGTCAGTCACTGATCAGTTGGGGAGGTAGTACGTCTATTTTTTTTTTAATGGATGAAGAGAGGGGAATTAAATTATCAATAAATGTACAGGGACTAAATTCCCCACAGAAACGACAGTTAGTACTAAAACAATTAAGGGATCTCAATGTGTCGATCAGATTTTTACAGGAGACTCACTGGAAGCATAATGCTCCCATGTTGAAGAGCTCTTATTACCCAGTTGTCATCTCTTCTGTATACAGAGCTAAGAAACTTGGTGTTGCAATCTTGATTTCAAATAAGATTGCATTTAGATAAATCTATAGGGAAATAGGGGAGAATAGTAGATATTTTTCTTTTTTTTATGTCTCCTTTTTATTGGTATTTATAGGAAACAAGTACATACATAACTGGGGGTATGTGGGATACAGAAAGGAAGAGGGGGGGGGGGGGAAGGTACCGCTCAGTCAAAAAACAACAGTGTAATGTACATGGTTTAACATACATCGTATTACAGTTAATACACGAGATGAGAGGTACTGTTATAATATGCCAATCAATGTACCAGAGGCCATTTAGACGGACAGCAGCTATGGGTGAGTTGAGGTGGAGTCGGGGGTCTTGTGAAGTCGTGGGCATCGATAATGGCGGACTAACAGGGGAGATGATATCAATGTTAACAATGAGGAGGGTCGTGGGGTCCTGCCCTCAGAGGTTTGAAGGTGTCGTATTGCTACAACGAGGCCTGGGTGGGTATTATTTATTATTATTATTTATTTTATTTATTTATTTATTTATTATTATTTATTAATTTAGCAGTTTTGTGGTTCGTTGTGTGGGGGGATTTTCAATTTGGGGAGGGAGCCGAGTGCCAGCTTTGCCATAGGAGAGTGTGTTTCGTCTCGCGACCATTCAGTCGGAATGCTAGACGTTCAAGTTCATAAGTCGATTGTACCCTATTGCGTACTTCCTGGATAGAAGGGGGGTCCGAACTTTTCCAAGATATTTTTCTTAATCTGTGAAATCCAGGGAAGAATTTATTCGTTGCTCAACATTCATGCCCCTAATAAGCACCCACTGAAATTTTTAAATAATCTTTTAACCAGGGTGGAGAAACTGGTACAGGGAACTTTGTTTATAGGAGGCGACTTTAACTCTACTATTGATCCAATTATGGATAAAAAATCCTCAAGTCGTGCAAAAAAGGTAATCCTATTAGAAGATCTGTCACTCAGTTCCGGAATATAATAAACAAATTCAAATTAAAAGATATTTGGAGAGTAATGCATCCAGAAGAATTAGATTTTACCTTTTCTCCAAACCACATATGTCTTATTCTCGGTTGAAATATTTTTTTTATAAAATCACATCTAATTCAGTATTGTAGTTTAACAACTAAAAAAGAAATGGCCTGGTCTGATCACGCAGCTCTTCTTATTGATATTGAGACAAGTTTGGATAAGGGATTCCGTTCGTCCTGGAGGCTAAACGAGAAAGTGTTGAGCAACAAATCTAGCTGTGTATACTTAACAAACATGATGAAGCTCTTCTTTAAAGAAAACTTAGATTGTGAAATCCCTCTTCCAACAGTCTGGGGTGCTTTCAAAAGAGTTGTACGAGGATACATTGTAAAAATAGGTTCTGAGAATAAAAAAATCTCTTAACTTGTTATATCTCGAATTACATAACCTAAATAAATTAAACAAACTCTCCCAAACAAAAGATCTTAGGATAATAAATTCCACAATAGAAGAAAGGATTAACATAATTCTCTGGTCTAAAGCAACTTATGCATTACAATAATGTTATCAAAATTGGTATTACAAAGGCAACAGGGTGGATAAAATGCTATCAAATAAATTTAAAAATTGTAGAGTTAGTTAATGATAATAGTCATATTGACCCTAAAGCAATTGGTGAGGCTTTTAATAACTATTACACAATACTGTACAACCTTCCGTTATGTCCACTAGAACAAGATATTGATAAGTATCTAGTAGGAACAGCTCTCCCTAGACTAACTGATGCACAAATAGCGGATTTAAATCTACCTTTTTCTGAAAAAGCAATGGTGGACGTAATTAATAATCTTAAAATGCATAAAGCCTAAGAACCTGATAGGTTCCCCAACCTCTTTTATAAAAGGTTTAAAAATTATTTAGTTTCACATTTGACTAATATCTTTAATGAAATTAGAATGAAGGGAATAATACCAAAAGAACTGCTGCAGGCCTCTATCATTCTAATTTTAAAAGAGGGTGTAACGGCTACCCCGAGTATCTAAGGGGTATATGCCATTGGAGACGTCCTTTTCCCTTGAGAGAAGCTTTGCTGCAGTATTCTCCAGATGTCACCTCAGCTGAACCAGTAGTGAAAGGGTAATAGAGCTCTTACATGAGCTAGTGATTAGCTGTGAAGCAGGTTCCCTGCAAACACGAGACAAGACTACGTATTATGGGTTAAGCAGATCTGAAGCTTTAATGGGCCAGGCTGGCCTTTTATGCAACTTTCCCCACAAGGTTATCACCCAGGTGGACCTTGTGGGGCACAGGGAAATACAGTTAACAGCCAATAAACATAGAGTCACATAATCAAACACTCCCATTACTTATATAAAATTCCTCCCCTCTGCTTAGGAGATAATTGAGTTAATTAGTGTATCAACTTAATTATCTCCAAACAACAAAATAGCAATTTTTCCACATTTTTAGAAACACACCAGAACCAAAACAAACCCCACAAAACACACATATTCTGATAGTTCACAGTCAGGGGAACAACATATCAAAAAATCATACAAATTGGTTGAGGGGTTCGGGAGATAGCTGGAAGTCCCATTTCTGCATGCATTAACAAAATGTCGAATAACAGTTCACATAATAGCTCATTCGTTTGATGGCCGTGTGCCACTTCATTCGTATACAATTTCTACCAAATGCCGCCTTCTTCGGATGGATTATAACAAAGCTAAGTGGTCTTGGAAGTCTCAGCAGTGTTCGGGAGATTGAGTGTCTGAAATTAGTTCCAGACACTTGACGACCAAACCACACTGGACGCGTTCGACAAAACAAGATGGCCGCCACCATGTGTTCGTGCATACGAATCGATGGCCACCCAGTGAACCACTTAGAATGTTGTGGTTTGGCATATAGTCAAATGAGTCAATTGGGTGGCTTGGGTGGTCTATCGTTCGACAAACTGTTCGGTAAACGAACAAATTAGGCATAGTTTGTTCGTTTAAACATTCGTATAGAGTATAGGTGCACAATATTGTAGCAAAAGTGCAAACCAGTAATAATATTGTAATCCACAAATATGGTATATAGTATTTAGTATTCGTTACAGAGGGAAAGGACCCCTCCTCTACCACAAATTACAGACAAATATCTTTGATAAATTCTGATAATAAAATCTACTATTCAGCATCAGCCAATAGAATAAAACCTCTAATTCCATTCCAAGTGCACCAAGATCAAATTAGCTTCGTACAGGGTAATTTATCAAACAATAATACTCGATGATTATTGGGTCTGATTGATCATTCAAACAGGACTGGTGAACCTCTGCTGGCCCTGTCATTAGATGCTAAAAATGCATTTCACAGGGTCAGCTGGGGTTTTATGGCTAAGGCTCTAAAGAAATGTGGATTCAATGGTCCAATAAGGGCGGTGATAATGGTCTTATATGACAAACAGATGGCTAAAACAGTGGGCCCAAGTATCTCAGCCGGTTGGTTTAGATTTCAAAATGGTACCAGACAGGGCTGCCCACTGCCCCCTTTTCTGTACATCTTAGATATTAGAGTTAATTCTCAAATTAAGGGCATTAAATTGGATGACACCCACTATAAGCTGTGTCTATACGCAGATGATATTATTCTCACCCTGACAGATCCAGAAGTTTCCCTGGCTGCTCTGGTTTCAGAAATTGAGAGGTACAGTAAAGTATCTAATTATAAAGTTAAAGGATCTGTCATACGGTAACACTTCCGGGTCCGGCACTCCGCTGTGCGTAGCCGGTCCCCACCCCTCTCTGACGCGGCTCTAACGGTATTTAGGGAGACTGCGCCAGAGAGAGGGTGCTTCGTGATACTGGGAGCTACTTCCGCCAGACTTACCTCTCCACAGGCTCTGGCATTGTGGGTCCTACTTCCGAATATGCACGCCGGCTCCTGGGACACGCCGGCTCTACAAACTCTGAAGTCGTCCAAATATGCTTCATGTCATAGAGGATTACTGGAGAACGGAAACTCACTTACTTTACAAGTGGACCATATCCCTAAACTATTGGAGGACTACTCAGATTAACCTTAAGTATATCTTTCAGCTATTTGTCTAAATTATCATTTAATAATGAACTAATGCTTGCTTACTCAAATCTTCATTGCTACAAACGACTAATTATATGGAGGACAACTCCCATCATGCTTACTCACTATGAACTGTTTCTTGCTTTGCAAATATACTCAGTGCTTCAAACTACTAATTATATGGAGGACAACTCCCATTATACTTATTCACTATGAACTGTTCTCGCTTTGCAAATATTCTTGGCTACTTGCTTATTGTTTCTATTGAAGATTATTCTCATGAACTTAAAGAATGTTACTTAATGCATCTCTGAGGAAATACTTAATAATGAACTTTGTGTTGTTGATTACTTGCACTTCCTCTTATTGGATTATTGCCTAAATGCAATTCATTTAAGTTTAACACTTATTAAAACTTCGGTTGAATCAAGTTACCAGTGATTTTCTCTTTTCTTAAAGCTACAGTATTGATACTTTAAAGATTCTCCGTTTCTTCACAATTGTAATTAGGGAGTTTTACAAGCTGCAGTTGAGTTCCAATCCAAATCACCCATGTAGCGTAACAGGATCACTATATTGTCAGGAAAACAAAACTCCCGTGGCGCTGAAGGGGTTAAAACCCCTTCAGCAGCTTACCTTAATCAAGCGCCGGGCTCCCTCGGCGCTGGTGACTTCTCCTGCCCTGCCGACGTCAGCTTCCCCGTCCGACGTCAAATTTTTAAATCGTTATAAAGACACAAGGGCAAAACTGTTGAGGGAATGGAAAAGCATTGGTATTTCTTGGTTGGGAAGAGTGAATATTATTAAGTCATATATTCTCCCTAAATGGGCTTATGTTTTTAGAATGCTACTTTTATCTATGCCTATAACTAAACTGAAACAAGTTCATAACCTTTTTATGAATTATATACGGGGTTCAAAGAAACCTAGAATCTCAGCTTCACACCTAATGAGAAAAACTATTAAAGGGGGCTTAGCGATCCCAAATATCATCAGATATTATGAAGCGACTAGGATTTTTCATTTAAGAAGATGGCAGGCCTCTAATGCAGCCGACGAACCATGGTATAAGGTACAGTTGTTTATATTGAGGTCTAGCGATCTATCCGCCTTGATTTGGCTAGATGAGGGTGCAAGTACCAAGTTCATATTAACTATTGAAAGTATATATTTAAAGGAGCTATGTTTCAACTGGTTTCAAGTAATGAAAGAAGAATATGATATTGGAAAAAATTGCGATATATACAAAGTAATATATCGGATCTAAATTTAAAAAATTGGATTGGAGCTGGTATTCTGACTATTTCAGATATTATAATGGATAATAGGATAAATCATTTTACACAACTGCAGCAGTCATGCAATATTCCTCCCAAGGAGGTTTTCAATTATCTAAGAATTAAAAGTTATATTGGTGGTCATATTTTAAATGATGACCATGACATACTAAATAAAAAATTGAATAAGCTCTTTGAGAGGGACTTTAAATCTAAGATCATTTCTCTCTGCTATGAAATATTGAGAACAAACGATAAAGATCAAAAATCCAAAGCTTGGAATGATTGGGATAAAGACTACCAAGTCCCTATACCTATTGATTGATTGTATAAGTCTATTTTATCAGTTAAAAAAAACTTACATTGCCTGAATCATATCAAACTTTATTATAAAATATTACATCAGTGGCATCATGTCCCTAAAGTAATTAATAAAATAGATCCAGCAGTCTCCCCACTATGCTGGAGACGTAAACGTGGTACGGGTGGTTCTAAGCATATCTACAGCTACATGCTGAATTCAATATGGAGTAGTGGGATATGAATTGGGGAATGAGTTTCGGGTTGTTATGTTTTATATCAATCTGTCAGGGATATAGACTCAAAAAAATTACTTATTACTTTAATTTACAATGGCAGCCAAAGTTGCAATCTCTATATTCTGGTTAAAACAAGAAATTCCATCTTGGACTTATATCTTAAACCAACTCTAATATCAATACTCAATGGAGAAGGTATATACTATGAAAAATATGAATAGCATAATAAAAGATGGCAACCTTGGCTGGTTACATTAATAACAAACTGATTTATCGTATTTATATTACTGTTTATTGAAATATCTAACTGAAACTCTGGTATAATGAATGAGAGGGAGCAAGAGTAAATAAGTTCTATTATATACATATTTATATATAGTATTTTTCTTCTCTCGTCTCTGTTTATTCTGAATATAATACCTCTATAACAGCGGGGGTACCCTCCTTAACTGACCGGTGACTTCCATCTGCCTGCCTTGTCTTGTGTGTTTTGTTTTTATAATGACTGCAGGGGATATCGATTTAAAATAATCTAAATGAACTACAACTGTCTGACTTGTATAACTATTCAACGAGATTTTAACCAACTTGGATGTCATATAGTAAACCCTGTAGCCATGTATTGTTTGTCTTTGTATAAATGAAAAATGCAATAAAAAAAATAAATTAAAAAAATAACACTGTATGGATTTTTAAGTGTACCCAAAATGTAAACATTTTCCATGACTATATAAAATAGATTTAATGCTCTTCAGAAGGTCATCTGTTAGATTCAGGGCTGGCCCAAGACATTGTGCTGCCTGGATCCAAGTATGAAATGCTCCCTTCCTCCCCACCCCCTAAAAAAACAACATATATGCTTCTGCCCTGGGCAGATAGCGCAGCTAAGAGGACAAGGGCACATGTATGAGTATGGGGATAGATGTTGGTGATTGGTTGTATGTGTATATGGGAGTGGTTATGTGTTTGGGAGTGGTGTAGGGATCATCTTACCTCAGGGCCTCTTGAGAGACGGGCCAGCAAACAACTTATCCTGTTTGTCCTGGGCCTATTAATTTTACCTGCTTAAGGATGGATGTTGATTCAATCCTGCGGCCATCAGAGCTGCAGCTGCCCTGGATGGGGGTAGGTACCTTCCTGAGCAATTGGCTCCCTTTCAGTCTGGTTTGGTCTCCGGTATGAGCCCTCCCCCTCACGGCCAGGCCTCTGCTGGGGCCTCCCACGTGGCTCCGGCCCGCCTGCTCCCTGGTTTCGGATACAGGGCCTCGGGCCCCGTATAGGAGCCAGAGCCCAGGTCCTAGGCACCGCCAGGCCCACGTGTCTGCCCCTTATGACACGCAGCCTGCTTCCCGAGTGATTTCCTGTGAGCTTCCGGCTATGGACAGTGGACCATGCACAGCCCGGACAGCCTGGGGCATCAGGGAGGCCTTCCTGGGTGCCTTGCGGTCGGCGGAACTGTGACCAGGCCAGCCAAGGTGAGTGGGGCCCCATGGGGAGGTGGAGCTGGTAGGGGGGGTGGAGGCCCTTTGCTAGCCAAAAAAATAAATTACGTTTTGCGGGTCTTAGCTTCCTGTTCAAGCTACATGGGTGGGAAGATTCTGCCACGGCATTCGTAGTGTGCACTATCAGGCTTGGGGGGCGTGTTTCTACCGCAGATGCTGGAAGGTCGGTGTACGCATTTTTTGGGGCCAGGCGCATGGGGGTATTAGTGATTCCTAGTGGGCCATGCAGTGGTGGGGTGTTGTTTGCCACTGTTCAGTGCTCTGTGGATCATATCGCTATAGAAATTCGAAACTCGAGGTCGGATGTCTTCGGGAAGGGTATGGGGGCTCAGCTATGTGCACTTTTTTCCTTTGTGGAGAACTGTGAGCTGCGCTAAGTATTCACAGGCCCTCTCTTAGTTCATTCAGATAGGATCTTTCGTTCTCATTCCCAATTATTTGGGTCTTTCGTTCAAGGCTGATGGTCCTGGAGATTGACAGCAAGTAATATTGTGGGCATTCCTTTCAGATTGGCGCTGCTTTGAAGGCTGTTAGGATGGGTATGGCACGTAGTGCATAGGATCGGGAGGTGAGAATCTGGGCGTCTTGTCTGATATGTTTGTCTGCCGGTCTCCTGCATTGAGGTTTCTATCCGCCGGTTTCGAGTCCCCCAAAGGTTTTGGTGATCTTGCACTCTTCTGTATTCTGGGCCAGGAGGCATGCGGCTGTCCATCCGGGAGGTGAGTTATTGGGTTTTACACCTTCTGAAGCAGAGGTTCGTTGGTTTGGTGCCAGAGGTATGAATTGGATTCAGCTCCTCCCGGAGCAGGTTCAGTTGTCCTGCCTCCGGGGGATCCCTAATTTTCGGGTTATCCACCTGGGGGGCAATGAGCTTGGGACGATACCAATGTGGGGTTTTGGCGTCTGCCCTTAAGAGGGTCTTGGTGTGTATTTTAGTTCTGTTTCATGATGTGTGGCTAATCAGAGCCATGGAACGCTGCCATATGAAGCTAAATTGGAGGGTCTCTAGGTTTGTTTGAGGGTAAGGGGATTCCGGTTTGCCACCGGGTGTTTTCGGACGGGTGGCAGCTAATGTGTTTCTGGATGATGGAGTTCACCTCATGGAGGTTGGGTTTAACCTTTTTAATCTTGGCATGCTGGCAATGGTGGAACAAGCCTTGGGTGGTTTGGGTGGGGCCCCTGCTGATTTTAGGCTTAAAACAGCAGGGTTGAGGCGGGGGGGCCATGTCAGTTGCAAATGATAAAGTTTAATAAATGTTGGATGAGTCCTACAGTCTTACATTTTAATAAATGCTGTGGACTGTTCAATCCAAATTTAGTGTCTGTTGTTATTGGGGGGTATTTGGGGTAGACTCCATTATTCTTATTTGCATCACATTTCCCGCTAAGTCCATACAATGCCCTGGGGAGATAGCACAGCTAAGCGGACAAGGGCCATGTATGAGTGTGGGGATAGATGTTGGTGATTGGTTGTATGTGTATATGGGAGAGGTTATGTGTTTGGGAGTGGTGTAGGGATCATCTTACCTCAGTGCCTTTTGGGAGATGGGCCAACAAACAACTTCCCTCCCACCCACCCTCTGCTCTATATGTTATTGTCTATGTCAGAGCTAGTGGGAGGTGTGTTTTTGCCAAAAGGTTTTGGGGGCTATTACATGGAGTGTCAGGATATGGACAAGGTTGGGTTTCAACTTCCCCTGCTCTGTAGGGTAACGTTTTAAGTTACCGACTAGGACATGCCCACCGAGCTAAAAGCCAGCTGGTGGTAAGCATTGAAAGGAAAAGGGAATTTGTTTGGACTAGGAGGGAGGCAAGAACCCAGTGGGCAAGTTGGTGAGTAGGCACGTGGTCTCTTTCATTGGCAAGGATGCTTATGTGTTTGTGTGCATGCTGGGGATGTAGTATATGTGTGTGTGTGTGTGTGTGTGCTGGGGATGTAACATGTGTCTTGTGTATAGGCTGAGGATGTAGCTTGTGTCTGTGTGTGCACTGCAGCCAATACACTTACCTATACACAGGGGCGTTTTAGCCGCGAGGCAAACAAGGCATTTGCCTTGGGCGGCATTTTTCAGGGGGCGGCAAAAAACGCCGCCCCCAAATGCCCAGGCAAATGCTTTGTTAGCCTCGCGGCTAACTGACCGGCCGGGCTAGGCTGGGCAGGCGGCTGGCGAGGGAGCTCTTCCCCTGAGCGGTCCGCTCAGCTCCCTCGCGCGCCGCAGAGTGAGGCTGGGAGCCGGAAGATGACGTCATCTTCCGGCTCCCAGCCTCACTTTGCGGCGCGAGGGAGCTGAGCAGACCGCTCAGGGGAAGAGCTCCCTCGCCAGCCGCCTGCCCAGCCCAGCCCGGCAACCACTGGACCACCAGGGAGGTAATGAACCCCCCTCCCCCCCCAGCACTCCCAAAGGTAAGGAGGTGGGGGGGGTAAATAAAAATAAATTAAAAAATGTGTTTTGTTAGTGTGTTTGTCTGACTGTGTCTGTGAGTGTGTATGTGTTTGCCAGTGAGTGTGTGTCTGTTAATGTGTGTGTGTGTGTTTGTTAGTGTGTGTGTCTGACTGTGTCTGTGAGTGTGTGTGTTTGCCAGTGAGTGTGTGTCTGTTAATGTGTGTGTTTGTTAGTGTGTTTGTCTGACTGTGTTTGTCTTAGTGTGTGTGTTTGCCAGTGAGTGTGTGTCTGTTAATGTGTGTGTGTTTGTTAGTGTGTGTGTCTGACTGTGTTTGTCTGTTAGTGTGTATGTGTGTGTCTGACTGTGTCAGTGAGTGTGTGTCTGTTAGTGAGTGTGAGTGTGTCAGTGAGTGTGTTTCTGTTAGCGAGTGTATGCGTATCTGTCAGTGAATGTATGTGTGTGTATGTATTTAGAAGGCGGGTTGGAGGGGGGGGTTGGTGCGCGGGGGCGCCTGAGTTTTGTCCTGCCTAGGGCAGCACAAAACCAGGATACACCACTGCCTATACACTGTGTCTATGTATATGCATGTGTGTCAGTGATTGTATCTGTGTGCCGGTATCTGCATGTGTGGCAGTGTTTGTGTGTCTGTATATCTGCATGTGCATCAGTGTGTCTGTGCAACTGCATGTATGTCAGTATATGTATCAAAAACTGACACACATGCAGATACTGACACACATACAGATGTAGACACATTGATATGCCTGTAGATACACAGGCATACAGACATACACACAGACACATACAGGCACTGACACATACAGACACTGCCAGGCATGCACATACACAGACATACAGATACACATTTCACATATACAGTATACACAAACTACACACTACACACATACATACAGACACACACTACACATACACTGATACACACTACACACACAATACACACACTACACATACACAGAGACACACATACAAACACACACTACAAACATTACACACATACAAGCACACAGATACACACACTACACAGATACACATACAGATACACACACTACACATACACAGATATTTACACATTACACTCATACAAGCATATACACACACTACAGATACACACATATAAACACACAGATACACACACACTACATACAGATAAACACTCATACAAAGAGATACACACACACACACACACACACATAAACAAAATTAAGCCACCCAGCAGGTTCTTACCTTCTGCTGGCTGTAGCAGGTTGGAGTTGGGGGCTTGCTCTGCCGAACTGGCCCCATCCTCACTGCTCCCTCCTCCTCCTCTGGTGCATCTGGCTCTGTGTGAGCTGGGAGGAAGTGACAGAGATACGCTGTCACTTACTGCCAGTTCTCCATGCGGATAGGAAGGGGCCCGGTCGCGCTGTTAAAGCACCGCAGCGCACGACCAGGCCCTCATTGCACATATCAATCGGGTGGCCTAAGGGCATGGACCACCCGATGGACCCTCACACAGGTTCCCAACCCATGCGGTGCTAGTGCACCGCCGCCAAGGGTTGGGAAATCCTGTTTTAGATTGTGACAGGGGAGGCAAAATGTCGCCCATTCAGAGTGCCGTCTGGAACCATGGCTCCAGCGCAGTCTATGGACGAGCCGGCCCTGGTTAGATTGGTTTAAAGGGAAACTGTCACTTCTCTGGAAATAACACCATTGGCTAAAAGTTTGAAAATCACCTCTAACCTGGGTTTATATTTTTTCACGTAATTCACCAATTCCATTTAAATTTATACTAAAGATTTAAACATCAAAATCTTGTTCAGTCCAGGCACAATCAGTGCACGCATTGAATACAACTACATTTGTATGCATATAAAAATGCACACACACACAGTTACCAGTTAACATATACATATCCATCTCTTTTTACACACCTCTATTTGCAATACACACAAATGCACAAATATAATACACTGAAAGCATCTATTACTAGTCATCTACACTCAGTGCTTAGCTATTTTAGGTTGAATTTTATGATTTAGTTGTTTTTTGTGTTTGTTTCAACCACAATGCAGTGTTTAGTGAACAAAACTCTATATATTTAAATACAAGCATTCACACTGATTCTACACACACTAAAATAAATATTCGTACCCATACCATCACACTATATTTACACATACAACTAAACAAAGGAAATATTGCAAATTTTAGACTAAATACTTGAGCTGGAAAGACAGAGTTAGAGAATCTTTCTAATTTAACTATTTTGGCCTAAATTCTGAAATTAAATTTTCAGTTTGCTGATACTGCATATACCGACCTATTCACCAAAGTGCAAATTGTCAGGAAAACAAAGTGAAATTTTAGGAAAAAGTAGCCCAAACAAACAAACTTGAGATCAAATGGGCAGACTTGGTCAGCAAAGGGGTGGTTCTGCCTGCCTGTCAAAGGTGCATGTTCACCTGACAAAGGGGGTGTGTACACCCCTACGAGGGTGGCCAGGATGAATGATAGCCTGCCCCCTCCAGCAGAAATAAGAAATGCTAATGCGCTTTGTGTGTGGTCCTAGTGTTCTGCCTCCTGTTGCCAATTGAAATCTGCCGGCAGATTTCAAAATGAGGAACAGGTTTCTGGGACCTAAATTTGGTGGGGCAGTACCCCAAAAAGCAGGACTGCCCCAGAAAATTTGGGACTGTTGGTACTTATGTGATATAATGTGTTGTGTATTTTTTCCTGTATAGAACCATTTAGTCTATACTCAATAAAAGGGATCAGACTTTTATACATGGTTATAAACCAAAGTAAAAATTCTAAGTGATTTTCAAAAGTTCAGCAACTGTGGCCTTAAAAGATAACTGTACTAAAGCATCATATTCTATTGCCAATTTTATGTGCTCACATCCAATACATCAATGTCAGCAGCGGGGCGTGCCATGCATTATGAGAACCGTACGTTGCTTTCCCAGAAAGAGGCTGTACCCAGGGGATAATTTATACCCACGAAGGCAGGCTCTTGGTGGTGCTGGAATGGTTGGAAAGGAGATGAGTATCTTTGAAAAGATAAAGCTCCGTTAGAACATAAGAGTAAAGAAAAATTATTTTTGGTAAGCAATCTTCTAATTTGTTTTATTTACCTGCAGTTTTTTTAAAAAAATGGACTAAAGATTCAGTTTAAATTTGAAATTCACTTTGAATTCTTCTTGAATGTCTCCTTTAGTGAATAAACCTGTTAGTAAATTGTTGTTCCCCCAGATTTATTTTTGGTTCTTACACTCATCGTTATAACATTAATAAGTGGGAAGAGTCACAATGCATTTTTGAAGCATGTAGGAGCAGTTTGCATAGGGTGTTAGAAACAAACAAGTCAAAATAATAGTATCACAATCTTTACAAAGCCCACCTACATAAATGAAAAAGCTGATATCGTCACAGCATCGCTTTTGGTTCAGCTTGCTGAGCAACTGTAGTAACTTATCAAGTCACTGTTTGTATTACTGTACTCTAAAGGGCGACTTTTATGTAAGCCTTAAAGTACATCAATATACGGAATGTACCTAAATAAAGGTACATTGACATTGGAATTTGGTAAGTGTCTGTGTATTTATATGTTTGTCTATATGTCTATAAATCTGTTTGTCTGTATGTATATCTGTGTGTCTGTACATCTAACTGTTTGTATGTATATCTATATGTGTATATCTCTCTGTCTGTATGTGTGTCTGTGTATCTCCATCTGTCTGTATGTGTGTCTGTGGATCTACAGGGACACACAGTTAAAGGCAGACAGGCACAGACACACAGTTCCAAACAAACAGAAAGTCACACACACAGTTACAGGCAGACAGTCATATACACACAGTTACAGGCAGACAGTCAAATACAAACGCATACAAACAGTCACACACACACAGTTACAGGCAGACACACACATACAGTTACAGACTATGCTGGGAAGAGTCATGTGTCCTTAGGCTAGTGGAATGCCCCTGGAGGGAAATCTACAACGAAGGCCATAGGTGGGACCACAGTACTTCTGGAATAGGTGGTTGGTTGGAAAGTGGTTGGAAGAGACCACAAGGTAATTGATGTGAGGTTTTGATCACAGCACAAGTGGTACAAGCTTTCAGGTATTCTCTCAAGGAAGGCCAACAGAATTGTCTGGAAACAGAGGACACGGTTTTATGTATGACCAGTGGATTTAGTATCAGGACATAAAGAAAGTACTTCCCTTCTTTCTGCTTGAGGAACGTATCATTTATATTGAGGTTTCCCATTGGCTGCATGTATTTTTGGACTGAATTCCTCGATCAATGAGGAAGACATGGAGAGTATGGTAGCAATAGGACTGGTCTCTTGATCATAGTCAGATTCAGTTTCTTATAGTCTAAACCAGTGCTTTCATATTGGTGACACATTTTTTAGACATGCATAATTTTCTGACATGGTAAATCAGTTTTACTAGATAACCAGAGGTTAAACTACTACTGACTGAATTCCTCGATCAATGAGGAAGACATGGAGAGTATGGTAGTAATAGGAGTGGTCTCTTGATCATAGTCAGATTCCGTTTCTTATAGTCTAAACCAGTGCTTTCATATTGGTGACACATTTTTTAGACATGCATATTTTTCTGACACGGTAAATCAGTTTTACTAGATAACCAGAGGTTAAACTACTACTAACACCTAATAGGAGATATGGGCACATACATACATCGTAATAATGAAATATTGGGGACACAACATATCTCATGAAAACCTTTCATGTATTTTTTTTTAAATATATGATTTGTAAGATAATATATATTTCAAAGATGGTTGTCATTTATGAATAACAATATGTAAATATGTGCAACAACTGAAAAAATAATTAATAAAAGCAATAACTACTTACCATTTTAATGAGATGTATGAGGCTGATAGAATCACACTTATAATACTTAGAATTTTTTGTAAGGCTGTTAAGGAAGCCTCCTGCTTTTTCAGCTTCTCTCTACACCCTGTTGTCCACACAGAGCGCACCATGCAAGCATGACCACGTCATGACTCCCCACTTCCAATGTCTGATGCACAGTATGATCCCTCAACCACAATGCATTTTGATTGACACTGAATAATGCATTGCGAGGGTAATTGATTTATGCAAGTGGCACTGCATAAAACGATCAGGCTTTTGCAACATACCTACATACTCCAGCCTGTGGTGCGGCACACAGTTTGGAAAACAACAATGACCATCTTGCTTGTCTAGACAAGAGATCTTTAACATTGCTTATATAAGCCAAATTTTTATGATCTGTGATCATTATGGGTACCTTAGATGCTTCCACTAAATGTATCCACTCTTTTAGTGCAAGAATTATAGACAACAATTCCTTGTTCCCAATGTCATAGTTGACTTCCGCAGGAGATATATTTTTTGTTGAAAAAGCTACAAGGATGAAAAGGAGTATCTTGTGACTGCATATGAGAGAGAACAGCCAATACCCTTGCTTCTGAGGCATAAAAACAAATGGTTTAGAAGGATCAGGGTGAGTGAGAATAGGAGCAGTTGAAAAGAGGGTCTTTATCTGGTGAAATGCAGATTTGACTGCAGGGTTTGGTATTAGCTCCTTTCCATTTAAGGTTAGTGATGAGAGCATTGACAGATGAGAACCCTATAATGAACCTGTGGTAGTAATTAGCAAATTAAATAAATATTTGGATCTCTTTCAATCCCTTTGTTCTGGACCACTGCAAGTCTGCCTCTAATTTTATGGGATCCATTTTAAAACCACTGACTGACATAACTTAACCCAAAAGTTGTACCTTTGTTTGATGAAATAAAGATTTCTCTAATTTATAATATAACCCATTTTGCAATAGAGTTTTGAGTACATTGTTAACATGATCATGGTGAGTGGACAAATTAGGGGAGTCAATGAGTGTATCGTCAAGATACACTAGAACACATGAATGGATATATTTTCATAAGACATCATTGATAAGATCTTTGGAAAAACTGCTGGAGCATTACACAATCCAAATGGAATTACAAAATATTTATAATGCCCACTTGTGTAAAATGCGGCTTTCTATTCATGGCCCTCTTTTGTCCTAACTAACAGAAAGCCTTAGAAACAGAAGAACATTTAGTTTTGTTTCTGGTTTTCTCTCTCCCTGAAACTGTTGTCTACAGAGGTCAAGTCCTGGGGAATATTTTGTGTGAACTCACCCAAGTTCCCACAACTTGGAATTACTCATTCGTATGCCTCTGTTCGTATAATTGACGTTTTTTGCCGAACAAAACTACCAAACGGATGGCCACCCAGAAGAGAAGTGTGCTGCTGGTTAACCTCTCGATCCCAATTAGAACGTTGTGGTTAACCACAGACACTTCTCAATTAAAACCGAATGCAGAGTGGCCGTCGTTCGTATGTCGACCACGAGGCGGCGGCCATTTTAAACAAGCAAAAGACCAGCGGTGTTCGGCCCAGATTCTATGGAACTGAAAACTGACACTTTTTCCGCCGAACACCGCTGAAGCCACCGACCTCCCTTCTCAATCGACAAAAGTACACCAGCCGTTCGGGAGTTTGAAACACACGAATGGACTTAACCCAGATAGCCTTCCCATAGAGTCAATCGCATACCGAAAGACTGTAATAGACTTTGACTCCATGGCGATTGAACTATGCGTATGGGATCTGAGCGCTATTCGCCAATAATATGCACTCAGATCCAGGCTATCTGGGGATATGTGATACGAATGAGAAATGTTCGACAATTATAAAGTTATGTATTTTTATGTGGTTTTGGTGTTGTATTTAAAATGGCGATTTGCCTCTGTCCTGGGAGATAATTGAATTACTTCTCAATTATCTCCAGGGCAGAGGGGAGGAAACCATGATGCATGCTGGGAATATTATGTGCCTGTATGTCCTGAAATGCCGTATGTCCATCTGCCATTACAGTCTCCCATTTGGTCCCCTAGGGGAGTGTCCACCAAGTGGGAGACCTGCATAAATACGGGCGGGTAGCCCACAGTAAACCCAGTTCATGTTTTACCCTCAATGTGGAACTTGGTCTCGTTATTGGGGGGATTTATTACTGAGGAATAGAGACTGCTGGATGGGATTATTAGCCGCTTGGGAGATATATGCGTTTGGCTACTAGTGGCGATTCACGAGTTTGGAGCTCAAGAAGTGAAGTACCCGTACGGGTCCCGTTCGGGAGATTACAGCGTTCCCCTGCTTGCGGTTCGTATGATTGCAGTTGATACGAATGAAGCCTGTGTTATTGCGAGAGGGGAGGATTCACTAAACGGCGGTTTGTAAATTTGATGCCGAGGGTACAGTTATAATTGGTGGCAAGTGACGGGATGACCCTCATCGCCCAGAGAGACAGCTACATACAGGATTAATGGAAATACCGTATGAAAGGTTAAAGAGAGCTACCCTTAAAGACTTGCTGGAACAGAGAGGCAGACAAGCCAGTAATCTAAGGAAAAGAGAGATTATCGCCATTTTGCACAAAATGGATGGAGTACCAGGAGCTGAAGGAACCAATGGGTCCAGCACAGCTGACAGAACCCCAGAAGAGGCAAGCTTTGACCAGGCGGTAAGAATCAGGCTGGCCCATTATGGTCCCAACCCGACTATAGAGACCATTGACCGGGTCATAGCCGCTGTGGAGGCCAACCTGCTTCGCCAAAGCAGTGCTGCAGCACTCCCAGTCCCAGCAAACCCGGTGGAGAAAAAGAAAGTGCCATTTACAGCGTTTAAACTGTTTCTGGGGACAGAAGGAGAGATTGATGGGTACCTTGCTGATTTTGAGCGGCAATGTGCGCTACACAAGGTACCCCCAGAGGACTGGGTCACTATATTGTCAGGCAAGTTATCTGGCCGGGCCAGTGACGCTTTTCGGGCCATTCCAGATGAGGAGATTGGAGATTATGCAGCAGTGAAGGAAGCTTTGCTCTCCAGGTATGCCGTTACACCGGAGGCATACAGGAGGCTGTTCAGAGACACTGCCAAACTAGCTGGGGATTCTTATGTTGAATGGGCCTGTAAAGTGCACCTCAGAGCAGCCCACTGGATGGCAAGGTGCCAAGCCGTATCTGGTGCTGCAGATGTTCCTGCTGGAGCACTGTTTTGAGAAATTATCTCCAGGTGTCAGAGAGTGGGTAAGGGACCGTAAACCCTCCTCTCTACATGAAGCAGCTCGCCTGGCAGATGAGTACACGGATGCCCGTAAACTGGACAGTGCCATGGGTAAAGCTCCTGCCAGAGTAGAGTACCGCCCATCAGCACCCGCTCCAGCTACCATCTACCAACCACCGACGCACCGGCCATCCGCACCACCTCCAGCTAATAACTATTACCAGCCACCTCGGTTCAACTCCTGGGACTACTCCCAACCTATCCGTTGTTTTGGGTGCAAGCAGCTAGGGCACAAACGACCAGAGTGCCCGCTGAATAACGCTAACCAGAACCAGTCCTGGAGGAGACCGACCAGCGGGAACCAGCGGCCCCCTCAGCCTGCTGCCCACTGCGTAGAGGAGGAGGAATGTTGGGGCGTCCTACATGAGGCAGACCCTGTTCAAGCTGCCCACCGCGATAACCGCCAACAACACCGGCAACTGGTCAAAGTAAATGGGAAGGAAGTCAGTGGACTGCAGGATACCGGGGCAACCATGACATTTCTCCAAAAATACTTGGTGCCAGAGAATCAGCACACTGGAGACACTGTGGCTGTGAGAGTAGCCGGAGTCACTGTGTTTTGCCTACCCGTTGCCTGGGTACATTTGGATTGGGGAGTGGGCGCCAGACATGTGAATGTGGGGATCATGAGGGACTTACCAGCTGATGTCCTCCTTGGAAATGACTTGGCCCCCCTTGTGTCTGCCTACGCTCCCATGGGTCCCGCTGAGGTGAACGCTGTCACGACCCGTGCCCAGACTCGTGCCGCTGAGACCGGCCCACCTGCTGCTGAGACCCAGGTAAGACTCTCTACCCCAACTTGTACCTTGGATCAGGCCTCTTTAGGCTGGGATACCCCAGAGATGTACGGGAGGGCAACCCGGAAAGACCTGACTCTAGAGAAGTATAGGGCTAGGGCAGATACTGGGGAAGAGGGGTCGATGGGGAGCGTTATGAGTGGGTGGGGGATAGGCTATACAGGATCCCTAAACCGTCCCAGAGACCGAATACCCCTCCACAGAATCGGCAGCTGGTGGTGCCTGCGAAATACCGTCAGGAGATTCTGCGGATTGGGCATGATGTGCCATTAGCAGGCCATCTAGGCTACCGCCGCACAGCTCATAGGGTCACCTAAAATTTCTTCTGGCCTAATTTCAACTGAGATGTGTGGGTATATTGTAGTACGTGTGACACATGTCAACGGGTACGTAAACGGGGGGATCACCCAAAGGCTAGGCTCATATCGATGCCTATCATTGGAGAACCCTTTTTCCGCATAGCCGTTGACATTGTGGGTCCACTGGCCAGGGCTAGCCCATCTGGTAAGAAGTATATTCTCAACGTTTTGGACTATGCCACCAGTTATCCAGAGGCAGTAGCGCTGTCTAATATAGAGGCAGAGACAGTGGCTGATGCCCTGGTTAAGATTTTCACTAGGGTCAGGTTCCCTCAGGAGATCCTCTCCGACCAGGGAACTCAGTTTACCGCTGTGCTTACCCAGCAGCTGTGGAAGGTGTGCGGCATTAAACCGCTGCTTAGCTCACCTTATCACCCACAGACTAACGGTCTCTGCGAGTGATTTAATGGCACCCTCAAACAGATGTTAAGGACCTTTACTGACACTTGCAGAGACTGGGAGCGATTCCTGCCTCATCTGCTATTTGCATACATAGAGGTGCCCCAGGAATCTACTGGGTTCTCTCCCTTTGAGCTATTCTATGGGAAAAGGGTCTGCGGACCCCTAGATCTCATTAGAGGACATTGGGAGGGAGAGTCAGAGCAAGAGGGAACCCCCATCGTGCCATACATTCTGGAACTCCGGGACCACACGGAGAAACTTTCCCTGATGGTAAGGGAGAATCTCCAGGCGGCCCAGGGGAGACAGAAGAGGTGGTACGATCGGGGTGCCCGACAGCAGGTCTTCCAGGTTGGGCAAAAGGTTCTAGTGCTCAAGCCTGTGCCAGGAGAAACTAACCTGACAGCGGACTGGTTCTCCCGACACTGGAGAGACAGCAGCGATTGGCAACTGGATCTGCACATATTTGCAATGCTGAACCGGTTGAGGGGCCTGCTCAGAATCGATCTCTTTGCATCTCTCACCAACTGGCAACTACCGATTTTCTACAGTTGGTTGCCAGACCCAGAGTGTTTGGTGGTAGATGCATTCCTGTGGAACTGGCCATCCAAAGGGGCTTATGCATTACCGCCATTCGCAGTGATTGTTAGAGTGATCCATCACATCAGATTGCAGGAAGTGGCGATCCTACTGGTGACACCCAGGTGGCCGAGTCAACCCTGGTTCCCGGATCTCCTAGCACTGTTGTGCCAAGATCCTCAGCTAATGCCTGACAATCAGATGTTGCTCATGGATCTCATGGGGAATCCTTACCTCCTGCTACAAGAAGGACACCTCTCTTTAGTAGCTTGGAGTCTTTCAGGGGTGCTTGGTGTACTGACAATGTATCGTCAACAGCTAGAGATATCCTCTGGGATTCATGGGTCCCAGAAATGAGGAAATGTTACCTCTCAGCCTGAAATTCCTGGAACAATTGGTGTGTGGGATGGAAAACTGATCCCTTTACGGCCTCTCTACCCTCCATATTGAACTTTTTGGCATCTCTGTTTTCGGAAGGTAAGTCTAACCAGACTATTAATGTGGTGCGTTCTGCGAGATCGGCGGCCCACATCCCAATCCAAGGGAAAACGATAGGGCAGAATCCCTTGGTTTGTAGATTGATTTGGGGCATTCAAGTGTGTAGACCCCTGGCCCCGAAGTACTCCTCCCTTTGGGATCTAGCCCAGGTTCTTTGTTTTATAAAGGAGTGGCCTTCCAATGATAAGTTGTCCTTACAACAATTGTCAGCAAAGTTAACACTCCTTTTGTGTTTAGTATCTTTCCATCGGATTTCAGATGTTCAGGCCTTTGACGTAGACTTCTCGTTTTCTCCAGAAGGGGTCACTTTTTAGGTGTCTCGACGTACCAAGTAGAATTCAACAGCGATTTTCTATCCATTTTTCCCATCGGAACCCCAACTTTGTGTGGTCCAGTCACTACACCCCTACGTGACTGCTACAGATACGCTTCGATTTTCTTCATCCAGACAATCTTCTCATGCCGTCTTCTCACTAATGCCTTAGCGTTAAAACTACAAAATATGAAGCCTTCTGTCATGTAATAAAATTTAAGATTATGCTAGCTTTAGTGTGCTAATAATCTTAACTTTAATAATGACAGGAGGCGAGTATTCCTCTCACCCTCCCATTACCTTTTCC
Organism: Pelobates cultripes; assembly: GCA_933207985.1. NCBI lineage: Eukaryota > Metazoa > Chordata > Amphibia > Anura > Pelobatidae > Pelobates > Pelobates cultripes. The sequence goes on along the minus strand of OW240913.1, from coordinate 205,767,500 downwards.
TTCCCTGGAGCTGGGTTAACCTTATTCAGGTTAATCATTGCCGATACATATATATATATATTGTGGGGACGGTTTACATATGGTTACACTCATTGGTACACCTCCAACTTAGTACTTGGGGTTGTACTGGGACTTGGACTTTACAACGGCTTATTTATCTTTCCTGACGTTTTGGACTCTTTTTCTTATTCCTTATGTTTCTAAAATTTACTTTGTGACTTGTGACTTTGTGACTTGTGATGTCGCTATTATCAAAAGGAAGTGCCTCAGTGGGAGGTGTATGTTATACTATCTGCCTGTTTCTGATTGGTTCCTTTTTTCTATGTGTCCTTTGCTGCTGTGGAGTAGTAAAGGAAGTTAATGTAAAATACTGGCCTCGTGTCATTATTAAAAGATTATTAGTACACTAAAGCTAGCATAATCTTCAGTGGTCCCAAAAAATTCCAATCAGGGAATACATCAAACTTAATTCATGTTCAACTAATCCTATACAACTAGATAACGTAGGTGGGGTAACTGAGCAGCTGGGCTTTGATAAGTTTAGTGGCAGGTAATAGCAATGACCCTAATCAGCAGAACTCACCAACATCTCAGATTGTGCATTTGTTCCTGTGTCCAGTTCCCTCTGTAGTCCTCCTTAGAAACATAGAAATATAAAAACATAGAATGTGACGGCAGTTTAGAACCATTCGGCCCATCTAGTCTGCCCAATTTTGTAAATACTTTCATTAGTCCCTGGCCTTATCTTATAGTTAGGATAGCTTTATGCGTATCCCACACATGCTTAAACTCCTTTACTGTTTTAAACTCTACCACTTCAGCTGGAAGGCTATTCCATGCATCCACTACCCTCTCAGTAAAGTAATACTTCCTGATATTATTTTTAAACCTTTGTCCCTCTAATTTAAGACTATGTCCTCTTGCTGTGGTAGTTGTTCTTTTAAATATAGTCTCCTCCTTTACTGTGTTGATTCCCTTTATATATTTAAATGTTTCTATCATATCCCCCCTGTCTTGTCTTTCCTCCAAGCTATACATGTTAAGTTCCTTTAAAGGAGCTTAATGAGGTGGTCTGGGTGCCTGGTCCATCTAGGGTTAACCCTTTTTTTCTATAAACATAGCAGTTTCAGAGAAACTGCTATGTTTATGTTAGGGTTAATCCAGCCTCTAGTGGCTGTCTCATTGACAGCCGCTAGAGAGCATCCTGAAAATCACAGTGAGAAGATGCCAGATGTGAATGCTTTCCTATGGACTGCCGCGCATGCGCATTCAACCGAAGAGGAGGAAAGGAGGCAGAGAGGAAGAGGAAAGCTCCCTGCCCGGCGCTGGAGAAAGAGGTAAATTACACCCCTTCCTCTCCATCCAGCCTGGCGGGTGGGGGCACCCTCAGGGCACTATAGTGCCAGGAAAACGAGTATGTTTTCCTGGCACTATAGTGGTCCTTTAACCTTTCCTTGTAAGTTTCATCCTGCAATCCATGAACCAGTTTAGTAGCCCTTCTCTGAACTCTCTCTAAAGTATCAATATACTTCTGGAGATACGGTCTCCAGTACTGCGTAAAATACTCCAAGTGAGGTCTCACCAGTGTTCTGCACAATGGAATGAGCACTTCCCTCTTTCTACTGCTAATACCTCTCACTATACAACCAAGCATTCTTCTAGCATTTCCTGCTGCTCTATTACATTGTCTGCCTACCTTTAACTCATCAGAAATAAACACCCCTAAATCCCTTTCCTCAGATGTTGAGGTTAGGACTCTATCAAATATTCTGTACTCTGTTCTTGGGTTTTTACGCCAAAGATGCATTATGTTGCACTCATCCACATTAAATGTCAGTTGCCACAACCATTTTTCCAGTTGCCACAACCATTTTTCTAGTTTACCTAAATCATTTGCCATTTGGCCTATCCCTCCTGGAACATCAACCCTGTTACATATTTTAGTATCATCAGCAAAAAGACATACCTTACCTTTAAGACCTTCTGCAATATCACTTATACGAGTTTGATGAGTTTCCACTGTCAAATTCCACCCACGCTAGCGTGACTTGCTATGGTTTTATTTATCTACCTTAGTATTTTAAACTTTATAGACTTCTAACATTTAACTGATTCTATGTGATACAATCTACAGAGTGATTTTATTCACTCTGAAAGGAAACACTCTCAAGGTATAATTCTAGATATCTGTAATAACTCTGTAGGAATCTGCTTTTCTAAGTCAACTGTCAAAATAACAGCATATGTTGCATTATGGTATTGTATATAATGATAATAAAACATAGATAACAACGTGATAATACGCTTCTTTAATTTTGGTCTTCAATTATTTCAATAAAACAGATTTACACCAATTATAGCTTAAACTCTGAGTTACAATTAAGTTACTATCAGGAGATTCAAAACAAAATAAAATCTTATGGTCACGAATGAGCACGTTGTCTTCTGTACTCCTCATATTAATGTTTGCATCTTAACTGTATATTGTTGCAAAAAAAACAACAACTTTTTTACAATCTTTAATTTAAAAAGAAAACACATATGACAAGTCATAGAAAAAAATAGTCAGGAAAAGCATTATCCATGCACATGATGCAGTAAATAAATTGACTTCTCCATAGCATTATTTCTTCCATCTTGGAAATCCACTGTTGTATTGTAGGTGCCTGTTCATACTTTCACAGCAGGAGGACCTGGGACTTGGCTTAATAATCCAGAAACATTTTAATTAAAAAAATATCGACATACAATATATCACAATCTCAAATGTGAAAAGGTCTAAAAATTCATTTAAAAAATGCAAATTATGATGTCTTAGGAATTTTTTTTTATAGGAGGTCCTCATAGAGCATAAAGACCAATTATTTCCTTTTGCATTGGAACATTTCAACAATTACTCTATCAATTTACCACAAACAAAAGTTAGTGCAGTTCTGAGACAAAGAGATATATTTGAAGCATTCAACTTAGTGATCATGAATGGGATTGAAGTTTAGTGCTTTGTACGAAAGTGGGTAAATTTCCTAAATACATAATTTTAAAAGAAATGTTCAGGAAATACCAGAAATATAAAGAGAACAAGTTACATCCTGTAAATAATTGGAATTTCCCCAGTAAAGCAATCTTTACGTGCTTTGGAGAAGTAGGTTAGCAGTTCAGGTACCTAATGTTAGTCACAGTAGAAGATGCTTCTTGTTTTGTTTAATTTTTATCTTTTTTAGCTCCACAACATTAATGGCAGCCATCAGTTGCATTTTACATTGTTCAGACTATTACCCTCAGTTTTCCCAAAAGGCTACAAAGCTCCATGGGAAAAATATTGAGGATAATAAAAAACAAACAAAACAAACAGAGTGTAGTGTGCACCAAATTAATAAAAATATATTAATTAGACATGGGCACGGTGAAATTTTTTTCATTCAGCTGAACCACCGTGTCTGAAAATAATATTTAGTTCCGACCATCCAATACTCTGTGGGGTGATCGACTTCCATGAAAAATAATTCTGATAAATATTTGTTTTAAATATGTTTATTGGTATCATGTCTTAAATTCTTACATGAAACAGATTTTCATTAAAGCGAAGTATCGGTAAATAAGAGTAAATGCAGATTGTCGCCTGCGCAGAGGCGGATTGATCAGATCATATAAACGTACATAAACTTTGCAGGGATGCACATGTCTAGGCTTAAAACTAACATATGACCAGAGTATTCTGATATATCGTTCCAACATTCATGTCCCTAAGAAAAACAATTAATGGCATGTGTCTGGCTAATTACTTAGTTATGGGTGCTGATGTGTATGTTCGTATCATGAGCCGATTGCGTATATCAGTCTGTGTGCGACAAAGGTTTGATCGTAGGCTATTGCTTAATCGGAGTATGTGTGCTGTTACATAACAGGTCAATCTTGAATATTGCTAATAACAGCGTAGGATGGTTCTGAATGGACCCTTATGAAAATACAATGTTGCAGTAACGAGGCATATAGAGGCAGTGTCATGTAGTTAAGCTATCTATGTGGATAATTAAAAACCTAAGCCTTTTATATTTCGCACAGCTAGCCCGACTAGTATTGTGTGTAAACTTTAGCTCTTATAAGTACTACAACCCAAACTGCATATACTGAGCCCATGCAACATATTAAGCTGGCTTCACGTGGGTGTTAAGCTTCAAGGTTGTTTATCTTATAACAGCGCTTTGTGAGCTTAGACACAGATATGCCTTGATGAGAGATACAGGGAGAAATAAAGCAAAAAACGATATGCTCTTTATACAAGCTCAGTTAAACGCTTAAACGTGTGATGCGGTAATCATATATGGCAAAAGTATTATATTAGTCAGGCATCTTGAGGCAATGATAAATCCTATCTATTAACATTATAGCTACGGCAAATTAATTACACAATAGGTATGCCATGAAATGAGTGTATAATCATTAAAACTGATAACTTCAGCAACAAGGTGCATTCTGAGCTGGATCGGAAACAGAAATCATGTATATAAAAAAAACTAAACTATATACATATATATATATATATATATATATATAAATGATAAATGCCATTACTGTAATGTAGCAGAGCGTCTGACTTAAAAGCTCTATTTATATTTAACTGGTGAGAAAAGGGCAAGGTAGCATGAGCACAACTGAAACAATTGACCTCATTTCGGATCATGAGTCCCTTCGCTGGGGGCATTAGAGTGCCTGGCTTCTGAACGGCTTCGCCTCCTGTCTCCCTCAGGTGTAGCTCTTGTGTTGGATTAGCCATGGTGTTTATATGTACGGTGAGCAGGTTGCGCACATCTGAGTCCCCCCGGCTTTCCCATCCCGGCGAACCCCCCATTTCCCTTCCCCAAGGCAGGCCCCCGTGTCCACACGGGGCCCCACTGCGCTGTGGGCACTTGGAGGCGTTGGCAGTCCAGCGGTCCCCCCCCCGGCAAGTCCCCGGGCGCCTCTCTCCTGCACCTCCCCAAACCCAGCAGTGCCCCTCAGAGCACCAGCCCAGTCTTGCCTCACCCGCCTCCGGTCTCATTCTTGGTGCCGGCACGTCCCCCCGGCCACCGGTCCTACCTGGTGTCCTAGATATTGGACTTCGGCCATCTGTTCCTTTTGTATTGATCTGTCTACACTGTACTATAAATTTTTCATGACTGTGCATCACTATGGAATATGTTGGCGTGTTGTAAATAAATAATGTTCAGGAGCTGCAGCCAGAGTCATTTTAAATTGAGATAAAGGACTTTTCGAAGGAAAAAGTTATTGGACAGTTGATGACCCACTCACCAGTTCCACCCTGAGAATAACACTTTCCCTCACTTCTAGATGTAAAGGTAATCAGTGATATTTTGTTTAAAAAAAATAAAAAAATAAATCATCTGTTTTCAAATTAAATTACTCATGCTGTGTCTCCCTCTCCTCCTTGGTGACAAAACACGTTGGATTAATGGATTTACCTAAATTTTACATGTGTTTTGTATTTTTGCTTTTATCTGTATTCTGCCTTCCATTTGTGAATACTGAATCCTGGTCCTTCTGGATATCAACGGATACCACTAGATGTGGAGACAAGCATTATCATATTTTACCTCTCGTAAGTGCAATATCATGTAATAAATTTTTCATGTTGATACCATCTGCACTATTTGTTTTTGTTTTCCTCTCTATCTTCATATGTCCTAAGAAGATATGCAGTATATATATAGTCCTGAGAAGATATACAGACACAGTCACAGCATTACAGTGTCATATTCACAGACCACCCTTGTAAAGTGCTACGGGATGAGCTGGCGCTATATAAATAATAAAATAATTATAAAATAATAATAAAGGGAGGCAATCCTGAATCATATTATCTATATTTGTTTTATGTTATTGCACTATGTGGAATTTTTCTTTGCAGTTATATTTGTATAATTATCATATTCCCATCATAAGGTTGTATTTATGTTTTGATTGCAGTTTTTTATACTTCCTTTCACCCCTTGTCTTTAATGAGTTTTGCAGTGTGGCTAAAAAAAACAAGGCTTTCCCACGCATCCACTCTGTACCATGAGTGACCATCCTTCAGTGTAGGAAATAAACAATGCATAATCAGCATTGCGGCATGCTGACTCACCAATTGCAACATGAAATTATTTTACAATTATTTTCTGAGTGATGGATCGGACTTAATGGACATCCTAGTCCCACAAGACATATGCTATTTGTTTGGCTCCTTATCGAATTTAGCAATTTGGAAGAGTCCAAATTTCTGAATTCTTGACAAAAACTAAATGTACCGGGAATGAACAAATTTGAAATTAATCAAAGCAAATTATTTTGGATCCATTCATTTTCATTAAGATAGCAAATTAAGGACTTATCTACTTTGGAATTAAAATAGCAAAATTAAGAAAATTGTATTTTTCTTAATTTTTTCTTTTCCAGATATTTAGATGATAGCTCCCTAATTTGTTATCCTTATGTGGGATTACCAAAATTAAGAATAACAACGTTGGGACTCAGCAACTAAAGAACTGAAAAAGCAAAATTAAGAAAAAGGGCTTTTTTCATAATCTTGTTCTTTTATCTGTATAGTAGATAGTCCCCTAATGTGGTATCCTTATGTGGAATTGCCACAAATAAGGGTAAAAATTATGGATCTATCTGCTAAGCAACTGAAAGAGCACAATAATGAAAATGACTTTTCTTAACCTTCAGCTGTTTAGAAGATACTTTGTTACCCTTTTGTGGGATTATTAGTTTTAAGGATACCAAATTAGGGAACTATCTACTAAACATAGCACCTCCTAATCTGGTACCCTTATGTGGGATTATCATATTTTATAGTACCAAGCAGAGAGCTAATCTGGCATCCTTAAATATGGTAATCCCATAAAAGGTACCAAATTATAGAGTTATCTACTAAACAGCCAAAAGATCACAATTAAGAAAAAAAAGAAGCCATTTTATTAATTTTCATCTTTCAGCTGTGTTTAGTGGATAGCGCTTTAGTTAGGCACCCTTATGTAGGATTACAATTTTAAGGATACCAAATCAGGGACATATTTGCTAAACAGCACGATAATTTGTTATATTTTGGAATAATAGGTATAATGGCATCCAAATTAACTGAAACAAAACAAAATAAAATTTTCACCTTTGCACATCTCAAAGTCCCACTATCCTAAAGCTGGATACTACTAATAGCGATAGCCGAAGAACCAGCCAAACCTAACTGCAAAAGTCTAACTCAAACTATACTTAACGCTGTTAACTGGACTGTATTCATGTAGTATTTGATATCATACAATAGTGCACATTAAACTTCATTAAAGTTACATAGTTACACTATGTGTACTTCCTGTGCTTTTGTTGATAAGATTGGCTTGTGTTGCCGAGTAGCCGATTTTAGTTCCAGGCACTCGACGACAAAACCCCGCTGGCTTTCCACGAACAAAGACGGCCGCCGCCTCGTGTTCAGTACATGAATGGTGGCCACCTGCAACCGACCGCAATTAACAGGGATACAATATTGCAAAGTACTTAATGGGAGACACACGACCGGCTATAGGTGGTCTCCCATTCGGTACTTTGCTTATTCCACGTACAGTGTGGTGATTCACTGTTCGTGGCTAACCAGACTTAACCTAAGCGGTATTCGTGTGCTGTAACACACGAATGCCGCATACATTGCACAATACACATAATATTAACAGAACTATACAGGTGGCTTAAATATACGGTTTAAATCTATAAGTGGCTAGATTTGCCACAATGCTCCCCCAGATCCAAGCCGGCATACACAGTCTGATCCCAATGGATCGGCTTGGGGATGTCCGGAGGAGTGCTCATGGATCACTTTTCGAATTCAGTTTGTCTGGATAACCTGTCAGCGTTGCCGTTTAGCTTTCCCCGGCGGTAGTGGATCGTAAAGTCAAAAGGCTGCAGCGCCAAACTCCAGCGCAGGAGCCTGGCATTGTCTCCTGATACCCAGTTTAGCCAGACCAACGGGTTGTGATCTGTGAGTAGTGAGAATGGTTGTCCGTATAAATATGGTTGCAGTTTCTTGAGGGCCCACACCACGGCAAGGCATTCCTTTTTGATGGCGGCATAAGCTTACTTCTCGAGGTAAAAGTTTTCTGCTTAAGTAAGCTACGGGATGCTCGCCGCCATCTGCTCCGACTTGGCTCAGTACTGCTCCCAATCCAAACATAGAAACGTCTGTGTGGATGAGAAAGCGTTTAGTTGGATCAGGAGCAGCAAGTACAGGTGCGTTAACAAGTGCGTTTTTTCGTTGTTGGAATGCCTGGTCACACTCTGGGGCCCATACTACTAACTTAGGGAGGTTTTTGCGGGTTAAATCTGTGAGGGGTTTGGCCAGGATACTGTAATCGGGCACAAATTTTCGATAATACCCTGCGGTACCTAAAAATGCTAGAACCTGGGTTTTGGTGCGGGGGTTGGCCATTTGGCTACGGCCTCTATTTTGTCCGGTTCTGGCTTCTGCTGGCCACTTCCTACCTGGTGTCCTAGATATTGGACTTCGGCCATCCCTATATGGCACTTACTAGGTTTAAGGGTTAGCCCTTAATACAATCTGATATGGCTCCTACATGGCTCAGGTGATCGGTCCACGAATAGCTAAAGATCGCTATGTCGTCCAGATAGGCGCACGCGTATTCCTGAAACCCGTCTAATAGCCGGTCCACCATTCTTTGGAAGGTGGCCGGAGCGTTTTTCATTCCGAATGGCATGACTCAAAACTGGTACAGGCCAAACGGAGTGAAAAACGCTGACTTAGGGATGGCGTCCTCGGCCAAAGGGATTTACCAATACCCTTTGCAAAGCTCAATCATGGTTAAGTATTGGCCTCTGGCCATCTTGTCTAAGAGCTCATCTATTCGTGGCATCAGGTAGGCGTCCAATACCGTTTTATCATTGAGCCTCCTATAATCCACGCAGAAGCGGGTAGTTCCATACCGTTTTGGCACTAGTACCACTGGGGAAGCCCATGGGCTATCCGAATGCTCGATGACCCCTAGTTGCAACATTTCCTCAATCTCTTTCTGCATATTCTCTTTTACCGACTCCGGAATGCGGTAAGGAGATTGGCGGAGGGGTGTTTGTCCTGGGGTTTCTACCCTGTGGGTGGCTAATGGAGTATACCTGGGAAGATTGGAAAAGGTGGCCCCCTTTTCCCTAATTAAACTTTGGGTCTGGGTCCTCTCCTGAGGATTCAAGCGCTCCCCTAGTTGTACGGCTTCTAGATCTTCCTTTTGGCCTTCTCTCGCTAGAAGGTCTGGTAGTGGCAGGTTATCCACGTCTTCTGCGGCAGAGGCACATATCACGGTCCACTACATCTAACCAACCCCTTACTCACCCCTAAATGCCCCTAAGCCCCCCATATTACCTATTTTTAATCTTTAGTTTCTGCCCCGATCTATATTCTGAGCGCCGCCATCTTTGTGTGGGTAGATGAAGTCCCTGTGTGACACATCATCAGCCCACACTAGATAGCGCTGTGAGATTCCCTCACATGCCCAGTAAAAAACACTTGGACATGCGAACGGGAATTTCATCCATTCATTCGTCAGAAAGACGAATGAATGAATAGATATTTCAGACAAACCAACAAACACTGAATATCAGTGTTTGTTTATTCGTTATGTTTATTACAAGGAGGGAGCTACCGCCGTGCAGCTCCTTCCTTGTAATATGTAAAGATAGAAGTGGCCGGGAGCAGTGCTCCCGGCCACTTCCTAAGCCCCCCATGTTCTCCCTCACTCTGTGGGGGTCAATATGACCCCCATAATAGCACAAGGGAGATTAATCTCCCGAATGCCCCTACTCGCCTGTGGCTGCTCACTGTAAAAAAAAAAAACTACTATCCAACCCCCACCCCTGCGTTGCAGGTGGGAGCCCTAAATAACAATAAGGGGGGGGACCTACTGTCCTCCTCTGGCCCCCACCCCTGCACGGTGGGGGCCATAAAGATAATGAGGGGGGAGGACCTGCAGTCCTCCCCCCTGCGGCCCCAACCCCTGGGCGGTGGGGGGGCCATAACGATAATGAGGGGGGACCTACAGTCCTCCCCCCCAACCCCCACCCTTGAGCAGTGGGTGGGGGCCCTAAGACAAATCCCCCCCATGAAAGGTGACTAGGGGTCCCCAAGCCCCTAGTCACCCACCCCCCAACCAAAAAAAAAAGTTACCCCCTACCTACCCCCCTCACCCTAAAATATAGTGAGGGGGGAATAAAATAACTAACCTGTAAAGAAAAATTAAACGTCTTCTTTTTTCTAAAATCTTAATTTTTCAGCCCCACAAAAAGCCAAATAAAAAGCCATCATACCCATCAAACTTAAAATAAAATAAAAAAGCAGAGCGCAAAAAAAGAAACCCGATGAAAAGTAAAAATAATGCAAAAAAAAAAAATCAATCTTTACCCATGGAGAGCTCCGCGCAGACTGAGCTCTGCAGGGCAGGGGAAGGCTTATAAAGCCTTGCCCCGCCCTGCAATTAGGCTAAGAACACTCTGATTGTTTGGCTTAAGCCAATCAGAGTGCTCTTTGTCATTTTACACAGCGTGGGAAAGTTCTTTGGAATTTTCCCACGCTGTGTAAAATGACAAAGAGCACTCTGATTGGTTAGATTCCAAGCCCACCAATCAGAGTGTTATGAGTCAAATTACAGAGCGTGGGAAAATTCCAAAGAACTTTGCCACGCTGTGTAAAATGACACAGAGCACTCTGATTGGGTGGCTTGAAATCCATCCAATCAGAGTGCTTTGTGTCATTTTACACAGCATGGGAAAGTTCTTTGGAATTTTCCCACGCTGTGTAAAATGACAAAGAGCACTCTGATTGGTTAGATTCCAAGCCCACCAATCAGAGTGTAATGAGTCAAATTACACAGCGTGGGAAAATTACAAATAACTTTCCCACGCTGAAAAAAGAAGACGTCAAATGGTAAGTTTAATTTTTCTTTACAGGTCAGTTATTTTATTCCCCCCTCACTATTTTTTAGGGTGGGGGGGGTAGGTAGGGGGTAACTTTTTTTTGGGTGGGGATCCCTAGTCACCTTTGATGGGGGGAATTTGTCTTAGAGCCCCCACCCACCGCCCAGGAGTGGGGTGGGGGCGAGGATTGCTTTTTACAGTGAGCAGCCACTGGCTGCTCACTGTTAACTAGACATTTAGGTCTTTCAGCCTTTTAGTAGATAGCTCCCTAATACTGTGGGACAGCTGAATACACACACACACAGCTGAATACACACACACAGCTGACAGCTGAATACACACACATACAATGACTGCTAAATACACACACAGAGACTACTGAATACACACACAGACTACTGAATACACACACAGACTACTGATTATATACATACACACACAGACTGCTGAATACACACACACACAGACTGCTGAATACACACATACAAACACTGACTGCTGAATGCATACATACACACAATGACTGCTGAATACCCACACACAGAGACTAGTGAACACACACACACACACACACAGACTGCTGAATATATACATACAAACACTGACTGCTGAATGCACACATACAAACACTGCCTGCGGAATACACACACACAGACTGCTGAATACACACACACTTACTGCTGAATACACACACACATACTGCTGAATACACACACAGACAGTTGGATACACACAAACACACAGACTGCTGAATACACACACACACAGACTGCAGAATACATGCACAGACTGCTGAACTCATACACACTGTGGGGATATTTATGGGATGATAATATTATACAGTTGAGAATTGCCCACTATTTCAATTCTCTTAGATCTTAGAGATCGTTCTCATATAAGTGAAATGTATTCCATACAAATAAAATCACAATTTGTTATAAAAATAGATATCATTTATTGTGACAAATAAAATAATAATAATATTAGGCAGCATGCATGATAATAATCAGTGAATATTTAGTATAACATAAGTATGTAATACAATAGCTAGACACAGTACAAAGCTACAGCATCAACTATCAAGACAAGATTAATGGGTACTTCTCAGGCACAGAAAGCAAAAATTTCACACAACCCAGCGAAAACCCTGGCTAACAGTTAAATCAACTGAGTAACCCTTCCAATGCTGGCTAGATCCTCCTAGGCCTATAGTATCCTATTCTCATGTAATTTTCAATTAAAATAACATTCGAACCAGCTCATTAGTCATTTCCTGGAACCATCCAATAAGAATAATCTACCAGATTTTTACAAAAGCCGAATTTTAATTTGCCTAAAAAGATATCTTATCTTATTTTAGAGCAAATCAGTACACCTGGATAAAAACAGCGGTATGCTAACACGTGATACTATCACATTAATATATAATTATTCTTAATTCCACCTGGAGAATGGAATGTTTATAACTATATATTCTTTAGTTAACTAAGATTTCTAATTATTGAAATCTGACCGTGATTTATCCAGTCATATATCATGCTATTAGATTTTAATTAATTTAGATTAATTAAATAAAACCAGCATAATTACCAGTTATGTAGATTTTCTCATTAGATAAGTAGGTAGTCCCAGAAACTTGCAAGTATGATTGGTTGTATGGAGGTGTGTAAGTAATAGAGAAAAGTGATGTTGGTTAGAAAGTATCAGTAAAATTCTAAGTGTCAAGGAGTGTTTTTTTGAGTTGTGTCCAAGAGAGTTTGAGAGTTGAATGTTAGTCCCAGAGAGTGTCCGGAATCTCTGTATGTCCGAATCTGAATGCCCAAAAACTAACCTTCTCTGTTCCCTTTGTCCTAACTTTTAAAGGGCCAGACTCTCTGTATGTCATTAGTTGATAAAGCCAAAAGGATACTGAAGGTGTGGTCAACCTGCAGATCGCAATTTAGGTATCTGATCCATAAAGGGCAGTCTCGCCTTACTAAACCTTCCTATCCAGGAAAGAGTTAACTTTTCCTGATGACGATTTTGACGTAATTTGGCTTATCTAAAATGACTACCATAACTTAAATTTGCTGTCAGTTCAAAGCGTTTGCCTCAGTCTTTGTGGCAACTACTTTAATCGTAATTTCTAAAATTGACAGTTCTAAACTCAATTTCACCCCTTACTTACAATGGGACCTTGTAAAATTTAGAAAGTAAAATTAATTACTTAGTCTTCTCTGTCACTAGTGTCTGTGTTTAAAATTATTTCTATTCCATTAACAATTAAATAGAGCATTCCATCCCCCTGCTTCATTGCTTATCACTTGGCTTGTTTATATAATGCATTCCTTAGCTCAGGCTAGTGGCTAGTGTTACTGAAAGCAAGAAGAAATTATGTGTCTTTGTTAGACTGAAGATCCAAAATGGAGTCCGCTCTGTTCTGAGTGACTCTGGCAATATACACTTTTAATTTCTATCATAGCACAAAATGTCTGCCGATATAAATATCCTGACAACACAGATTGCTGAATACACACACACACAAACATACCGCTGAATACACACACAGACAGTTGGATACACACACACACAGACTGCTGAATAAACACACACAGACTGCAGAATACACGCACAGACTGCAGAATACACGCACAGACTGCTGAACTGATACACACAGATTGCTGAATACACACTCACACACACAGAGACTGCTGAATACATACACAGACTGCTGAATACACACACACACACACACAGACTGCTGGATACACACACACACACAGAGACTGCTGAATACACACACACACAGAGACTGCAGAATACATGCACAGACTGCTGAACTCATACACACAGATTGCTGAATTCACACTCACACACACGCAGACTGCTGAATACACACACATGTAGGCTGCTGAATACACACACACACACACACACACACAGACTGCTGAATACACACACACACACACATACTGCTGAATATACACATACAAACACTGACTACTGAATGCACACAATGACTGCTGAACACACATACACAGACTGCTGAATATATACATACAAACACACACACAGTCTGCTGAATATATATACACACACAGACTGCTGAATACACACACACACACACACACACACAGACTGCTGAATACACACACAGAGACTGCTGAATACACACACAGAGACACACAGACTGCTAAGTACACTCAGGACTCCATCTGCTTCTCCTTTAGGTCCTCCCACTCCTACCATGCAAACTCTTTAAGTGGAGCTGGCAGGAACATCACTCTCCACTCAGTCACCAACGGGTTTTCCTAGCACAGCTTAGAACTGTAAAGAGTAGAGAGGTACTTGCCTTATAATGTGAGATTCTCTAAAACATAACGTTTAATATATTAATTAAAAATCACATAATGATAAATTGGTTTTAAAAAATAATAAACAAAGTAAATTATAGAAATAAATATAATATGATCAGTTTTGTATAGAGGAAAAATAGGAAGCAAGAAATAAGGACAGTCTATATGTTGTTAGCAACTGGAATCAATTAGTGATCAATAAGTTAGTCTCTTGCTGGGTAGATTAACTAAGGAATGTGTTTAGTATATTATAGTGTTCATAAGACTGTCAGTGAAATGAAAACTGTCAGTCTAAGGTAAAAATAATATCTAGTTAAACCCATATAACTAAGCATAAGTGCTAAGCAGCTGAATACTAATATTGCAATTGTCCTTAATTGTCCTAAGCAGCTAAAATAACTAATATGACGGTTCTGATTTGAGCAGAAAAAACACAACCCAGTTGTTAGTAATACCGGCAAGAAAACAAACCAAATTAGTTCAAAGTAAATATATTTACATATAATTCCTCAAATTGTGCAGTTAACTATCAAGTTCAAGATTTCTAAGTTGTACCTTCAAGGGCACCTATTCTGTATCAATAAGCTATCTGCTAGTCTAAGGTTAACACCATATAGGGAAAAATAAGAACAATCCCTGCATGTGTAGCTCTGACTTGTCACAATGTCCTAAGTCTTGTAGAGAGATCTTTGTCCAATTATGTATGACTTTGAGTAGTACTGAGAGATTTTTTTAAGTCAGAGGTAAACGCAGAGCAGCCCCGACGCGCGTTTCACTGGTCAGGCGGCTCTTCAAGGGGAAATGAGACAATTCTATCTGTATATATCGAGTGAGTCTTACCAATATGTCTTGTCATGATCCAATGAAATGAATATCTTTTGATTGACATCAATATGATCCAATCTGAAACTATGAGAGGGGTGGGAAGGGTATTGGGTGTTTTGAATGTCTAATCATTGTGAAAATCCAGTGAAAAAAGTACCATATTGGTATGAAATTGAGATTGAATAAACAGTGTTTGATTAATTGGTGGAATTAAATTACTTAGAATGAAATAGATTACTATGATATTTAATTTATGTGCTTAGTTCGAGATTAATAATTTTGATAAATTTTAAAGTAAGATCATTTGAATAATAATTCTAAAGTGTCTCTATTAATGAATAGTATTCATTATCATATCGGTATGAAAATGAGATTATATGAACTGTGTTTAGTTAATCGGGGAATTAAATTACTTAGAATAAGATAGATTGCTACGAGATTTAATCTTTATAATTAGCTAGTGATTAATAGTATTGATAAAATTTAAAATTAGATTATGGATAATAATTCCTCAGGGATCTGTACTTCGACTCATTTTCTTTAATATTTTTATTAGTGATATTGCAGAAGGTATTGATGGTAAGGTATGTCTTTTTGCTGATGATACAAAAATATGTAACAGGGTTGATGTTCCAGGAGGGATAAGCCAAATGGCAAATGATTTAGGTAAACAAGAAAAATGGTCAGAGTTGTGGCAACTGACATTTAATGTGGATAAGTGCAAGATAATGCATCTTGGATGTAAAAACCCAAGGGCAGAGTACAGAATATTTAATAGAGTCATAACCTCAACATCTGAGGAAAAGGATTTAGGGGTGTTTATTTCTGATTACTTAAAGGTAGGCAGACAATGTAAGCAGAATGTTTGGTTATATAGGGAGAGGTATTAGCAGTAGAAATAGGGAAGTGCTCATGCCATTGTACAGAACACTGGTGAGACCTTACTTGGAGTATTGTGTGTAGTACTTTAGACCTTATCTCCAGAAGGATATTGATACTTTAGAAAGAGTTAGGGCTACTAAACTGGTTAATGGATTGCAGGATAAAACTTACAAGGAAAGGTTAAAGGAAATTAACATGTATAGCTGAAGAAGAGACAGGGGTGATATGATAGAAACATTTAAATACATAAAATTAATCAACACAGTAAAGGAGGAGACTATATTTAAAAGAAGAAAAACTACCACAACAAGAGGACATAGTCTTAAATTAGAGGATCAAATGTTTAACAAGCATGGATGGTAGTGGATGCATGGAATAGCCTTCCAGCTGAAGTGGTAGAGGTTAACACAGTAAAGGAGTTTAGGCATGCGTGGGATAGGCATAAGGCTATCATAACTATAAGATAAGGCCATGGACTAATGAAAGTATTTAGAAAATTGGGCAGACTAGATGGGCCGAATTGTTCTTATCTGCCGTCACATTCTATGTTTCTAAATAAAGCATTACGCTACAAATCAGAAGTTAGTTGAAGAAATAAGTCTTATCTGTAATAAAACAAGGGGAGAGTGGGGGAAAGAGAGGGGGAAGGCTAAAAGGAAAGATGTGGTCTCATGAAGGAACTATTCTTGACTTGGTCTGTAATATTAAATGTCTTTGATCTAGATGATATGACAATACAAATTGATAATTAAAGAGATTGATTAATTATGAGAATGAAAGAAGGACGAAGAGTGAATTCAGTGTTAAAAAGATTAATTCCAAGGTTGTGTCGTTATTATTTATGAATAAATGAGGTATAATTAAATTCCTCATTTAAGCCTAAGGATGATAGGGTTTGGAATCTAAATAACCATTGAGATTCTCTCTATAGCAATTGCTTGTTGAAGTCACCTTTTCTAGGGTTAGGTAGTAATTTTTCTATTGCTTGAAAAGTTAGGTGTTTGGTATCTCTGGCATGAAAATTGATGACATAAGGGTAAGGATGCTAGGATTAGTAAAAGATCTAATGTGCTGAAGAATTCTTCTTCTAAACTGCTGAAAGGTCTTGCGAATGTATTTTTTGTTTATCACAAGAGCCCGTGATGAGATAAATTAGTTCTATGCCTGATTGGTTTGACATTGTGAGTTTGGTAAGTTTGATAAACTGTCAGGCCTTGCAATGTCCGCATCGATAGGTACCTTTGGTGTCATTTAGCCAAGTGTGGGTGGCTTTGTTTTTTTTCTACTTAGATGACTGTGAACCAAAGTGTCCATTAGATTTTTAGATCTCCGTGTTGTTATACTGGAATGTGTTGGCAGGGATTCTTTCAGTATTGTTTTATGAGTCAGTATTGGCCAGTTCTTAGTTACGATTTCTGTCATGGTGGACAGACCTGCATCGAAAGTTGCAATGCATCTTGTTTGGGGTAGACTTTCAATTTGTCTTGAGTTACTCAAAATCTTTGATCTGTCTTTTAGGCTTGCTTGTTGGTTTCACCACTCTATTAGGGTAACCAAAGTCTTTGAACCTAGAGTATAGGTCTATACATTCTTTTAGAAAACTATCATTATCCAAACAGTTTCTACGTGCTTGTAGGTACTGTCAATAAGGAATGGAAGATTTTACTTGACATGGATGATGGCTAGTCGAATGTAACAGGCTATTTGTGGATGTCGATTTCCTGTAAAGTTGGGTATGGATTGTGCCATCTTCCTCTAATAAGGTCTTGAAGTCCAAGAAGATCATAATTGTTTCGGCAATTATATGAGTCAATTTAAGGTTGATATCATTCTCATTTCATTGTTCAACCAGTTGTTCAAAGTGAGGAATTGAGCCTGTCCATATAATCAATATATCATCTATGTAACGGTAACATTTGTGGATAAATGTTTGATAAGGAGTGTAGGGTGGAGAGTAACACACACATTTTTCCCACCAACCCAGGAACAGGATGGTGTAGCTAGGATCACAGGCTGTACCCATAGCGTTTCCTGTCAAAGTAAAATTTATCGTAAAAAATTAAATAATTATGTGTTAAAAATGACCTACCAAGCACTCAATAAACCCTTCTGTAACAAACTATTTAATTCCCCTACTTTAACCCTTTGTGTCACTATACCCCACTCCCTCTAGCATGTAAGCTCATCAAGCAGGGTCCTCAACCCCCTCTGTTCCTGTACATCAGTGGTCTGATCTCAATTATGTATCTGTTAGTCCACCCATTGTACAGCGCTACGGAATTTGTTGGCGCTATATAAATAATAAAATAATAATAATAATATTTTGACACAGAGGAAAATAAGCTTTTGGACACCAGTTTTGTTGCATAATCTGAGAACCGAGCACAAACACACTATTATATACATTTCAGAACTTTTCGTCTAAATAAATATTTTTAATTGCAGTGAAATTGTTGGTACTGGTTTTAAAGAGGGACATTATAGTACTGGAAAAGTATTGAGGAGGGCTAAAAAAATAAAAGGGAAACTATAACCATGTCATCTCATTGATTTTATTATATTGCCTTGAGTAACGTGGCACTGTAGCTCAAGTCCATTAAACCAATTTAGAGCACTTTAACACTGACTGAGGATCCCTAGGGACCCACAGTCTGTCTCCCATATAAAGGTATAGCTAAAACAAAGAATGCAAACTGTCTTAAACACGCCAACTCATACAAGCAATAGGCAGCTGTGATAGGTTGAAATAATTATTAGTACAAGTAGGGACATCCAAAATAGTACATGAGTAAATGTTAAAGCAGGTCACAAAACATTGGCCACTTCCCTTAAGTGACCCAATAATAAGCCAAAGATATATATAAAAACCAACCTCACATCTAAACCAAGAAACACCATATAACTACTTTCGGGGATGTATAGAGCCTTGAGCCCTAGACTTTCAAAGGCTGATATCTCCTGCTCTGTACATCCAATTACCAGCTTTTTGCAGGAGTTCTAGAGGGGACCCAGTGCTATTTAGCTATGCAAGTGTTAACCCTATAACCCCTTCCTGTCCCAGGGCACCGAGCCCCAAAGTGTAACCCTTTGAATGTAAAATGTATGCATGCATATCCCTGTGTCTAGTTAGTATCTCCAAGAGCGGGAGATGGTTATCTACCCCAGCCCCCTCCTGAATGTGTATGTGTTGTGTTGAATGGAGACCCCCTGCGGGGGTCTGTGCATGAAAAGCTGTGTGCCTAAATGAAGATTGTATCCTGGAACTGTGTCCCGTCCGGTTACTGAGGAAATGGGTCTGACCTATCATTACAAGAAGGGATAACCAGCCAGGTAACCCAGGTTCCGCTACACTAGCCCATATGCTAATAACATTTAGATTGCTGTGACAACTATAACAAAATACACATATAAAGAACATATAGCCATTAAGCAATTCAAATTAATACATGAACTATATAATATAAATAACATTTTCAAACACAATAAAAAGCAAAAATATATGCATTAAACCACTTATTTGGTTGCCCTTATTTGGATACAATTGTTATGCAAATGGTCACTTATCCCTTTCTTTACTGACCCTAAGCTTAGATACTGACCTAAGGGAGAGCTACCGGAATGACACGTAGCAGGAATCTTTTATTGTACAGGATGAAGATCATGTTTATGCTGCTTTTATGAAGAAATGCCTATTTGGCCCCATACATGTCTATTTTGACTTATTTTGTGACAAAATTACTTCTCTGTGTGCGTTTGTCCAGGACCTTTTGGCAACTGCACAGCCCTCAAGGGCAAGGAAGCCAGGTCAAGACAAAATCCAGTTTCAAAGGCCTCCGGCCTGTTTATTTTCTGTTGTTAAGAAGTAACAGGATACAACAGGATACAACAGGAAACAACAGGAAACAAGGCCAGTAAGGTATTGTCATGCATGAAAAAGGGCATTCATTCTCAAGACGAGAATATAATTGTAACTCTTTATAAATCACTGGTAAGACCACATATTGAATATGCTGTGCAATTTTGGGCACCTGTTCTAAAGAAGGATATTATGGCACTAGAAAAAGTGCAGAGGAGGGCTACAAAATTAATAAAAGGAATGGAACATATCGGCTATGAAGAAAGGTTAACAAATTTAAACCTATATAGTTTAGAAAAACGTCGCCTGAGAGGGGATATGATAACATTATACAAATATATTCGGGGCCAATACAAACCACCGTGTGGAAATCTATTCACAAACCAGACTTTACATAGGACACGAGGTCATGTGTTTAGATTGGAAGACAGAAGATTTCGTCTTAGGCAAAGGAAAGGATTTTTTACTGTAAGAACAATAAGGATGTGGAATTCTCTGCCTGAAGAAGTGGTTTTATCAGAGTCCATACAGATGTTCAAACAGCTACTAGATGCATACTTGCAAAAACAGAATATTCAAGGATATAATCTTTTAATGTAGGGTAATAACTGCTTGATCCAAGGATAAATCTGACTGCCATTCTGGGGTCAAGAAGGATTTTTTTCCCTAGCATGTTGAAAAATTGGAAGTGCTTCAAACTGGGTTTTTTTTACCTTCTTTTGGATGAAAAACAAATGTGAGGAAGGCTGAACTTGATGGACCCAAGTCTCTTTTCAGCTATGTAACTATGTAACAGGATACAACCAGCAGAAAACCTTCTTTCTCCACAAAACACTTCCCTCACTCCACCCTGCTTTAACCCTGCTTTAGGTGAGGCTAATTACCTTGTTAGGCAGTGAGCCAGAACTCCTCAGAAAACCTGGGCTGGACTCATGCACAGCCACTCTGACAGTGGGTTGAAATCGGCCCACCCTGCTCTTCTGAATACTCCACCCCAGGAACCCAAATATCAATTTGAAAAAAAACCTACATTTAAACTTAAACTTGCTTACCCACATGTCAGGATAGTGGCTGCGCAAAAGTCTGGGTGCCAGATATACACCCCTGACCACCATTCCCAACACTCTGTCACAATTTGTGTTTTTTATTATTTATTTAATTTTTTCAATTATTTATTATTTTATTTTATATTTTTCATTTCAATTGAATTCTTAAATAAAATACAAATTAAAACTGTGTCTGAACAAAAAACTAATTTTGAACTATTCTAACTAGAGAAATGATATTGGTTCTGCATTATCAATTATTATTATTGTTACTATGTATCACATATGAAAATAATTTGTGCTCCCTAAAATTGTTATTTTTATTTATACCATGTCAGCATCTTCCATTAACTGAGTGAATGAGAAATATATGTAATTTCAACTAGAGAAGATTAATTTACAGGAAAAAGAGGACATTATGGCCTTTTTACAATCTGGAATCTACAGAGGAAGCATCTCCCTAGAAATGATTGGCAGGTTTCTTGGATTATTTTTCCTGTGACTTGTCTTGTCAGGAACATTGTATGACTGCCTTTTATTTGTCCTATTTAGTCTGTGTCATGCTTTCCTTTTCCTGCATTCTTCATCTCAAAAAAGGGTAGTTAAAAATATAAAAATTAAGATGTGTGTATCTGTGTATGCATGTGTCTCTATGTAAGTGTGTAAGTGTGTGTTTGTGTGTTGGTATGTAATTATGGATGTATCTGACTGTCAGTGTGTGTGTGTCAGTGTGTGTATGTCATGTGTGTGCGTTTGAGTATGTATCTGTGTGTATGTCATTGTGTATCTGTGTTCATGCATATGTGTCAGTGTGTAACTGTGTGTGTGTCAGTGTGTGTATCTATGTGTGTGTCAGTGTGTGTATCTGTGTGTGTGTCAATGTGTATGTGCAGCTGTGTACATTTGTATGTATATGTGCCTACATTCCAGCAAACGCCAACCCTGCATGCAAATTCACCATTAAAATAAAAGCAAACATTACATACAACCACACCCCTGCAGTCAAACACCAAAATTATATGCAAACTAACCCATTCATATAAACACCAATACATTACTACACTACATACACACACACACACCACTGCATTTATAGGCAAGCATTACAAACACACACACCCCTGTATTAAAATGACAAAATTATATAAAAACTGCCCTTGATTCAATCACCAACACTACACACAAAGTGCACCTGCATTTAAAAGCTAACACTACATACAATACACTCCTGCATTCAAAAGCAAATATTACATATAATTCCAGTGGCAGCAGTACATACAAATACACTCCTACAAGCACAGACACATACTCCATACAAAAACATGCTTACATTCAAACACACAAACACTGCTCATAAATACAATCCTGCAAGGATAGACAAATGGTATTGGCCCAGCTGGCATAGCATAGTTGGAGTTGTACGAAAGATGGAGTTCTACCTTTTGGCCACCCCTGCGGTAGAAGGGGGCAACAAGAATTTCTTGCATTAGGATCCTAACTACATTAGTTCTTCCTCTGATTGCAATTCATGGAATATGATAATTATAACCCCAAATTTGTAAAGGTTTTCTTCCAGCTGCAGTGAATGCTATAACCAAAAAGAAAAAATAGCAAATGCTAGATATTGGTGACAGCCTAAACCTAGACCACACATGTGATAGAATTTATCTTGATTCCAAGGCTCAAGCTTATAGGTGTCATATAATGATATCCTATATTAAAATTGGCTAACTTGGACTCAGGAAATGCTTGATGCTTAAAGCGGCACTGTCATGCCGAATTCTGTTTTTTTTTTAACCCCCCTCCCGCCTCCACTACATCCAATTGACCCACTAGTCACCCCCAAATGCCCCTAAGCCCCCCACATTACCTATTTTTAAATCCTTATTTTCTGCCCCGATCTATATTCAGGGCGCAGCCATCTTTGTGTGGGTAGGTGAAGTCCCTGTGGGACACGTCATCAGCCCACACTAGGCAGACTGTGAGATTCCCGCACATGCCCAGTGAAACACCTGGACATGCGAACGGGAATTTCAGCTATTCATTCATTCATCAGACAGACGAATGAGTGAATAGAAAGATCAGCCGAACAAACAAACACAATGTATCAGTGTTAGTTTGTTCGTGCAGGTTATTACAAGGAGGGAGCTACCGGCATGCAGCTCCCTCCTTGTAATATGTAACTATAGAAGCGGCAGGGAGCAGTGCTCCCCACCACTTCATAAGCCCCCCCAGGTCCCCTCTCACTCTATGGGGGTCAATATGACCCCCATAATAGCACAAGGGAGATTAAAATCTCCCAAATGCCCCTACTCGCTATACCGCGAGTAGGGGCATGTCCACTAAACAGTGAGCAGCCTGTGGCTGCTCACTGTAAAAAACAAAAAAACAAAAAAACAACTATTGGCCCCCACCCCTAAACAGTGAGAATGAGGGGGGGGCAGTACTCCCCCCACCCCTGGGCGGCGGGTGGGGGCCATAATGAGAATTGGTGGGGGGACCTACTGTCCTCCCCCCCGCCCCCACCCCTGGGCGGCGGGTGGGGGCCATAGTGAGAATGAGGGGGGGGCAGTACTCCCCCCCCGGCCCCCACCCCTGGGCGGCGGGTGGGGGCCATAATGAGAATGGGGGGACCTACTGCCCCCCCCGGCCCCCACCCCTGGGCGGCGGGTGGGGGCCATAGTGAGAATGGGGGGGACCTACTGCCCCCCCCGGCCCCCACCCCTGGGCGGCGGGTGGGGGCCATAATGAGAATGGGGGGGACCTACTGCCCCCCCCGGCCCCCACCCCTGGGCGGCGGGTGGGGGCCATAATGAGAATGGGGGGGACCTACTGCCCCCCCCCGGCCCCCACCCCTGGGCGGCGGGTGGGGGCCATAGTGAGAATGAGGGGGGGGACCTACTGCCCCCCCCCGGCCCCCACCCCTGGGCGGCGGGTGGGGGCCATAATGAGAATGGGGGGCGACGGTTATGATGGTTTTTTATTTGGCCTTTTTTGGGGCTGAAAAAAGAAGATTTGAGAAAAAAGAAGACGTCGAATGGTAAGTTTAATTTTATTTTACAGGTTAGTTATTTTATCCCCCCTCACTATTTTTTAGGGTGAGGGGGGTAGGTAGGGACTTGTTTTTTTTGGGTGGGGGGTGGGTGACTAGGGGCTTGGGGACCCCTAGTCACCTTGGGGGGGTAATTGACCTAGGGCCCCCACCCGCCGCCCAGGGGTGGGGGCCGGGGGGGGCAGTAGGTCCCCCCCATTCTCATTATGGCCCCCACCCGCCGCCCAGGGGTGGGGGCCGGGGGGGGGCAGTAGGTCCCCCCCCTAATTCTCACTATGGCCCCCACCCGCCGCCCAGGGGTGGGGGCCGGGGGGGGGCAGTAGGCCCCCCCCATTCTCATTATGGCCCCCACCCGCCGCCCAGGGGTGGGGGCCGGGGGGGGCAGTAGGTCCCCCCCCTAATTCTCACTATGGCCCCCACCCCGCCCAGGGGTGGGGGCGGGGGCGTAGGTCCCCCCATTCTCATTATGGCCCCCACCCGCCCAGGGTGGGGGGCGAGCAGTAGGTCCCCAATTCTCTCATGGACCCACCGCCCAGGGGTGGGGGCCGGGGGGGGGCAGTAGGTCCCCCCCCATTCTCATTATGGCCCCCACCCGCCGCCCAGGGGTAGGGGCCGGGGGGGGGCAGTAGGTCGTCCCCCCTAATTCTCACTATGGCCCCCACCCGCCGCCCAGGGGTGGTGGCCGGGGGGGGGGCAGTAGGGCCCCCACCCGCCGCCCAGGGGTGGGGGCCGGGGGGGGGCAGTAGGTCTCCCCCCCTTATTTTATTTTAGGGCCCCCACCCGTGGTTTAGGGGTGGGGGCCAATAGTTTTTTTTACAGTGAGCAGCCACAGGCTGCTCACTGTTTACCAGACATGCCCCTACTCGCGGTATAGCGAGTAGGGGCATTTAATTTACTAATACTAAGTAATCTTTACTTAGTATTAGTAAATGTGGCTGAAAGACCAATTTAGGTCTTTCAGCCTTTTAGTAGATAGCTCCCTGATACCGTGGGAATTAGGGAGTTATCTACTAAGCGGCTGCAAAATGCAGCCACAGCAAGAATAGGATCAGAGTTTCATTCATTAGAGTGAAATTCCGATCCGAATAAAGTGCCGAATTGCGTTCTAAAAGAAACGAACATACTGTTCTCATTCAGTTAGAACGCAATTCGGCAGTTTTGTGGAAAGTGACAGGAAGCATTGTGGGAACACAGAGGAAAGCTAGGGATCATGGGAAAATTGCTCTGACCAGCGGAAATGAAGCACACTTTGCTCCTCCGCTGGTCAGAGCTGGTCAAGCGGAGGAATCCTCCATAAGGCAAAGAGTCCCTACTTTGTCTTATGATTTTAAAGAAAACTAAAGAAGATAGGAAGAAAAGAATAACAGATCCTGAGAGGGGGGGAGAAGAGGAAGAGATTGAGGAAAGGTAAGTTCGGCATGACAGTGCCGCTTTAAACAACACTTAAGACCATATATGTCTAGCTCCGGGAGCAGAGAGCCCCCACCTGAGATGTCTCTTCTCTAATCTTTTTGTTCTTTCTTACCTTGGAACTTATTTGTTATGTGTACATGACGTTCATCCCTATGTCTTATCTGTACTCCCTTCCTATTACTGTTCTATGAGTATTTGCACGTAAGCACTTACTTTTTAATGTATAAAACCCAGCTGATTAATAAAACGGCAGAGGCTTATTTTGAATACCAACAGGTGTCTGGTGTCTAATTATCGCTTCTCCAAGTGCACTTGTAACAACAATTTGGGCTTCCTCTGAATATAACAAAGAGCAACATTCTGATCCACAACACACACATCTCTTTTAGTCTGAAAATCTGATGTACGCAAGATCGCTGTGAAGTCTGTCCTGTGAAGTTCTCCTCTTGTAATGTTCCGTTTACACCATTATGGTTCCTTTTTGAATAATTTTAGGATGATGAATGAAAGTATGACATTAGGAAGGGCATTGGTAGTATTGTTCTTATTATTTATTTTGATTTAGTGCTAGCACATTAGGTAGCACTATTACAGACAAGTAAATATTTAACTGACATTACACAAAGTTTTTCATAGTATAAACATTACTACTGGTACAAAATGATAGACAGATTTGCTCTTGCAAGTATATAATCTAGTAGGATGTGGGTGTGGAACATTGAGGAAAGTCTGAAAAGGCAAGATAAGGATTTCAGTGGTACAGAGCAGCACAGGCAAAGTGTTGGAGACAGGAGTGGGAGGAATTAAAGAAAGCAGAAGAAAGACAAATGTTCTGGGTAGAACAGAGAGGGGTGAATGAGTGAGTATATAAAGATAAGGACAAATAAAAAGGGGTGCAGTGTTATTCAGAACTCAGAAGGTGGAGTGTAGTAGGGGGTAATATGTTTCTAGCACCTGTTAGGTAATCAAGTAGGCAACTGAAACAAACAACCCAAGCCAAAGTCTCTCCTTTCTAGTCACAAATGGTTATTGTGTAAAGGGAATCCTCAAGTCCCAGTCAGTGTGGTAGTATGTAATGAGAAGAGGACAGAGTGCAAAATATAGTTGTGGCAAAAATGCCTCTGCCACGAGCTCCTGGAGGAGCCTGCTGGCTAGCCTCCTGCCCAAGGACTATGGGCCATGTAAAAGACCTGTTAAAAGACTTTGTTCGTGTGGTTTCCCTTTATTGTTCAGGAACCGAACAAATCCACAAACTGCTGACCACCTCTCTGCTTGTTAATCCCTATTGACCTCTCCTGACACCTCAATCATCATGGATTCTAAGTTTGCAGCTGGATGGCCATCGTTCGTATGCACGAACATATGGGAATTGAGTTGGCGGCCATCTTGTTCGCACGAACGCAGGCAGTGGTGTTTTGTTGTCGAGTTCATGGAACTAAAATTGGACACTTTAACTCGCGAACACTGCTGAACTTTGATGAAGCCTGCTTTATTGCTATTCATGTCAGGAGAGTGCCAGTCGGTAGGATTGTTTGCATGAACTAGGCATATAATCGCTACCTAGGAGCCAGAGATCGGTTCGATATTTTGTTTGATTGAAACTCCCGTAATTGACCGACCGCTGACACTTTTCTTATGGAACTAACTTGGACAGAAGCCATGTATGTGGTCGGTCAAAAGTTGACTTCCATGGAAAATCCAAACCACTGAACCGATCTGAGTGATTTTTGGATATGATGGAAACTCAGATCAGGGCTATCCGGGGATGTGATTTTGGGGGTAATTTTGTGGTGTTTCAAAATTGTATGTTTTTCTGAACCTGGAGATAATTGAGTTTGTACAGTTCCTGACTCAATTATCTCTCAGGCACAGGGGAGGAGTTTACTGTGTGCATAAATTATGTGACTGTGCCTACATTAAACAGTTCAGTGTGGGGGGAATGCTATACTGGCTATAATAACTACTATACAGCTATACTCTCTGGAGGAGAGCTTTGACCACTGGGAGCTGGATCCAGGACTCGGATCCAGGGTGGGAAGAGATGATGAGACCCCAGCCAAGCTGTGGTGGCTAAGGGGCTGAAAGTGCTTATGGTGTCCCAGCAATAGCTAGGAAGCGTGTATGGTGGAGGTACCCAGTCGGGGTACCAGGTTGTCTGCCACAATGGTGTTAGTATGCTAGTAGTTGGGTTAAAAAAATTGGAGAAATGGAATTGCACTACCAGTGTGTGGAGCTGATAGTAGCTCCAACTTATAGCATCTAGGCAGTAAAATCTCTGCCAGTGGGTAGGTATTCACTGTCTTGGTCCAATCTGGAATGGTCCAGAGATAGCTTTAGGAGCTTACTGATAGCTCTCAGTAAGTGTGTAGTGAGTCAGTCACACACTTGGATGCACACAGATTTTTCACTCTTGGGCATATGTGCTAGGAGTTCTCATTGTGATGTATATACCGTATATACTTGTGTATAAGTCGATCTCATGTATAAGTCGAGTGCAGTTTTATGACCAACAATTGTGAAATATGCTATGCCTCGTGGATAAGTCGAGGGTAAAACTTGGGGCTATGAAATTCTGTGATTTTTATAATTATATACACACACACTCATACAAACACACACACTCATACAAACACACACTCTGCATTATACACACACACTCATACAAACACACACTCTGCATTATATACACACACACTCATACAAAAACACACACTCTGCATTATATACGCACACTGTGCGTGTATATAATGCAGAGTGTGTGTGTATATAATGCAGAGTGTGTATATAATGCACAGTGTGTGTATATAATGCAGAGTGTGTGTTTGTATGAGTGTGTGTGTGTGTATATAATGCAGAGTGTATGTTTGTATGAGTGCGTGTTTGTTTGAGTGTGTGTTAATAATGCAGAGTGTGTGTTTGTATGAGTGTGTGTGTATATAATGCAGAGTGTGTGTTTGTATGAGTGTGTGTTTGTATGTGTGTGTGTGTGTAGTGTGTGTGTAGTGTGTGTGAACTGGGTGGGGGGAGGGCATTTTTATTATTAAAAAAATATATATTTTAATAATTAAATTTTTATTTTAATATTTAATTTTTTTATTTTAATATTATTATTTTTTATTTTATTATTAAAAATTTTTTAATTTTAATATTTAATTTTTTATTTTAATATTATTATTTTTAATTTTATTATTTACATTTTTTTAATTTTAATATTTAATTTTTTTATTTTAATATTATTTTTTTTTATTATTTATTTATTTTTTGTCCCCCCTCCCTGCTTGATACAGGCAGTGGGGTACTATGGGGGGGAGGGAAGGGCGGTCCTCCCCGGGTGCCACTCACTAGGGGCGTGCCATGACCAGAGCGACCTTAGGATGTGTGAGCTGTGTGGCAGGGACAGGTTGCCATGGCAGCTGCACAGCTCACACATTCAGGGACAGGAAGCTCAGAACTTCAAAACCGCCACATGTGAGAAAAACAGTGATTGGGCTAATTGGAGGCAGAGCCACTGCAGCGGGTGCAGACTTAAATACAGCCTCCACCCACTGCTGTTATTGCTGCCCATTGAAGGGAAGCAAGGAGTCCCTGCTTCCCCAACAGGGACTGAATCCACTCCTCCTCCAGCCCAAGCTGACTTTGAGAGAGAGACTGTGTGTGTATGTGTGTGTGTGTGACACTGTCTGCCTGTAACTGTGTCTGTGTGACTGCCTGTGAATCTGTGTGTGTTTGTGTGTGTGTGACTGCCTGCCTGTAACTGTGTATGTGTGAATCTGTGTGTGTGTGTGTGAGACTGACTGCCTGTGAATCTGTGTGTGACTGTCTGCCTGTGACTGTGTGTGTGTGTCACTGTCTGCCTGTAACTGTTTGTGTGTGTGTGTGTGTGTGTGCGTGCGTGCCTGTAACTGTGAGCCTATGTGCCTTGGACTGGCACTGACAGTGAAGACAGTTGCTAATATTGTTGTGTGAAAATGTTATTTTATTGTAAGGGGCTGAGCAGGGACTTAGAGGGAGAGGCAGTTTTTTGGGGGAAGGGGGATACAGGATTTTTATGGAAGTGGGTGCAGGAGTTTGTAGAAGGGGACAGGGATTTTGTATAATGGGGGCTGAGCAGGGGTTTCGTAGAACTGGGGCAGGACATTTGTTTTATAGAACGGCAGGAGAAAGGTTTTGTAGAAGTGGGCAGGACATTTTAAAAATATTGTAGGTGTTTTATACATTTTAAAGTGGGGGGGGAGGGGGGTGCCAAACACAGGATCACCCCGGGTGCCAAATGCTCTAGATATCCTCCTGATTACAGGACCTCATTTTCAGTAAATTGATTAAAACATTTATTGTGGTTGTGGGGAATGGCTGGATAACACTGATTATATTGTATGGAAAGATGTTTTGCCAACATCTATTGTAGTTTAACCCCTTAAGGACACATGACATGTGCGACATGTCATGACTCCCTTTTATTCCAGAAGTTTGGAACTTAAGGGGTTAAAGAGTTGTGCCAAATCTTAGGTTGAGAGTAGTACCTGGGGATGGAGGCAGGAATAAAAACTCTAGACATTTGGGTTGCTGTGCAGGGGATGAAATAAGGGATATAACATTTTGCTTTGAGATGAATAGGGCAGATATTGGTTTGCTAAAGTCAAATAAGGATTTTTTTTTTACTCAGCAGCCACACAACTTGAACAGATCTTACTTTTCTTCTCCCTGCTGTTTGGTTGAAAACCCACAGGTAGATTGTTGCACATATCCAGGTTCACAAAACTGTGAACTAGGCTATATAAAGTAATAGCACCCATGATATTACAATTCGAAGTGTGACTGCTTGGGTAGACTATGTATGCTTTAAACCTCTATAGGTAAGGAGTTTATGAAATTTAAAAAAAAACCCTATAGATCATATTTAGAGGCATCTGTTTGATGGAGCCACTTACTGGCATGGAAAAGGTCTGCCTGCCACTTAGCATTGTTATATTTTTTAATACGTTGTTTATATAGTGTTTGGTGTATGAAAAGGTGGGAAGGTCAATTTCAAACTACAGTATTCATATTATATACCAATGTCAAAGTGTTTAAATGTAATTTTAAATGTATATTAATACATTATGATTACAACTTTTTAAATATTTGCCATTCTCTGTATTATACTGACATTTAAATATAGTTTTATACCTAACAACATTTTATTCTGTAAGTACATCAAAACGTCCTGAACATGATTATACTGAACTTGACTAATGTAATTTGTTTAGCAGATACTCTTTATACAGTAATATTGTATTACTCAATTAAGATGTGTAGTTTACCAGGGAAAGCTTTTACTACTGATCAGTTCATACTAAAATTTTGGTTAAATGTCACATTTCCTGTTCACCCACGATAAGTATCTATGTTTAGAAAGAATCAAACAGTCTACTTATTGGTGTGGAGCATACTTTCCTTTGAGCTTATGAAACATTCACTTGAGGGAAAATGGCGGGGTAGTCTGTGAAAGGCATTTGTAGGTAGTTTTTCAATATTAGAAGTCTGGAGTTTTTGACAAGTAAGACTGGAACATTGTAAATTAGTAGGGTGGATGTTCAAATCTCTGAAGACACTGGAGTTTTTTTTGTTTCTTTTTTTTTTTTTAACAAAAAACTGAATCTATGTGACTGTGAGCAATTTTGGACAGGTGTCATTAAATAACACACTATCTGTGCAAATAATTTGTGGATAAATGTTTTACCAACTATGGAGGAAGTACTATTTTATTAAAATATGTAAGAATCCATGGGGTGCCAAAATAATATTTCTGTAGTCATATGAGATTTAGTTCTACATCAGATGTTTGGCTGCACCCCATCTCTAGAACTGGTAATACAATGAACACTATTGAAATTGAATTTGCACAGTCAATTATTGCAGGAAATATAAATCCACAGACTGAATAGTTCACGTGGAAAAAAATTAAAGGACCACTCTAGGCATCCAGACCACTTCAGCTTAATGAAGTGGTCTGGGTGCCAGGTCCTTCTAGGGTTAACCCATTTTTTTTTTATAAACATAGCAGTTTCAGAGAAACTGCTATGTTTATTAATGGGTTAAGCCTTCCCCTGTCCATAGGAAAGCATTATGAATGCTTTCCTATGTGACCAGCTGAATGCGCGCGCAGCTCTTGCCGCGCGTGCGCATTCAGCCGACGGGGCGGAACGGAGGAGGAGAGAAGGAGGAGAGCTCTCCGCCCAGCACTGGAAAAAGGTAAGTTTAAACCCCTTTGCCGGCCATGGAGAACTTCTCCTCTGCAAGTTTGCATAAAAGACCAGAACTGCAGTATCCAAATCATTATTTTTTACACCTCAAATCCATGCCAAACAAGGAGTCAATACCGCAGACAGCCCAGAAACCTAATGCATTTGGAGTGACAGTGTGTACGTAATCACAGGTGCCTTGCGCCCAACCTTTTTAAAGGTAAATATGGTCCTAAATCGCCACTGGCAAAGGGATCACAAAATGATTAATCCCAAAAGAGCACACTTCACCAAATGCACTTTCTTCAAAGTAAAAACCCTCCTCAATCTCTGCCAAAAAGGGAAATCACAAAGTAAAATGATTTACCCCCCATTAAAGAAAATGTCCTTAAATGGGAAACACGTTAAAAAAGGTCACTTATGGCAAAAAGTCTTATTACACCATCAACAATATTCTTCAAAATAATAATATTATATTATAAATCATGCATAAACTAATAATTCAGCCACAACATTAAAACCACCAACCTAATATTCTGTAGGTCCTCCTCATGTTGCTAAAATAGCTCTAATGCATCACGGACTCCACAAGACATCTAAATGTTTCCTGTGGAATCTGGCACATACATATTAGCAGCAGATCCTTTAAGTCCTAAAATCTGGGGAAGTTGGAGGAAGAGGCTAATCAAAAATATACTCCTCATAAACTAGACTTCTTAGCTACTAGCCTGCATGTTTTCTTTAGAAAAAAGTTGTTTCAGATGGTATATTATAGCACTAGAAGAAACGTACAACAAATGCAAGGTCATCCATTGAGACTGGAAGAAAGGTATTTTTGCTTACAGAAGATGAAAGGGCTCTTTACATTAATAACACTATATATGTGGAATTATCTGTTCAAAGGGATTTAAAAATAGCCAAGAGAATATTCAAGTTTATAATAATATGTTTGTAAACAGGTTGTTGATCCAAGGAGAAATCTGATTGCGATTATGGAATCAATAATAAATATTTTCTTTCCTTTTGTGGTATAATTGGCTTCAATGTGTGTTTTCTTTCCTTTGGATTTACATAAAAAATAAAGTATTCTTTATTTATGTTGTGCATTGTAATAGAAACTAGCTTGCTGTTTCACACAACAACCATAGCAACCATTTCATAAGACTTAGTTTGACAATTAAGTGGCATTGAAGTGATATTGCACATTTTTTTATTTTTACATAACAGAAACTAGGACTCAAGGGCTGGAGCTGGAAACACTGCTATTAGACTGTCATATTTGCCCTTGACTACATGAATTGACAAAGCTTGAGGTGCAAGTGATGAAGATAAGGCATGTCATAAACAAAACTATAGTAGTAATAGTATAGGTTAAAAACTGAAAATCTTAAACCAGCGCATCATAGTTAAGGGGCAGGGAGACTGTAATCAAGTGCCGGCTGGCTTGACTGTAAGCGATAAGGTATGGTTTCGCCTCGTGGACCCTAGTGCTTATGCTGGAGGAATGAAATGCTGCACATCCAAAAAAAAAAAAATGTAGGCATGACTAAAACAGGAACGGTTAAATTGTGTAAATTTTAAATAACTGCTTGATAGAGTGATGGCATACATAGAAACCAGCAGCTGTCAGAGTCACGATTCAGCCGTCACACTCCAGAGGCACCGGACAATCCCAGTGTGGCCTGGCTGCTTGTATGTGCCCAGTGCCAGTTGGTTGCGTACCCAGGCACTGTCATTATGCCAGCATAGTGAATACTGTGTTCTTTTCAGCTGTGTGAAATTCTTCTGGGCCACAGCCCAAGCAGGACTAAATAGGCCAAGACCTTTTGGTGTGCGGCTCACTGTGGCTGATATTTTGGAGCATGTTGACTGCTGCCATCTATCGTGGGCCACCTCTCCAGTTGGAGTCTTAGCTTCACTCCATGACCTAGACCAGCGGTAGGCAACCTTTTAGCAGCACTGTGCCGAAATATGATTGTGATGTCCCGTAGCGTGTCGGTCCTATTTCTTTAAATTGAGGTGTGCATGTTGCCATATTCTGCTTGTGTTATTTATACTGCATTTGCTTTGTATCGTTGTATTTGTGCATTTATGAGCTATCATATTGTATATGTTCATTAATAGTTTGTGGTATCATGTATAATACCTATGAATTTGGGCTGTGTATGGGGGCTACTTGTGGAATTGTGTGTGTGGATGGATATGTCACATTGTGTATTTGGTAGTGTGAGTATGTGTGGGGCTGTTTGGGGCATGTGAGAGGCTGCATGTGGGGTTGTGTGCATGTATGTGGATTGTTGGTGGTGTTGTGTATGTGCGGACTGTGTGTGTGTTTGATTTATTTGTATGAGGGGAGGGTTATTCTGCAGCTCTGAGGCTTCCCTGGGTTTTAGTGGGGACCAGGCTGGCCAGGTACAGCTCAAGGACAGAAGCTACAACAGGAAGCTGTGGGCTGCTCTACTCCAGTGTGGATTCCCATTCACAAGTGCTGGGAGGAAGTGATCTGATAAATGGAGGATTGTCCTTCACCACCTTTTCGTATTACAGATATCTGAAGTTTCACTGGGACCCCTGACAGGCCAGAGCCTATTTGGCTCTTGTAGCCTTGAGTGCCGTGCAAAGGCACCTCGAGTGCCGTGCATGGCACTAGTGCCATAGGTTGCCTACCCCTGACCTAGACGGTGAGTACAGGGGCTGGTGGTCACTCCTCTCCTGCCTGACCAGTAGCTGCGGGCTTCAGTCCAGTTTGTCCCGGATGTCAGCGGAGGCCCAAGTTTATGCATGGGTAAGGCCAGTCTGATCTCTGCTGCTGGCAATATGACACGAGGCGTCCGCCATTTTAAAGCCAAGAGTCCATGTAGCAGAGATAGGACTGAGGTGCAGCAGGTGCCTACTCTGCCTAAATGCACAGTCGGCTGCTTCCTAAGGGGCGCTAAGGTAGCTGGCCAGCCAGCTCTTGACGTACCCCCTGCCTTTGTTGCATATACTGCTTAGGGTATGCATACCTCTGATTGAGAAACAAGGTTTTTAAGGTTGAACTTGATAAGACTGGAGACTTTTTTTCAACATAGATGTTTTATGTAACTATATAGGCTATGGTGGGTGGGTTCTAGCACCACTCTCCAGAATGTTTGCCTCATTTTCTTTGCATACAAAATATATTTGGTTTAGTAACGAAGTTGATAAAATTAGTAATAAACTCAAATATTTATACTCATTTCCAATTCAAAAACAAGAAAGGTTGAGGGATGTTTAAAAATTTTTGAGGAATCTGAAGTGGTAAAATTGTTGTGCCAGGTAACTTTTAAATAATTTAGTTAAAATAGTAGATAAGTAGACAGTGTTACCAAGGGATAAATGGATCTTTACAAAGTGCACAAATGATACGTCATTAAACAGATGTAATGATTACAGCCTTTATTACACAGTTTTGTTAAAGATGTACCACTGTATCCCTTTTTTTTTTTTTTTGCTTAAAGGATCACTATAGTGTCAGGAAAACAAACCCGTTTTCCTGACACTATGTCATCCTTAATGGGCTCTCACCCTCAGGTTCCCCCTCCTACTGGGCTGAAGGGGTTAAAGCCCCTTCACCAGCTTACCTTAATCCAGCACCGGGCTCCCTCGGCGCTGGTGACCTCTCCTCCCCCGCCGTCAGCTCCCGAGTGGAGCAGAATGCGCATGCGTGGCAAGTGCCGCGCGCGTGTATTCAAACAGTCCATAGGAAAGTATTTCTCAATGCTTTCCTATGGACGTTCTGCACGCTGGATGAGAATTTCGCATCCAGTGTCGCAAAAGCGCCTCTAGCGGCTGTCAGGAAGACAGTCACTAGAGGTTGGGTTAACCCTGCTATGTAAACATAACAGTTTTTCCTGAAACTGCTATGTTTACATGTGAAGGGTTAAAACCCGAGGGACCTGGCACCCAGACCATTTCATTGAACTGAAGTGGTCTGGGTGACTATAGTGTCCCTTTAAAGTTTGTAACTCAGTTGTGATTGCACTGCAACTCACTGTTTTATCAAATAAACCTCTTAAGTATATGAAACCTCTATGATGTTGGCCCACAATGGATTTGTAAAACTGGCTTAGCGGTAGATGCAGTCACTAAATGTTCTGCTACATATATCTAAACACATATCACTTTAAATTTAAAAGGAAAGAAGATAAAACCAGCAACTTAATATTCTTAAATAATTTATTATATAATAATATTTGGTGTGTCAGGAAACATTGTAAAAGTGCAAGTATTATTCCTAATTAATATTTGTAACATCTATTGAAACATTTTTTTTTCCACATTTGATTCAATGTGTCAGTAAAAGTCAAATCAATGTCTTCCACTTCTGAAAGGCATTTAATATTGTGGCCATGCTTAATTATAAAATTTAAATAAAATTGATTTCATTTACATGAGCATCCAATTATGTATCAATAAGATAGAAACAATTCATGCCAGCAAGCTTATCAATGGATTACAACCCTTTGGTACCAGTGGAATCATGGGAGTTGTAATTTTCTTAAAGCTACTGAATGAGAGATTGGACTTCCTGCTCAAAGGCACCATTTTGCCATTACTCATATAGCTGCCTCTGTCCTGCATAAAGAGTGTTAATTCTGAGCCCTCAGCTTACTGCCACGCACGTTAGGTAGAATTAATATTCGTAATACAGAAGTGTAAATTCTGCATTATCAAAGAGGTGGCCATGTACAGCAGTCCTGTTCATTGTCAAACTTCTCTAAAACTGTTTTATAAAAGAAAGTGGAATGTCCCTATAGACTGGCAGTATTAAAACCATTATACCAAAGTGTAGTGGTTATGGTGCTTAGAATGTACAACATTTTTCTAAAAAGATTGTATCTTCAGGATTAATTGAATCATGCTGTCAATCATAGTTGTTTATCATATTACATAATCAGAATAATAGGCAAATGACCATGTTTGATTACGACTGCTTGTTGCACAAAGCCAGGGATATCTGGATTTGCTCCTAAATATCACACAGTGGTATGATTAAACACAAACCATTATAAAATAATGGGTCATTTGAGACTTTTTAACCAACAGAATCAAAGAAGTAGTCATGAGAATTCTGAACGCAGTATTATTTCTCAGAGAATTTAAAGAAACACAAACTGTTGCATACTGTATATGTTATTACTAACATGAACAGGTATCCCATATATCAAAATAAAACCAATAATTGCTGACTGAATTCCATTAATGTGACAGCTTGACCTGCAACCATTTTGTGTTACAGATCTAATAAAACAATCATGAAAATCATCCAGGAAAGAAAAGTTCCGGGAACTCCAGAGCTCAGTAAGAGGCACATTTTTTAGAACCAAGTGTTCAAAGCAGCAATGTTTCGACCCAATAATGGGTCTTTGTCAAGCTGAAGATGATCATTGACTAATATGTAGCGATATGAAGCTACTATGTTTTACAGAGTTTAAATTTATAAGTTCTACTATATCGACAGTAAAATTGCATATTTTCTTTAGTTTATCTGTCACTCCAGTCCTATTTTCATTAATTTATTAATTACCCAACTAGGATAGTCATACAACTGTACTTATGCATGGAAGACAATTTTATCTTTGCTAATAAATATAAATAGAAGCATAGGACAATTGTTCAACTGTGCTGCTGCCCCAGATTACATAGGCAAAATATGAAATTGTTGTGGAAAGAAAAACAAGAAATAAAAAAAACAAAAACAAACAACAAACAACCAATGGGAGAGGAAAGCCAATACACTTTAAATAGAAGAGAGAGCACAAAACTGATAGAAAAATGTTAATTTTAAATAAGGTTTAGTAATTGTATATACATTTATGTATTTACATACTTATATAACCACATTAATTACACAAAACACTGTATAGATACATTTAAAAGTAATCAAAATTAACAAATAACAGTTAAGAGACATTATCATATATTATAGCAGGGAAAATCCTAAAAGTGTTTTGAAGATAGCACCAATTCTAGAAATATATAGTACACAAAGTCCTTTTGTTTGCACTAGCCGTATAATTGTTTAAACTTGTAGCACTCATTGCAATAGCCACTGCACTTGTTGTTCCCATAGTGGTCACAGCCTGGAGCGTGGCATCGCTGTTTTGTAATGTCTTCTCCTGACGGTGGTTTGTGACCATTTCTATGCTTACACTGTTCACAGACATCTTCACTTCGGCAGACTACTGCGTTGCTGCAGAGACTTCGGGCACAAATTTTCATCTGGGAGTTTGTATGCTTTGAAATCCTAGTTTGTCCCATCTTCTAAAAATAAAAAAAATGAAAATCATACAATATTTACTTCAGTATGTCTTTCTGTTTTACTGTACAGCATTGCTGACAAGCAATAATGTAGATCATAAAAATTCTTCATTTAATTACCATTGGGCTTTCTTTACCAGAATAATGTAACTAAACCAAAGATGGAGGCACCATTTTTGCAGGATAAACAGGAGTGGATTCCTAAAGTTAGTTGATTTTATTTTTCAGAAATCAAAAACATTTTTTGTTAAACTAACTACAATATTAAAAAAAAATAGGAAGCAACAGTTTATCTTTAAAAAGTTAAATGTACATGCACCATAAGCACCTTTCACTACTGTAATGGGCATAAAGCTAGAAGAACCAGGAGCAAACGTTTATTTCCGAGCATGGGTTATAACAGCAGTAATCTGTTAAAAAAAGCCAGTCAGGCAACCCAGAACAGTTCGCTTGGGGTTGCCAGTGTTCATTTTGTCTTTAATTTGTATGTCTATGGGATGCATTCTCTTCCCAGCAAAGAGATCTGGACATTAAACTGCAGCTTTTTCGAAAGTAATACACAGCCTGGTTCACTAAGCCATATAGTATGGCTACTGTCCGCTGATCGATCATTTCCAATCATCCTATGTGATAACTAGAACTGCTTATTGAGGATAAATGACTCATCCCATTACAACCTACTGTGCAGAGGATTAAGTGAGAAAAACTGTTTCCACAAACCAGAATAAGATGCTCTTCGCTGACTAAGCAGTGCATTGAAAAACTCTTTAAAAGAGGGTAAGTAACTTCTATTTGGTCCTTTTTGGTACAGTCCAGCAATTTGTGCCAGATTAGAGTTCACTAAAGTCACTGTAACATTTGTGAATTATTCTCATTTATTTCAAGCACTGAAATACAGTAAAAAAACAAACAACATACTAATGCAACAAAAAAAATAACTTCTGTATTCATATTTTTTCTCACCTCTGTTAGCCTTAGCATACGGTCATCAGCATGCCTGGCCTCTTGATAACGCTGATTCTGCGCCTCAATGAAACACTTCTGGCAGTAACCTTCAAACAGTGTACTCCCAAGTGTGCTGCAAGCTTGTCCTAAGCAATGAGACATGTTTTTGAAAGCAGCAGCACTGACATTATTTTGACCAGAGACTGAGGGAGGTTTTGGGGATCGTCTTGAATGAACTCCTGAGATTATGGAAAACACAAAACAGAAATGCACAAATTAAATGCAGGTATTTAGACCACAACAAAATTCGAACATCTCTCCCTTAAACATATTATGAATACATCATATATATTGTGCTGTAGATAATGTTGGTGTTTTATCACTGAACTACTAGTAATCCACATTACAGCCCATTGTTGATGAAAAGTATCCTTGTGAATATGCGGTATTTGTATCTGTATTGAACATATTACATGCACAGATATGTACAACTGTATTAAAGGGACACTCTAGTCACCAGAACAACTACAGTTTATTGTGTTTGTTCTAGTGAGTAGAATCATTAACGTCAGGCTTTTTGCTGTAAACAATGTCTTTTCAGAGAAAATGCAGTGTTTACATTACAGCCTAGTGACAACTTCACTGGCCACTCCTTAGATGGCTGCTAGAGGTGCTTCCTGAGGCAGTGCTGCACAGTGTGACTGCCATTCAGTGTCTCCACCCTCTGCATGGAGACACTGAACTTTCCTCATCGAGATGGATTGATTTAATGCACCTCTACAGGAGATGCGGATTGGCCAGGGCTGTGTTTGACATGTGCTGGCTCTGCCCCTGATCTGCTTCCTTGACAGTCTCAGCCAATCCTATTTGAAAGCATTGTGATTGGTTTAGATAATCACTTCTGATGTCAGCCAAGCAGGCAGATCAGGGGCAGAGGCTGCAGACTTGAATACAAGTAAGATTTGACTATATTTAGGGAGGCAAGGAATGGGGGAGAGGGACAAGATGGAGGTTTTAACACAATAGGGTCAGGAACACATGTTTGTGTTCCTGACACTATAGTGTTCCTTAAACTATAACTGTAAAACAAATGGACATTGGGATGTCAACAAAATTATGCATAACAAGACAAACAGAAGAAGAAAAAAGGTATTTTTTTTCACATAAAATCAATCAGCAAAGCACATATACAAAAATATGGGTTTTTACACATATAACACAAACAACATACCATTATTGGTTTGAAATTCAAAGAAACATATCGTGCAGAAGCCTTCATTCTGAAGCGTTCCAAAAAATGGACAGCCAGATTTTCTACACTTTTGATTAACTGTTCTTTCTTCTACAGTAAAAGGCACTATTGACTGTATAACTGCAGGTGGCTCTCGGAGTTCTTGGTTGCTGGTTTCTAGACCTGCTAATTGAACTAGACTCCTTGATAAACTAGCAGGTTCAGAGATTGACCTCTGATGGACAGCTGGTGGGAAGCTTGAGCTGGTAGAATGTTCTGTAGTCCTTTTGAAGCAAGAGCTGCAGATACCATTAAAAGTTCGTGTGGTATTCTTTAAACAGACATTACAATGTATAATGTTGCTATTTCTTGTCCTTTCAATACAGTTGAGATGGGGGTTTTGTTTGGAATTATGACAGCGATCACATAGTCCATTGAGCCCCACATTTAATGTAAAAGGACAGTCAGGAGTTTTACATTTCATTGCATTAGTTTCACTAAAGAGAAAAAGGCTAGGAGCAGTTGCAAAAGCAGAAAGTGGCCGCACATCTGTATCTCCTGCCATTTGTCTTGAGAGATTATAATATTCTTCTCCAGCTGTAACAGATTCAGTCTTTTCTTTGTTAGATTTACCACTTGTCTTGTTTTCGGAACACTCGTGGCAGTAGGGTTTGGTGCTCACAGACATGTAAAAAGGACAATTTGGAGTCTTACATTTCACTTCTAAAATTGACAGATGATTTAAAGAAATCTCAAATTTGCTCTTGGCACCAGTTCCGGTGCTGTTTTGCCCTGAAGTCTCCTGCCACCTCTTGTACTCGTGTTGTGCCAGCTTTAAGTAATCTTCCACTAAATTTATATCATTTGGTAAATTGCCTTCATCCAACCTATAAACAAGACAGTTTTGACTTTTTATAGCATTTGTAGATACATATATTCTTTTGTACATTCACATACATGTACAAATACATATTTCTATACACACAAATATACACCAGCTAAGTCTGAAATTGGTGCCCACAGACTGCACCATCCATTATTACTCATTAATTAGAAAATGAGAATAATTGCAGGTGACAGAATTCTAAAACATGATATGCTAGATTCTAATACTCTATAAGTATACTTTGTAATCATACTATTCTAATATTCTGTGTGTCAATGTCACTTCATTGTTATTATTATTTTTTTTGCAAAGATACCTAGTGACATATTTGATATATTTACATATTACTATATAAACATATACAATATTAAAATAAATTGTTATGCATCATATGGATAAGGTCCACTCATAAGGGTATCCACAGAAATACAGAATAAAATCTGAAACACAATGCCTGTCTGGGCTAATTTGCATGCAAAACTGGGAATTCTGTGAGAATTGTGAAAACATTATTTCTCAGAAATACTGTGCCCAAGGTGGCTTTTCCCAATGTCACACTTGAAATTTAGAGGAGAAATGAGGAACTAAAAAAAGAGCTTCACATCTGTCAGCAAAAATAATAAATACAAATTTAAAACTAAAATACCCCATAAGCGAAAGTGAGACTAATAGGGTTATTCACAAAATTATGAATTGTTGGTACTTCTAAGTGAATTTACAATTTTATGCCAAAATAGCCCAACTGGATACATTCTCCATGTCAACTTTTTTTTCCCTGTTTGGGCACTTTTGCATAAAATTTGCAATAACTCACACTGTGAATAAAGACTGTTTAAGACCTTATTTA
Organism: Pelobates cultripes; assembly: GCA_933207985.1. NCBI lineage: Eukaryota > Metazoa > Chordata > Amphibia > Anura > Pelobatidae > Pelobates > Pelobates cultripes. The sequence continues at coordinate 205,725,735 of OW240913.1, read as the reverse complement.
GGCAAGAAGACGTTCCAAATATATTCTAATTAAGAGGAATGTTTAAGTAGTCATTTCAGTGTCACTGACCAGGCAGCATTTATTAAATGATTCGTTCCAAGCTCCCAGCATTGCACGGGAATTTCCAACATCAATAAATACTCTTTAAGCAGCTTCTCTTTCAGTTTCTCCTCACGCTCTGTCAAAAAATGCACGTTCATGTCTGCAAATGTCCGTCCTTCATAAAAGACCAATGGGACAGCTCGTATCTCTGTTAGGTAAACCACATTTCATATGAATATTTTGACATGTGATCAAAAAACATTCCACCAACATGAACAACTGCATATATGTATTAACAATTACGGTCTAACAGCATCAACACCAATATTTTATTTGTAAAAATATTTTATTTATAAAATATTTTACCAGGAAAGATACATTGAGATTTCTCTTGTTTTCAAGTATGTCCTGAGTAATATATATCCTTAGCAAAAAAAAAAAAAAGGAGAGCAAGAGAGAGAAATATGATAGATAGATAGATAGATACAGACATGCACACAAAAATATTGAGTATAGAAAATATAACGGTAAAGGAAATTGGATCTGGTAAGGACATGACTTGTGAACTGCTATAGGATATATGCTGAAAATGACTAATTTACCTATGCTTTATACAGAGAACTAGGATCTAAGCATATAAAAAAAATTAAAACAACATTCTGTTGGCACTTCATTTAGCTGGTTCTGTGTCAGTAGTAGTAAATTGAAAACCAAATTGGTAAAATGTAGGTCATAGCAGCCACGTTTTCATTACAAGGGATTTAGAATAGATTTAATTAAGAAACCAGATGTAAGACCTTACAGATTGCTTTTGGAGCTTTCAAATATATACAACTTCTCTATAAAACTAAAGAAAAGACAAATATATACATACCAGGTCCACTGTCTTTCATAGTTACAAGAGGTGCAAAGTGTTGGCAGTCATATCCAAGAATGATAGGGTGCTTATAGCATTCCTGTGCAGGCCAATGAAGAGGTAAATAAATTCCACCCACACTTAGAGGGGAAAAACTGGAGCCAGAGTCCAAGGTTCTCATAACCTTATCTATTCAGGAAGATAATCCGACACAATTTCAATCATTTTCTGTTTTAGCACCACTTGTAATTCTAAGCACTGATAATTACAGTCTGCAAATATTTCATGTCACTCAGCTAGGTAAAGCTCACATATTCATAAGGACTGTGAAATATATTCACCTGAAAGAACGATAATAGGCCTCCGAAGGATGTTAACTAGGACAAATATGTGTATTTCCTCAAGGCAATTATATTGGAGCCCACTTCGGCCCTCAGATGTTTCAGCTGATGCCATTTGGACAAGATGTTCCCATTCTTCATCCCAATTCTATGAATTAAAACCAAAGTCAATGCCGATTTGCTTTTATTGAAGACCCATAACTACCTTAATTTGGTATTAAAATTAAATATCAATGATCTCTGAATGATATTCACAAGAAATGTGTTGGTCACAATCCCACAGCAAGTTAAGGTGCAACTCTATCATAGCATTAGTCATAGAAAAAACACAAACAAAAATAACCAACCTGTTCAATACAGTTTTTCTTCGCATTAATATTACCAACAAATGGAAATATGTATAAATCTCTCTATATATTTTACTATCACTATAATACTATTGTGGTTTTGGTTTATTTGTACACAGAAAAAACATTTAATAAAATATAACTTTCTTACCTTCGTATTGTAACGCAGTCCTGTTTGTACAAACTCTACGGACTTTATGCATTCTAATTGCCAACGATACTTGAAGTTTCGAGTATCTGTAGTCCTCAAGACATCATACAAGGTCTTTCTCAGCAGAAGGTCCATGTCCTGAACACCCCACATATACATAGAAGTGGCATGCATTAGACAGTTCCCATCACCTGGAAGACAACAACAGAAAAAAAAAAATGTAAAATGCATATTTGCCGGATCACCAAAACCAGCCAGCCCTCACCCTTCCACACACCCTGTCACACTCCCCACATTCACCCCCTCACCGCTCAACTGAGTCTCTGCCCTAGGTAAAAAAGTCAAGCTTCGCTACTGGTACTGACTTCAACCAGAGGGAATCTCTCTGGTGTTGGATTATGGTAGGATAATTGGGAAGATGGGGTTGGAATGGTAGGAAAATTATACATTTGGGGTATCATTGTATTTGCAAACAGTATCAGAATACGTATATGGGGTGTGGACAGTAGTAGGACACGTAATCTGCAAATTTTGCAAAAATAAAACACTTGTACAAAAAAATATAAAGGTTTGTAATAAAATGATTAAAAGTGTCAAAATGCTCTTAGTTAAATAGCCTAGGGGATGCACTTTCTACAGTTAGTTAGAATAAGTTACTGCAAACCTTGAGCATAAGAAAACAGGTTTTGATTCATGCATACATAAAAAATAAATGTCAAGATAACCGCCCCTCCCCACCCTCTCCGCCCTTATTAGAGCTTAATGCGAGGGAAGCCTGGTAAATCCCTCATAACTGGTCGAACTATTCTTAAATGGTTTGACTTCTTACATTAGGGGTACCAGGCAGTGTTAAATTTTGTCAAATAACAATTGTAGTCAGATTTAAGTTGATTAAATATTTCAAGATTGTCTACTAAAACTTGACTTTAAAACTATTCAGATAACTAACATATGACTTAAACAGCTTTTTAGTCAAAAGACTATAACTAAAACCTAATTAAAATTGGCAGCCAAAATTAACACTGGTACCAGGGCACTGCGGACACAATAACCACCACAGTGGACTACAGTGGTTATGGTACTTGGAGTGTTCATTTAACTTTTTACATTTCATTTTCCTTGGGGAGGCCAGTTTATTCATTAAGCTAGAGCTTTCAAAGGAACAAAGACATGTATTAGAATCCGTTAAAAATCAAGCGGAGCTCAAAACGCAAAAATCTGTGCTCAGCAAAGTTAGTGTCCCATTAACATGACATTTAGGCAGTTTAAGGCACTGAATTATTGTAGAGCCCTAATTTCCATCAATTTTGGTTATGGAGGATTATGTTTTTGTATTTCATTAAAATATAAAGAGAACAGTTTATTCCACCACTTCACTGGATTGAGCATGGTTTGTTTTAATTCCAACAAAACCAATAACAAAAGTTTAAAGTACAAACATTTTCTGTTCGGTCATTGCATTTAAATATATAATATTTTTTTTTCATCTTCGTTTAACGGTAAACTATGAATGATTTAGCAAGTAGTGTATTAATCTGAGTCATGGAAATGTGACTGTAGTACTTTTTATTCTTAATCCTGTGACTATGACTGATACACTGCTGGTCTCACCGGCTCACCTGACTAAAATGATACGTTGGTGCCATGACTCAGTGATATTTATAGTGTGTGGATTTCCTCAGGAGTTTACAGCCTCATCCTGGTTCTATCAAGCTATATAACATTTCAAACATTAGAATTTTATGAAAAATTACATAAAATAGGTTTGTTAATGCTTTGGTTATTACTATGTTTGGCTGCTTATATCTTCTTGAATATTGGAAATTATTTTTGTTTGCTGCTTTATTGTTATTTTCACACACACACGAGAAAATATTGTGTATTTAATCAGACTTGTCAATAAGCAACGAGATATAAAATGTGTTTCTTTGTAATGAATGCCCAGTTGCTGTAGCCAAATTGGTTTTAAAAAAATGCATCTTGTCTAGTATAGTGCATATTGATTAAGTCTTATTGATGCTTTAATAATAGTTAATACATTAAAAATGCAACAACTACCCAGCTCAGCACCCCAGAGGGCAACAAAGAACCCCTTACATACATTATACAATGGGAAACAGATCTACAACAGATCTTAGAGGGTGGTGAATGGCAGGATATCTGGGAAGCAGAAGCCAAGGTCTCCGTTTGCATGGTGCTCCAAGAGCAATCATACAAAACTCTCATGAAGTGGTATACCACCCCAATCAAACTATGCAGAATGGGTAAAACTCTCACAGATGATTGCAGGAAGGGCTGCTGTGCGAGGGGCACCTACATCCACATGTGGTGAACTTGTCCATGGGTAGAGAGCTTTTGGTCAGCAATAGAAAAACTGATTACAGACGTACTGGGGAGACCGGTCTGTAGGGACCCTTGGATCTACCTACTGGCTAAGCCACTAGATGGACTTACAGCACGAGAAATTAGTGAACAAAATAACACTAGCGGCCAGAAGAGCATTAACCCAACAATGGCTTAATGTCGACATCCCCCCCTCTCGACAAAGTTATCACTAAAATAAAGGATAACTTTCTCATGAATAAACTGAGAGTGCAGGTGCGTAATACCTATGCTTCTATAACAAGGTGTGGCAGCCGTGGGAAAGGTGGAAAGGTGCAACAACACGCAGAGGGATCCGACAGGGTCACCCATGCCAATGCTTTGCACCAAAGCCCCAGTGTCCCCACAATTACATTTTCTCTACCCTTTCATATAAGTCCCCAACCCCTCCCTCTTTTTTCCTCTATACCCATATAATAAAAAAATCAGTTTAAGATGGAGCCAACCATCAGATGGGCATACCAAGTGATCTTCTCCTTATTCACCTTTGTCTACCACAGCAGGAGCCCAACTAAATTGGGTCTACATCTAAACTGTTTATTATGTTGTAATGCAATATATCCTGGCAAATGCCAACCTCAATTTACAAGATGTAAACTTTACTACATACCTTTTCTATGTACATCATGTATGCAATGCTGCATTTTTTACTTATAAAGAATTACAAAAAAAAAAAAATAGAAATGCAACAGCTAAACAAAACATTTAGACTTTGTGGGCACATTTTCTTATTGCTATATGACTGGCAGCAGGAAAGAGAAATCTTGCCAGACAGTGCCATAGGTAAATAAATGAATACCACTGAGCATTCGTACAAGTTCTATATTGTGCATGAGTTAAATCACGTGTATGCAGGCATGACATCTCCAATATTGCAATTACGCACATTTATTTTCCCATGGAAAGCACTGACAGAATAATAATGCTGGGAGAATTTACGCTGAGATCCATTGATACTGTAAATTACAATATCTGTGAATTTCCACTGTCCTCATCTGTCCTTTTCTTTTGCAAATGGAAGCTACAAAATTCACTTAGGTTCCGCAGAACTTGTTTGTTTTGCAAAACCAGGAATACAGCCTGCATATACAGTAAGGCAAAGTATTTTCACTTTATACTTTAATATGCATGACAAGTGTCCAGGTACTTGGTAACAAAACACTGATAGCAAAACTATTAATGAAAGTCACAGTACATGTGATTTGCAAAATATTTTAGACTACATAAACAAAAAGCAAAAGAAAAAGAGTGCATTGGTAGGGAAATTTTACTTTAACTCTGAAACCCCCTTCACTAATCTTAGGTGGTGTAAACATCTTAAAGAGAACATTTAAAAGGTATACATCTTTCTTTTTAATTATAAAAAAAAAAAAGGGGAGGGAGTTCGTCACTATAGGTGGTACCAATTGCACCTTGGTCTTGGACCCATTGAATATCAAATAGACTAGAGTAAGCAAGAAATCCCAAAGAGAGATTTCTATGAGGTATTTAGAAAGGAATAAATATTTAATGGGTATGAAACTGCTACAGAGTATCCAATGGCTCATTTAGGCTTTATTGATCATTGCCAAAATGCCAAAGTGACCTTAATGGATAGCAAGTATACCTAATGTTAAAAAAAATAAAAAATATAAAAAAATAAAAAAATAAAAAAATAAATCAGGGCTCAAGTCCTGCAGGAATGCATGGGAACGATGTTCTTGCACTTTTTCCACAGCAGGAACACCGTTCCAGTTTGTGGTCCTGCAGGACTTGTTTGCCCATGAGGCAAGCAAGGCATTTGCCTTCTTAGCCTCAAGGCAGGCGGGCTGCAAGGGAACGCTGATCTGTGAGCTTTCCCTGCTCAGTTCCCTTGCGCGCCGCAGAGTGATGCCGGGAGCTGGAATATGTCGTAATTCCTGCATCACGTCTGGAGTTTAACCGCCTGCCTGCCTTCCTTCCTACCCGCACAGACCGGCCAGTAGCCCCACTGGTAAAAAATCCACCCAGCTCTCCCAAATGTAGGGAGGATGGGTGAATATTAAAAAATAATCTGAGTGTTTGGGGGAAGTGTGTGTGTGTGTGTGTCTGGCTGTCACCTCACAGTCCCCCCTCCCCACCTTACAGTTATCCCCACCCTGTCACCCCCTCCATACAATATCACCATCTCCAATTACTTTCAGCCTCTACACACTGTCACCCCTTCACCCAGATATTATATATATATATATATATATATATATATATATATATATATATATATATGTGTGTGTGTGTGTGCGTATCATTTTTCTTTTGGGGGGTGGTGGGGGGGGGGGATCTTGGGTGAGTTCCCACAAGTTATTCCCCAGGACTTGACCCCTGAAAAAAATGGTAGCCATCCAGGAGTTCAGATGAATCTCTTCATTCTATCTACATTGTATAATTAACACAGACATGTATCTAATCTCTCTTTATTTAGGGGGAGAAAGTCTATTCCCTGCATAAGATTAGATAAGGCTGTGAAGTTTTGAAACAAAGGGGAGGATTCACTAAATTCCTATTACAGTTACAAGGAAAGTACCATAGGGGAGGACAATTTACATGATATCAAGGTAGAAAAGAGCAAGAGAATAAATCTTAAAATGGTATCCACAATATCCCTCCACAATGTGAGGGATAGCTATATCCCAAATTTAAAGGAGTGGTATAATGTTAGATGAACAGGTATTGCATTACTATAGGTAGTGAGTTGGAGGATGAGGAGATAGATATATTTTCACTTCACAATAGTTACAAAGATAATAAATGTCAAGCTACATATGCTTATATTAAACTGGAGTACTAGCAAGTCTACCAATTGATCCCAGATTAGTCCTTGATGTCAAAATAATCTCCTTTATAAGCTACTCCTCTGGCGGACCCTGATCTATTGGTCTCTAAGGCTAACTACTGATCCATGATAGTTCAACTAAATCTCTTTAACCACTTCCAAATCTGGCTGACCTTAATTCACTGATCACTAGAAGCTACACGTTGGTGGGTGTTAGATGCTAGTTACTGCCGCCATATTAGCCATCTACCTTCCTGTTCCCATTAAAACATCAATTAGAGAAGTGCAAACTGTGACTAGTGCTTAGTGCAAAAATAAAAATAAGTAAAAAGAAACCCGACGCGCGTTTCAGTGCTTATGACGGCTTATCTTTTACACTGAAGGACTAAGAGGGACAGAGAAATTGTACCCGGACCACTTCAATAAAATTAAGTGGTCTGGGTGCCTATAGTGTCCCTTTAAGCACAGATTAAGGTAAAAATAATGGTAATCTAGTTGCAGTCTATGAACATACATTTCATAAGCACGACACAATGCCTATGTACCCTCTTTCTGCAGGTCCAAATGCTCTCAGAGTCATTATTACAATGGTATACAGGAAGACGTGCCAAAATGGGATACACAAATGTTGTGTATACAATATGCGATCATATGCCGTAACTAAATTCCATTATCTGTACTTGAATCAGGTGGTTTTGAAAACTTTGTGTATATTAAAGCCAATTTAAAGTAGAGTATGCTGAATTTTGTATGTTATATCTATTGGTCATGGAGATACTTTTTTTTTTTTGTCAATCTTTATTTATGGATATTCTTGATTACGTTTATGAACAAAATAAAGAAACATTAGTATACTATACAAGTTGCAAGAAATGAATAAAACAGGATCATCAGTCTAAAGGATAAACAGTTTTAGCAAATTACAGAGATAAAAGTGATACAAGTGCTCTCTTATAGCAGACAACCACAACTTTGCCCCATGCATCGGATGTCAGTACTTGTAGAACACAGTTGTTCACACTCTCTTTAACAAGGACCCGCCTAGGACCACAGCGCAGTGCGGTCCCCACTTTGTGGTAACCATCCACGGGAACGGACTACAATTAAAGCACTTGAGCAAGTGCAGGAGCTAGCACAGAGGTCCACGAAATCGAGGAAGGTATGAAGGAAGAAAAAGGTGGGGAGGAAAGAGAAAAAACAAAAACACATTTCTGCACATATTTCTCTTAAGTGTAGTAAATAGGGCTACGACATGTGGTGAGATTACCAAATCCGCACTGTCTATTGTCCAAATGGCTCCCCATTTGCACATTCCCACTTGTTCACCCTCACCTGTATACGTATCATTTTATTCAATCTATTATATTTATATTATGTCACAGTTTATCTGTAACACAGGCTAAAGATCTGAAAGTGCCAAGGAAGCACTAGTCCAAATGTAATTTAGTGGTCATGAATCTTTTTCTGAGTACACATAACATGGTCTTTCCTACGCTGCATTAAATGTGACACGATAGGCACCCAGACCACTTCTTTGAGAAGTGGTTTGGGTGCCATGGTCCTCTAGTTTTAATTCTGCAACTGAAAACTTTTGCTTTTCTGCGGATATTAACATTGCAGGGTTGAAATTATTCCAGTGGAAACTCAACAATCATAGAAATCAATTGATTGACACAGTGTGGCATTTTGCCGTGCATGCAGAATTGCCACTCAATGCTATTCATAGATCAAAAGACTAAAGGAGAAACAGATTTATATTCATACAAAACTAAATACTCAAAAACATTAAATATTTCCCTGATGTGCTCACTTCATACATTAGCAAACATATGGAACTTAGGCTGCTACAAATCAGAGTTGGAAGGGGGATTATTGCTAAACTACATTCACTCAAAACATACCTATATTATAAATCTACAGTTAAGCTTACTCAGAACATTTGATGCAGCAATAATTAAAGAGATTCTACAAGCTGGAATTAATCACTTTTTTTTTTTTTTTTTTTTACAAAAGGGATTGAAAATAAAATATGCAAAAAAAAAAAAATCCTTAAAATAAAAAGGGACTCTTGAGGTTAATAACGGTCCTGCTAATGCAGTACAAACAGAAGGTAGACCTTGCTAGGAAGAGACTCCCCAAATCAGAAGCCGCTTATTCTGATGTATGGGTTAGGATCTTATCTTGTAGACTAATCTCCAGCACAATTTTAATAGGGTATGTATCTTCCAGCCATAGTTCCACTCAAGATACAGGGGAATTACTCAATATGTTGAGAGCAGCAGTTTGAGAACGTGGCAATGTATGGACCACATAAATCACCAACTGCACATTCCAATAAAGCTGCACTGAAGAAGAGAGATAGCGATCTGGCCAACCAGACAACCTGGCAAATAAGGAATTTAAATTTTGCCTTTGACTTTTTTGTAAGTATCCACAGTTATAAGATTATCTGGGAAGGGCGACAAGTAGAAGGATATCCTCTGCACTATAACATTTGCAATGATTCAAGTTGCAATGGTGCTTTGAATGACCCTTTAAATCTGCTTGCATGTTGCTGCTTATGGTCAGAATACAAGTTATTACATCTTTATAGCACATTTCAATACTAGTAAACTAAGCGCAATTTAAAAATCTATGACTAAATCAAAGGACAGACCATTGCTTTAATATTATGTAAATGGGAAAGATTGTTATGGCTGGACACTGCACATGCATCAAACTGTGTTTAGGTGCAATCCCTATGCAATGAAAATGTGCTTTCTGTGGATGATGGGATAGTAGTCAAACATTGTCCATCTTTAATGGGTTATGCTCATCTCAATTCATCTTCACTAGCCATGAAGTTAGTCCTAGATGTAGGTAAGAACACTGCCCAACTTAATTTACATTCAATGAATTCTTTACATGTTTTCTCCTTTTTATTTCTTTTAACTCAATGGAGGTTGGCAAATGCAGAACAAATGCACCGTCTATTTATAAAATAAACAGGTAAAATTTCCCTTGAAAAGTCTAGAACAATGATGAGATTTGTTTTATCGCCACATTTCATTCTTACAGAGAAAAATCAGTATGAAATTCCCTGCCTGTCACTTGGAATTTCCCAGTGTTCAGCTATGTGCTTAACGATTGGGTAACAATTATTGTTGTTTTTTTTTTCTACTCTTTCAACACTGATACAGACTGGACTTTCCAAAGGGGCGGGGTAAGGTCTTGCTGGAATGTATATTCATAAGGCAAGTGAAATCCCTAAAACCAATTAAAAGAAGTCTTTTTTTTTTTTTTAAACCTTCTTGCACTTGTGCAGTTTCAGTTTTTATAGTACTGATTTCTTCCTCATTTTCTACATTCTCAATTACCTTCCCGAAAAGGCATTCAGATAATATCTGCTGTTAACCCTATAGGCTTTCTTGCAGTGTATTGTGCCTCATTCTTAATGTTCCTGATCGGCTTTTAAAAAGAGCATTTACTTTCCTATAATGTTAACTGCTCTTGATCAATATATTCATTCTTAAAAATCTCTGGTAAGTCAACATGAAAGCAGTGGCCGCTGAACCCCAAAAAACAAACAAACAAACAAACCAAATTATACCCAGTATTTTGATTTAAGATTTTACACTTTGAAAGAAAAAACAATTAAAAAAATAATAAGGAATTACCAAGATAAGTATGCTTGCAAGGTATTTAGCAGCCTTTTTTTTTTTTTTAAATACATATTTTAATTCTTTAAAAAAAAAACACAACCACAAAACATAAGTCAACAGAGAAAATATAAATCACATATTTATTCTTACCATTTGTCTTTAGAGGGACAAGCCTTTTAACTTCCTTGCAGGCATTGAGTTTTTTTTGAGACTCCAGTGCGATCTGCATAGCTCTGTCTACAAGACAGTTCTGTAGTATTTCCCGAAATTGAGAGCAAAATTGGCAAATCATAAACATTTCAATAGTGTATTGGTGCATGGTTTTAAAATGATGAATGATTCCATTGCTTGGCTTGACGATATCTTGTGGAGTTTTATCTCTGATTTTTATAGCTTTTAACATGTTACTCATGTATAGATCCTGAGGAAGACCTTGCTGGTTTGCCATCTCGCTGTGAAAATGGAAGAAAAAAAAAAGTCAGCTGTCATCTGGACAATGATTTTGTACCTGGGAGGTAGTAAAATTGAATGAAATCCCCTAAAGTTACAAAACAACCAATGCAAGTTTCCGAGATTTCATAAATGAAAGAAAAAAAATTAGTCATGCATTTCAGAAGTAATTTATGTATTTAAAGATAAGAAATAAATATACATGGGGAAGTACTGCATAATTGACACATTCATTTCTTTATTATGCCAACTTCATTCTTACAAGCAATTACACAATATTTACAGTGATAATTACAGTAAAAATGACAAGGGTTACTGATTTAGGGTTGCAAAAAAATTCACTTATGAAATTTCCAGTGATAAAAAGTAAGGTCAAACTAGATACGCTTGTAAAGTACAAAGGACTTGCAATCTAGGATTTTAATTGTATTTGTTTTATTGGAAAAAAATTAATTAAAACACCAGGGTTAAGTTTTAGAGAGAAGGATGTATACAAAAATAGAGAGAACATTGGAACATCGTTATTTTCTAATGTGAGAACTGTTGATAATTGAAAATGAATTTCAAGCTAAAGGCCTGAATACTTTAGAATGTATCCAGTTTGACTACTTAGGCCTTAAATTTTAAATTGACTTTGATTTTCTGACCATTCTCACATACGGTAAGTGAATAAACCTGACTGCGATTTGTACAATAATCTATACTAATGGAGTGCAGCAAATGGATACTGAGCAGAAATATATGGTAATTATTTGGCCATTTGGAGTAAAATAGTAAACAATGTCATCATTGAAATATTGAAACAACGAACTTCAATATTTCAATTTAAGAAAAGTTTCAAATTTTGTAAGATATTTCCAAGGGTTTTTGATGAATAGGGTTCAAATTGCTTTAAACCTTTGGATTACATCTGAAGTGCAGTTTAATTAGCTGAAACAGATCTACCTGCTACATTGGAATTACGTACAGTGAAAATATTATGACTGCAATTTTTAAGCAAGCAGTTAGGCTAAAAGGACACACTGCTTGTGCAGCCATTACTTTATTTTTTTTGTTTCTGCATTGTTGAGGAAGAAGGAAGGTGAGGAGGTGAACCGTCTGTAAAAAAACAAAACAAAACAGAGGCTGTGGAATTGGGAAACTGATCAAATGTAAAATATACAAGTAAGACTTGGCTACAATGCTCAGTGAATTCCATTTTCTGTGAATGAATATACAGTGTAACTATCTGAAATATGTGGGAAATAACCTGATTTCATTATACAATGAATTTCCTAATCCCACTGGATGTGGGATAACTAGTGGACAGATTCCAACCCAAATAATTAACTGGTAGTCAGATTGCAGCCCACATCATACGTTAATTAAACCATGGGATAGGAGAAGAGAACAAGTCGTGAATGTTGTTTGTTACCAATATTATAACTAATAGGGCTAACCAGGAATTGCCAAGAATTGACAAATTTATTTTAAATTTTAGTTCAAAAGAGGCAAATTGTAGGGGGGGTGGAGCTTGCATCTGAACCAGAGCGGACGCCATTCACCTTGGCTCTGCTGGAAATCGCTTAAAAAGCCTCTTTTTAGAAGCTAACCCCTCACCTGCACGCGTATATCGCCAGAATACACACCTGTAGCAACGTATGTTGTTTTTCCACGCTCCCAAGGCACCAAGGAAGAAAAGCAAGTCCGGGGCCTACCGCGCCGCCCAAGACCTGGCCTTGGCAGCACTGCTCTGCGACTTTGCGCCGCCGGGATCATCCTCCTTGGGAGGATTTCTTCCTCCTTTAGCTCCACTGAGCTAACAGAAGTGGCAGGCATGCTCTACTTGAGTGTGCCTGCCTTCTCCCCTTTATATCATTGTCCTCCCAGTCACCTGTGCAGTCACATGAGTCTGTGGGTGTGCACCTCCAAAGACCTCATCTTAGACCACGGATCAACCAAACAAGAGTAGCCAAGCATGTAATAGCAGACGAGTGCCTGGAAGGGAACAGACTCGGAGGCTTCTCAATGAGAAGTTTGTGATTAGTTCTTTCCTTAGAAAGAGAATGAAAGTCTCTTCTGAGGTAAAAGGGGATGGATTGCGAGGGCTGCAGACATAATTTACATGCTTATCTGAAATGTTTACTCAAACCAGGATTAAGAGAAAGATTGTTGTGTAGAAAACAAACAAAATAAATACTCTGGTTGACAGTAGTTGTAGTCCAAATAAAAATGCCCCTATCAATATTTAAACACAATCTAAAAGACAAATAATGGGATGGAGAAGGAGATTAGCGCATGATTAAAATAACAAAACACGTGGTTAGTTTTTCACATCCTCCTACACGTTTGCCTTTCATTTTATATAGTTTACTACAAAGATAGATTTAATATTTGCAAAAAGTTAGTAGATTAGTGATACATAAGTGAAACCACTTTAACAGAAAGAGCCATCCAGGGTATTTACCAAAGTCAAAAAAGGTTAATTTTCAATTTAAAGTAAAAAAAAAAAAAAAAAAGGGTATTTGGGATCACACCCAGAACACGCATTTTACAGGAATGCTACTGCCGTAGAGGTCAAAATGTATGGTTTGTTTTATGTATAGTTTCCAATTTAAGGCCAGAGTAGCTGAAATGAAAGCATGGCTGTGTTAGAGAATAGACAATGTTTCTATTACTCCTAACCATGTGCAATGTTTGCCTTTTGTTTTGGATTATGCTGCCATTGGTAATTTCTTTTATATAAAATGATAAAAAAAAAAGAAAAACTAACAAAAACCAGAGCATCTCATTAAAAAAAAAAAAAAAAGATACACGGTATAAGCAATTTTTAAAGTGTAAATTCCAGAGAAGTCACAGTTGCCCTTTAGCACAAAACTAAACAAAAACCATAATAATACACAGTTTTACTAAAATATCATAACATCATCATCTATATCATAACTAGTTTTGTTATCATCAAGGAACTCTGAGGACAGTCATTGGATGATTACTTTGGCAAAGCATTATTTATAACATATGTTTGAGCTTTAAAATAAAAGCATCACTGTCAGAGGAAGGTTTTAATAAGAGACAAAAAAAAAACAAAACAAAACCAAGAACCGATTTTGTAGAATGTAATAGTTTTTTAACAGTGGTAGCAGGTATATGAGTACCCAGAGGCAGCAATACATCGATCCAGAATACTAGTTTAAATTCATAGAAAGATATACGGTAACCAGGTCAGAGCCCAGTGCAGAGTAGGACTTTTTTTTTTTTTTGCTTCTTCTTCAAAGTGTATTTTTAACAAACCACAAAGCCAAGACTGCCCACTGTTTTCTATACACAATCTTACTGGCTAATAAATCATATCCACAATCTAGAAACCACAATACCCAGATTCTTAACCCATCCTTAGGTTTAAGCAATTGGCATCCCATTATGGTTTTTTGACATATAGTTGCAGGTAAGAGATAAAGATAAACCAGTTTGTTATAATTATAACGGAACCTATGTATCCTGAAAACAGGAGATTGCCCAAAGAACTGTGTGAATGAAATAAATAAAAAACGTTTTTTAAAAGCCATTGTGTCAGTTTATCACCCCTAAATTAATATATTAAACGAATACCTCAAAACAGCTTCTTCCTCCTACAAGATGAGCACCTCAGTGGATGTGCATATATCAGACAATTGCTTAATGCTGGGAACAATCAACATGCTAGGCGCTGTGCAGAGTATCTGGGGGTGACTAGATATACAAACACTGTAGCCAGACAAAATGTAATTTATAAATTGTCTAGCTTCATAAACACTCATTTCCATTAGATAAGTTATAGTACAAATACTTACCTTTCCTGGCCATTATTCATGGCAGCATTTACTCATGGGTTAGCTCCTCCCCTCACAGCAGAAAGGACAGGAAATAGAACTCTGAAGTTGGTATAAATAGATCCTCCCCCTTCCCATCAGGCAGTCTTTTTTTCCTGTCCTGCATACGGTTTAGCATAATCTGTACTATTTACAATATGTTTATATTTGAATGGAGGTATTGACGTGGTTGGCCTACTTATAATTTAGTAGTTGCCACAATTTCTACGGTTCGTACCGATATTTATTTTTGTCTTCAACTAATCTGTATATGATTCTTCTTGCCTTTGCCTAGGTTTATACCTCTCCTGTGACTGATCATTGCTGTGTCAATTCATCCACAGTGTGAGGTATTGTTGTGAGTCTGGTTTTGCAATATATAGTCAATTATTGTGCTCTGCCTCTGACAGGCAAATATTGATTTTGTTTCCTGTATCTACAGGTAAGTAAAATACATCCTGAAAGTAGTAGATTCTCAGTGTAATTCTCCCCATGTTTAATAGCATGGCGTGACGGTTCTCATCCAATATTATCTGCTTGTTCCAGTATGATATCTGGAAGGTATGCCTTTATCAAGGTTCTGATTTGATGATGTCATCCATTGGTTTTAAATTTATATCAGAAAAGAACATTATTTTTTTAATCCATCACAAGATGGGTTCCTTATTGCTTACGAGAGTTTGTCTAGCCTTGTTCCTTCTCCAGCTTATGCTATCATGGCCTTAATTCCTATCTGACTCTATATCTATTCAGGATATTTCAGATATTGAATGCCAGGAGGTTGCAGACCTTGCAGCCGCTAGGGTAAATTACCTTGTCTGAACAGATTTTATAACAATATCCTATTGATTACTGGTTTGGCGTTTCTAAAGTCTTCTAAGGTTTATGCAGCCCAATAATGGTTTTATAACTATTGGCTGTTTTTGAACTCTGTCCCTCCCTCTATATATACTGCTTGGGTACTCCCCATGAGTAAATGTTGCCATGAATAATGGTCAGGAAAAAGAAAAAATTGTTTCATACTTACCGTAATTTTCTTTTCCTGATAATTTATTCATGGCAACATTACATTCCCACCCATATATTATAAGAGTTGTGAAGCTAGTTACAAAGACTGCCTGATGGGAAGGGGAGGATCTATTTATACCAGTTTCAGAGTTCTGTTTCCTGTCCTTTCTGCTGTGAGGGGAGGAGCTAACCCATGAGTAAATGCTGCCATGAATAATGATCAGGAAAAGAAAATTACGGTAAGTATGAAGCACATTTTCCTTTATTTCTTCCTTTTGCAGCCTAAAGCAAAACACATGCACACTCTAGATTTATTTCAAACTTCAGTTCAGCCTTCTTGCAGGGCCATAAACTCCTGTTAGCAGCTACACTCTTTAGCTAAACCCTGGGCTCACCAGAGGAGGCTGTGATTGTTGCCCAGCTAACCATTAATAAATCAGTATGATTTCTTACAATGAATGGTGCCATAGCAATACAGGCCTCAGAAGTACTACAGCATGCTGTAAAGTGCTTGGAGTTGGTATTTTTCTTTTTTTATGAATAATGCACAACCCACTGTATAGCTTTAACCCATTAAGGACCAAACTTCTGGAATTAAAGGGAATCCTGACAAGTCACACGTCATGTGTCCTTAAGAGGTTAAAATATATAGTAGTACAAAAAAAAATTCCCTTTTCACTTTCAAACCTACATATAATACAAACTCCATTCTCTCAACATGTCTGTGTGTTGTCAGTTATTTCTGCGAACCCAGCACTCATGCAGAAATGTTCTTGAGCTAACGAGGCTTACTTCTCACTTTTGGCTGTGAGGAGGCAGGGAGTGATGCCCACTGGTCCCCACGCAAGAACTTAAACTGTTAGAAAATACCTATAGTACTATAACCACTACATAATGGTGCTTGGAGTAATACTTTTTACATATTTTGGGTCCTTACATGACCCTGCTCAGAGATGTCAATTAGTTGTGGGTGGAAAGGAAATCTTTATCGGTACCCTACATATAAAATAAAAATTAAAAATGCATCTTAGCTGGCAAGTTTTAACCCCTTAAGGACACATGACATGTGTGACATGTCATGATTCCCTTTTATTCCAGAAGTTTGGTCCTTAAGGGGTTAAAGTGGACATGGCGCTTGCACTCTTTATGTGCAGCGTTTCAATATGAAATGCACATAAAGAGATATTTTTCTTTTTTCTGTCCGAGGAGTAACACCCACTTCTGGCAACTTCATTAGTGTAACACCCACTTCTGGCAACTTTAACCAGCCCGGAACAAGAGGGCCTGGCTAATGTCATTTATATGCATATTTCATGCTCAGTGTTTCTATCACTGTCTGAAAGCAATCAGCTGATGCTGTTAGCCAATGACAATGAATACCCAATGAGTTGATCAATATGGGACTGAGCCAAGTATATTCTCTAAAAGAGCAATATAAATATATTCTCGCTTTCAGCAACAACTGATTACCTAATGCTCTCAAAATTAAACTTTAGCTAAAAAAAAAAACGGAACAGAATTCAAACAGCTTGCAAGAGGAAACAAACATTAGTCACATTTGTCTTAAAATCCATTGTGTAATTTGCACCCTTTTCCTACTCACAGTGGGTTTGTACACATTTTGAACTCCAAAGGGGTTTAAATGAATAACTTTATAGTGATTTACAAGTCATGTGGCAATAAACCGATTAGATTTACATAATTGTTCACTAAAGTGTAAATTGTCAGTGTGGCGAAACCAACCTCGCCACTGTACACTGGAGAAGCCTGGTTGCTCGCCTGCTGCCTTTGGACTATGTTAAAAGACATCTTTTTACCCTGCAGAAAAGACTTATTCGTGCTTTTCTGCCGGGTGTTCGGTAGATTCGCGGCCATTTTAAACATGCGAATGCACAGCGGTTTTCGACACTTAATTCATGGAACTGAAATCGGACACAGTTTTGTGGTAGTTTTGTTTGAGTGTGTTGTGCTCCAGATAGGAATCCCATGGAGCCCATTCGCATGAAACTCACTGTGTAAAGACTTTGGTTCCATGGCGATTAAACTGTATTCGTGTGGTCTGAGCGCCATTCGCTTAATAATGTGCGCTCAGACCTGAGCTATCTGGGGATATGTAGAACGTATATGTTTTATGTACTGAATGTAACTGTAGGTCATTTTATGTCTTTTACTGTTTGTTTTCTGCCATGTGGTTAATGGAGTTTTGCCTCTGTCTTTGGAGATAATTGAATTACTTCCCAATTATCTCCAGGGCAGAGAGGAGGAATTGTGATGCATTGTGGGATGGTTGAAATGTGTAAGTCTGTGATTGGTCCTTTTACCCTTTGTGTCCCAGTCTCCCATTTGGTCTCCTAGGGGAGTGTTCACCAGGTGGGAGACCTGCATAAAAGCTGGGCAGTTAGCCCCAGTAAATCAGATTCTGCTTAACCCTCAAACGAAGTGTCGTCTCGTTATTGGGGGAATTGGATTGTATGCTGACTGCCAGGAGTGTAAACCTTTCATATGGTTTTTCCTGTTCAGCTGTTTCCAGTATTCATGTGTTTCCTGTTCGGAAGTTGGAGAATTCGTGTAGTATGCAGTTCGGGAGATTGGTGATTGCAGTAGCGGTCTGTGCATCTGAAAGGGGAATATCGCCTAAACGGTTTTTAACCTCTTTTGGGCAAAACGGTCCGTTACAGTCAGGAATGCTATATGAATTTTAAATGAGACCAAAATAACCTAAGTGAAAATTACATTTTGGACTAAGATTTTAATTTAACACTGTAATCACTTTGAATTAACAAATTAAAATCCAAAATAAAGACTAAAATAGCCAAACAGTGACTATAGCTAAGATTGAGATTTTATTTCCTGACCAGCTATTTTTGATAAGTTTTGCCATTGTCAATTATAATGTCAAGATTGGTAGATCTAGAGTCTTGTTATTAGCTTTGACCAAAGACACACTTTTATATAAAATGCCTAGTAAAAACCATAGTGAAATTGCTGTAACGGTTGGGTAATATCAGAATAACAGTATTTCGTCATGTACAAGTAACATTAAAGGGATGCTATAGTGCCAGGAATACAAAGCTGTATTCCTGGCACTATCGCTCCCCCTGCCTCCCCCTCTCTCGTGCCCACCCTATTTAAAAGGGTTGAAAGCCCTTTATTTACTTACCTGATGCTAGCGCCGATGTCCCTCAGCTCTGGGTGGAAGCTCCTTCTCCGTCCAGCGATGAGCGGCCGTTAATGCTAATGTGCATGCGCAACAAATGCTGGGTGTGCATTAGGCCTCCCCGTAGGAAAGATTTTTCCCTACGAACCGTTTTTTTTTGTTTTTTTTTTAAAAACGGATTCTGGAGGTCCTCATGCAGAGCATGAGGATGTCCTGCGTCAGACACCGGAACAAAGGTCCATTTCAAACCAGGAAGCCCTCTAGTGGTGGTCTATTAGACAGCCACTAGATGCTGACTTAGTGCTTCAATGTAAACATTGTCGTTTCTCTGGAAATGCAATGTTTAACATTGCAGAACTAAGGGCAATAGAGACACAGACCACTTCAATGAGCTAAAATGGTCTGGGTGCCTACAGTGTCCCTTTACGAGGAAGAAATACAATGGTAATAAAAATATATCAGCACATTTTATTGGCTTTCTGTGTGGCAAAACTACTTTTGCAACAAAAAGATAAGCAGTCATTCTATAAATTGATGCATTATTTCTGATGATTCAGTCTTTGATAAATATATTTGAAAATTCTCCACTCTGGACTGTGTGGTAAACCATTTTAAAGTGAAGTGGGGGCATATTTGTGCTTTGCTACTATTATTGTACCATAATAATATCTCAACAGTAATAACAGTAATTTCAAAAAAATCTAGGAACTTGCATAATGTGGCACCGAGAGAGCCTCTGTGCTATTAAAAGGTAAGTAAAACCTTAATCGTATTAATTATTATTGAGAGGAAGGGGGTGAAAAATGAACCGTACATTTTATTCTTAAACTTTAACAACGTGTTTGTTGATAGAAAATATATATATATATATACACACACATACACACACACACACACACACAATAATAATAATAGCCAAGCTGTGACTTAAGGTTGGGTGGAGACCACAAAAAAATTAAATCGTACAATTCATTTATCAATTGACTCCGGATTGCTGTTTAGTGAACAAACCCCATAGAGTACCGCCTGCGTAATAAGTATCAGTGAGCATGTGCGAGGTTAGCCCTCCAATCAACACAGGACAAGCAGTGCAGGATGTTACTATGCTTAGAACACAGAACAACAGTAACAATTCGAATCATCACAATACATCATATCCACAATGTATACAAAATAACATGTAGCTATAACTACATCGTGCGATCATTATCCTTTATGGCAAAAGCAAACTCTCCCAGCAAAGGCCTATGATATCAGCAATAAACCCACCACAGAACCACCGCGTTACAGACTCAGCCGGCTTCTCGTTAACCTTTTCATCTCCAAACTACAAGTGCGATGAGGAATCCATAAGATATATTATAATTAGAACGTACCTTTAATAGTTACTTGTTATTACAGTATCAGGTTCAGCATTACTTCCTGGCAATGGTAGATCCTACAGCAGTCAAGGGACCAAGCTCCATGCAAGTCACCTGCTGAACTAAGCTCGGTTTACACCCGACCCTGGCCTGGCTGAACCTCTCAGCTATACTTGATGTCGCACGGTAAAGATAATGTTAATGCTTTGCCTCGTTGCTCCACCTTCCGGGATTTCCCAAGTTAGGGGGATTTCCAGCCAAGCGAACACTTTCCTTTTTCGCCACTAGAGGGAGTTCTTTTAAAATCATGATAAGCGTGATTTCAGAAACTCATTGTATATGTCTATAGACATGTATTATACACACCAACTGGTGTACAGCAGGGTCATAATCTAGCAAAGTCTGCTGTGTTATCAGTATAACAAACTTGATAACCTGAAGTGACTTGATCGATTCTATTTCCTCAAATCACCCTGCACCCTGTTTTTTTTGTTATATATAAGGAAGTTTGCACTTCACTGGTGTCCATAAACCTTTAAGTGCAAATCCTGATACTCTGGGTTTTCCCTGTTGTTCTGTTTCTGGAAAAGTTCCCATAAAACTCATTAGGGATTAAAATCTAAAGTTCATGCACCCAGAATTATCAAAATTCCCCATTTTAAAATAAAAAAACAAAGAAAGAAAGCTTTCTTATATACACTTTAGCTCTTGGAGCACTGCTCTCCATTCTGCCGGTCAGGTCTCATTGGTTAAGATCTCAAACTTTAAATGCTAGCGCTCATATGTGGCAAATCGCCGCGCTGCTCCAATCAAATGCTGCTCTAACAGCAGTATCTGAGATCCAAATTTGACTCTGTTCTCAAAGCGAAGCACCCCTAATGTTTCTACGTATTTCAATGTTCTACCTTGCAAGGATAAAATTAAAACACTTCACCAGGACCTTTTTATTGGGATGAAGAGGTCTGGGTGCCTTTAGCGTTATATAAGTAAAGGCTGATTTTGGGTAAATCTAGTAATTTTTTAATGTCAAATGTGCACATCCAATTAGGGCCGGTGCAAGGATTTCTGCGTCCTAGGCAAAGATCCATTTTTCCGCGACCTCATGTCACTTACTCACTGACAGACACACACTGGCATTCATACACACTCATTGACAGTCACACACACACAAACTCACTGACAGACATACACTCACTCACTCACTCACTGACACACACACAGACACTCACTGACAGACACACACTCCCTCACTGACAGACACACACACACACACACAGACACACAAAAACACTCACTGACAGACATACACTCACTCACTGACAGACACACACACACACACACACACACACACAGACACTCACTGACAGACATACACTCACTTGCTGACAGACACTCACTGGCATACACACAGACACTGATATACATACACTCACTCATTGACAGACACGCACACACCCACACACACACACTGACAGTCAAACATTTACTGACAGACAGACACACATTTACATACACTCACTCACTGACAGACACACACACTCACCGACAGTCAAACACAGTCAAACACTCACACACTCACTGACACACAGACTCAGACATACCTACCAGGGAGTCCAGTGTGAGGCAGCTCCTCACTCCTCCAGTGCGCTGTTTAGTATTCCAGGGATGGAATGACATCATATTCTGGCTCCCAGCATCACAGAGGGCCACCAGGGAGGAGTGGGGAGCTGCAAGAAGAGCCTCTTTCACAGCTCACACTGCAGCCACCTGCCTCCTCTCCTTCATCATTCATCGGCAGAGCAGGCACCTGCCATCAGGGTAAGCAGATGCCTGCTCTGCCATACTGAAGAACAGCTTTGGGGGCTTCCTGAGGTGGCCAAATGGCCAACTCCTAAGTCCCCTGTGTAAGGGCTCCTCTCGACGCCCTCATTTTCGAGTGCCTATAGGATCGGCCTGGCGCTTGTGGGGGGGCAGCTCTAGAGCCGCTCGCTCAACGCTGCGGCCAAAGACAGGGGGAGCCCACTAGGAAAGAGCCCTGTGAGGACATCATTGCTTATGACTTGTATCCAATCAGATGCTTCTCATAAAGGAACACTCTGGGAACCAATTCAGCTTTTAATGTATTTGATAGCTCTGGGCCTTACTAATATGCTACATTTGTTGCATGCTTAAATATTTATAGTTTTTACACAAAATAATAACTGCTTTGCAGAATGCTAAACCATAAACTAGCCATGCCCTCTCATGATGTACGCTCAGTATTAAGCCCCAACAACACTGAGTGAATGCTTTTAATTCACACCTGGCTGAAGACAGTGAGAGAAACTATAAACAAGTAGTGATATCTGTGACGGTAGTCACCATCACTGTGGATGGAAGACAGACACTATGTGTGGGTCCCCAGATTCCTCTTGTGTTTTGGTCACCCTGTGCCCAGTATTTGTGCAGGGTATGTTGAATGTGTTGATTGTCTGTGCCTTTCCCCCTTTCCCCTTTTCCTGTCCTATTGTTTCCCCAGCTGGTTTTTGTAATATTGTCCCAGGGACATTGCCAGGCCAGTTTAAACTAGCTGTCCTTTTTCTCCTCAATCTCCCATCAGCCCTTGCTATTGTTTTGCCCCACCCTTCCATGTACTATAGTGCTCTATTCACCCTATTGCATGTAAATGAGGCTGTTGGGGGGCATAAATATGTGTGCTATGTATATTAAAGTTAGGTGCTGTTTTAACCTTCACCAAGTGTCGTCTGGTGTATGGGGACAGGGATATAATCTGCTGATGAAAAGCGTCCAGGGCTATAAACACAGTAGCCTGGTCAAGAGTGGAAAAGGCTCTCAGAGATCCCAGTCAAGCCTCGGCAGCTGGGTCTGAAGTGCTCCAGGGTCCCTAATAGGGAGGAAGCAGACTTGGTGAAGGTGCACGGTCGGACTACTGGTGCTCCATCACAAAATCCTCACAATTTGTCTCCTTCTTTGTCCTTTCCTTCTAATAATGGCTGGTATAACCACACGCGTAATAGAAACCACCGGGCCCCGGTGCAAAATTTGTCTTGGGACCTCCCTCCCATGTGTCTTATCCCCACCTGTGTTTCATTCCCTCCCCCCAGCTCCTCTATATGTCTCATTCCCTCTCCCCCCTCAGTCATTCCATGTGTAGCGTGGCCACACGGACTGAGAGAGATGATCTTCTGTATCCTCTAACTTCACCCTGAGTGAAGTAAACATCTTCCTGTCAGACCGGGTAGATGATACAAAAAAATCATTGAATGTGGTCCACATGGCCACGCTACAAAGGGATGATAATGAGTCACACCAAAAGGGAAGACGGGGGAAGAGATCACAAAGGGACCTCCCTCCCATGTGTCTTATCCCCACTGTGGGGTGGAAGAGACAAACAAAAGGCCCTTTATGGAATCCCAGAGAGGTAAAGTTATATAAACGTGTGCAATAAGCACTATATATTATTTTTAATTAATGAATAAAATATCTTTAATATATTTTGACTATAAATATCTTGCTGCTACTGCACTGTATGTGCAATCCTCCAAAAAACACTTCAATAGTACAAAATAACAATAAAACACAGTGGAGGCCTATTTAACAATTAAAGTAAAAATTATGCTGGTGGTAAATTATTATTAAAAACACTTAGCTTCTCAGGGAGTTGGGGGGGATGACGTAGATACACACGCAACTTACGTCCGATGATGGGGAGAAGCCCGCCGAAAGGACTGAAAGCAGTGCTTCAAATGGTTGTAAGCCCTATACGAGATATTCTCTCACCCCTCCTTGTCTCAAGATCTACAAAGAGATTTTCTTTTTTTTTGGTTGTATTTTTTTTTCTCTCTTTCTTTTCCCCTTCTCCACTCTTCCTGTTAATATCCTTTCCTGGATCTTGTCAAATTGTAGCCTGCTGGTCTGAGGAAGGGCTTAATTCTTAAGTAACTCCACATTAGATGGAGTTTGGTTTCCACATCAGAGGGAATAGGATGTGGAACTCAGTCGCCAACAAGGGAGGTTGGATACGGGGTGTCTCATGTGTTTTATTGAGGTTACATGTTTTTAACCCTTTAAGGACTGAGCCAAATGTACACGTTGTGAACGAAACAAAATGTAAACAAAACCTGGCATTTGCGCTACATGTCTGTCCAACCGTAATACACCTCTTTCATAGTAAATGCACCCACCCTTATTATATATCATTTTATTCAGGGGAAACAGGGCTTTCATTTAATATCAAATATTTAGCTATGAAACATAATTTAATATGAAAACAATGGGAGAAAATAAGATTTTTTTATTTTTTTTTAGTTCTACATGACATTTTAACTGTCAATGTCATAATACTGTTTGCTTTTACTGCAATAAAATACACATATTTATATTCAGCAAAGTCTCACGTGTAAAACGGTACCCCCTATGTACAGGTTTTATGACGTTTTGGAAAGATATATGGTCAAATATAGCACATTATATTTGAAATTGAAATTTGCCAGATTGGTTACGTTGCCTTTGGGACTTTATAGTAACCCAGGAATGAAATTTACACCCATAATGGCATACCATTTGCAATAGTAGACAACCCAATGTATTGCAAATGGGGTATGTCCAGTCTTTTTTAGTAGCCATTTGGTCACAAACACTGGCCAAAGTTAGCGTTAGTATTTGTTTGTGTGTGAAAAATGCAAAAAACGCCAATTTTGGCCAGTGTTTGTGACTAAGTGGCTACTAAAAAAGACTGGACATACCCCGTTTGCAATACCTTGGGTTGTCTACTATTGCAAATGGTATGCCATCATAGGGGTAATTTTCATTCTTGGGCTACCATAGGGTCTCAAAGGCAACGTAACCAATCTGGCAAATTTTAATGTGAAAAAAATGAAACACAAGCCTTATATTTGACGCTGTAACTTTTGAAAACACCATAAAACCTGTACATGAGGGGTACTGTTGTACTCGGGAGACTTCGCTGAACACAAATATTTGTGTTTCAAAACAGTAAAAAGTATCGCAGCAATAATATCGTCCGTGTAAGTGCTGTTTGTGCGTGAAAAATGCAAAAAACTTCACTTTTACTGGCGATATCATCGTTGTAATACATTTTACTGTTTTGAAACACTAATATTTGTGTTCAGCGAAGTCTCCCGAGTAGAACAGTACCCCCCATGTACAGGTTTTATGGTGTCTTGGAAAGTTATAGGGTTAAATATAGTGCTAGCAAATTAAATTCCCTTTACTTTCGGCATGGGTTGTCAGGCAGGTCCCGCTAATTGTAATTAATTAAGATACCTAATTATGTAAAAATATTACATAAATATACATGTAGAATTAATATATGTATATATATATATATATATATATATATAATTTTTTTCAAATATTTTTATTTATATATAGGTATATATATATTGATATATACGTATATATTTATGTATATAGATATATATATATTATTTTGTTCTACATGTATTTTGATATAAATATATATTAATATCACAATACAGTTAGAACGAAATAACACACATCTATATATTTTTTTAATTATTTTTTACATTTTTTTTTTTAATGTATTTACATATTTAATTTTTTTATATTATATATAAATATATATAACAATAATTATATATATATTTAATCAATATCAGTCTACGTGTAATTTGATATTAATATATATATATATATATGTAATTATATATTAATAGTAAAATACACCTAGACAGTGTATGTGTTTGTATGTATATGTGTATATATATATATATATATACTTAGATCATATATATATAATATAAATATGATCTAAGTATATATATATATATTTTTTTTTTTTACACTTTTTAACTTTTATTTGATTTTATTTCCAGCCAGCAGGGGGACTACCTGTAATTACAGGCAGTCCCCCTGCTGGCAATGCAGCAGCCAGCTAACTCGGCCTCGCAAGGACCTCACTCTCACATGGCCGGGGGGGCTGCAAGAGGGAAGATGTGCCACGGGGGGCTCCCTGGGAGTCCCCCTAACCGCGATCGCCGGCGTGGGACTGCCGGCGACCGGGTAAGTAAAGAAAGACCGGAGGGCGTACTATTACGCCCGGCGTATTCTCCAATGGGCAGAAGTGGTCTGGGTGCCCGGAGTGTCCCTTTAAGGTCCTGACACTTAATGTATAAGGGTTAAATAACCCACATAAAAGATCTATGGTATCAACTATATTAAAAGAGAAGGAACAAAAATTATATTGCTGCAAGAGACCCACTGGATAAAGAAAGACATAAAACGCTTTATTCCAAATAGCTTTAATATCAAAATATGCTCTTCATTAGAAGATAAAAAGATTTATGGGGTTGTCCCTCTTGTACCTAATGATTTAGATATACAAATCACATACCAGGACGTAGACAAAAATGGAATATATAGTAATATGTAAAACACAAAATGAGGAGTTTACGATAGCTAACCTATATGCACCTAATTTTAATCCTATTTGTTTTATACAAAGGGTATTAAAAAATAGATTACATCAAAAAAGGAAAGGTCCTCATAGGGGGAGACTTCAATTGCATTATTGATGGAATGCTGGATAGAAATTAATTGGGAGGGGTCCTTCAAGATAAAAAAAAAAGCAAAAAAATGTCAAATGAATTCAAACTTTTAGTACATAAATATGGCTTACTAGACTTATGGAGGATTTATCATCCCCAAGAAAAGGATTTCACTTGCTTTTCTAAAGTACATTATACATATTCCAGGTTAGACTTATTTCTGGGTACAGTAGAGATATCATAAAGGATAAAGGAGGTTCTGATTCAGGAGGTTGCATGGTCTGACCATAACCCGGTTACATTGGACCTTATTATAAGCCCAGATAACAAAGTGAGGAATAGTTGGAGGTTAAATGATCTCCTACTAAAAAAAAAAAAATCTCAAGAAAGAGAATATAAAAGAATAATAAAAACAATGGTCATCAGATGTAGTCATATGGTGTACCTATAAGGCAATCTTAAGGGGGCATATTATTAAAATGGTTTCAATCAGAAATAAGAATACAGGCTTCTCCTTAACATATTTATACATTTGTCTGATATAACAAGATCGAATAAGAATAACCCCTCCATACAAATAAGTGAGAAAATAGCAAAAATAAAGGATAGAATTAATGAATTATTACTGCAGCAAACCTCTTAAAAACTTGAATGTAATAAAATGGTATTAAAGAGGCAATTGGGCAAATAAAATGCTTACAAATAAAGTTAAGGGTAACAGAATGGTCATGGTGGTACAGAAAATTATTACTGAAGAAGGGCTACAATTAACCTCAGAAAAAATCGGCAAAGCTTTTTACCAAGAGTTACATAATTTGCCTAATCAATTAGACAATCCAGAAGCATACTTTAAAAATAAAAAGATGAAACAACTATCGATAGAACAAGTAAATTTTATCAATAAACCCTTCTCCGAAATAGAGATCAAGAAAGCAATAGATATGTTAAATATAAAAATAAAAACCCCAGGCCTGGATGGCTACCCCAATTTATTCTAAAAAACAGTTCAAGGATGATTTGGTGGTTCATCTTAAAAATCTGTTTAATAATATCATTGAGGAAAAGATCATACCTGCAGAGATGTTATTCGCAAATATCCCTATACATAAGCCAGATAAATCAACAGATCATGTAAGGAGTTATCTACCCATCTCATTGCTAAACTCCGATATAAACATATATGCAAGCATCTTAGCAAATAGGATGCAAAACGTTGTACTGTACCTGATCCACCAAGACCAGGTCAGGTTTATTAAAGGTAGATACTCTAGTAATAGTGTGAGATCAATAGTTAATATTTTAGATAGCGTACATGATTTGAGGGTCCCTTTTCTGGCCCTGTCGTTGGACGCAGAGAAGGCCTTCGACAGGGACAAATGGGATTTTCTGAAAGCATCTATGAAAGCTTTCGGGTTTAAAGGATAGGTAATGGACACCGTTATGGCATTATATGCTCGCCCAATGGCCCTTGTTAAAATTTGTGTGAGATAATAAGTTCCTCTACGTATCCTTATTACTATATATTTAAAGAGGAGAGAGGGAAGAGGGGAGATGGGAATGAGGGAAGAGAGGTAGAGAGAGGGGATAACGAAATAAGAAGATCCATATTGTTATACCCATTTAAGCTAAATAGATCAGCCACTGGAAATCTTCAGATACCCCTCTGTGGGAGACAAATACTAAGAATTAAATTAATGCAAAATAGTGATAGACAAGTTGTGATAGTGTAACCCTCTTAACTTAAGAATAGAATGACGGGGAAAATTAGGTTTAAAAGTAAGGAAAACGGAGAGACTTTATACCTTATTGATATCATTTACTCTCCCTAAATTCTTATTTTTTTTTTTCATTGGGATTTCTCGGCACAATGTGTGTTAGTCTTTTGTTTGTTACAGACAGTAGATAGCAATGCAAGGGTTTTCTTTTAAAGCATTGGGGATGCTTAAAGGACCACTATAGTGCCAGGAAAACATACATATACAATGCTTTCCTATGGACGCTTGCGTGCTCTCACTGTGAAAATCACAGTGAGAAGCACGCAAGCGCCTCTAGTGGCTGTCAATGAGACAGCCACTAGAGGCTTTGGGGGAAGACTTAACCCATTCATAATTATAGCAGTTTCTCTGAAACTGCTATAATTATGAAAAAATGGGTTAACCCTAGAAGGACCTGGCACCCAGACCACTTCATTAAGCTGAAGTGGTCTGGGTGCCTAGAGTGGTCCTTTAAGTCTGTTATGTTAAATAAGCACATGGTATTTTGCATAGATAAGCAATTCTCCTTGCCTTCTCCAATGTATCTTACACTTTTTTAATATAATAAATTATAGTAATGAACACTGCTACAAATGAATAACAAAATTAGATACTGTGAATTGAAGAGAGAAAAAAAGGGGGAAAAAAGACAATATATTCAATATGGAATGTAAAATGGATGAGACATGGAGAAGGTCAAGAAGAAAAGCAATAATAACTTAATATCTTGGAGAGTAATTATTGTGTTAATGTGTCCGTTTTTTGTCAAGTTTTATATTGTCTTTGTAATGTATGTTCATTTTGGTAAAATTAAAAAACAAACAAACAAAAAAAAACACTTAGCTTCTCTTTCTTACAGCCCATTGGAACTGTTCTCAATTACCAACTCCTCTTATTGTTTCACTGCCTTGCTTTATGTATTTTAATTTTGGTGAGATTTGCCTCTCCTTTGTGGTGCCTGGTGGGTGGTCACTTGGACACCCTTTGCACATTACTAACAAAACAGTAGGACTGGAAGTTTGATTGCTTTTTTCTATTTTTCTTTATTTTTATACCTTCTCTTTCTCATGAAAAAAGTGAATTTCCAAGGTGTCATACACACTATTAACATTATTGATGTCCGATTCTACCATGCATTCACCATAAAAATTGTATCCAGACCTAATAATTTTAGCTCTGGTATGAAGAAATGTTTGATGCTTTAGGGCAGCGATGGCGAACCTATGGCACACGTGTGGGCACGCGGCCATAGGTTCGCCATCAATGCAGAGTAGGCACCTGCCTACTCTGCTTCCGTGTCGGGAGGCAGGGGGGAGGGCTCTAGGAAGCAACTCTCCTGTCCTCCAGCGAGCAATCTGTGTGGAGCATTGCCGCACGTTACCATGGCAACGCTCCACACAGCATCGCTCGGGCGGGAGGCCGGGAGGACAGAAGAGCTGCTCTCTACTTACCTATTTACATACTTACTAACAGTACTTACTACCACTGTTTCCCCCCCCTCCTTTATCAAAGGTAAGAAGGAGGGAGGATGGGGGGGATACACAACCACAGTAGCCCTACCCCCCACACACACAGTACCCCTACCCCCACACACACAGTACCCCTACCCCACCACACACACAGTACCCCTACCCCCCCACACACAGAACCCCTACCCCCCCACACACAGCACCACTACCCCCCAAATAATAATATATGATGAAAAATGTAAAAAAACACACTTTTTCGAACTTTGATCTCCAAACTCTGTTGTGCATCTACAACCGCCAAAAAACACCTGTGCTACATCGTTTCTAAATTTTGTCCTGATTTTTTAAATACCCAATATTAACATGTGCTTAGCTTTTTTTTGCAAGTTATAGGGCAATAGTTACAAGTAACACTTTGCTATTTCCAAACCATTTTCTTCAAAATTAACGCAAGTTACATTGTAACACTGATATCTGTCAGGAATCCCTGAATAACCCTTCATATGTATATATTTTTTTAAAAGAAGACAACCTAAGGTATTAAACTTGGGGTATTTTGACTCTTTCCATGTAACCACCAATCTATGCCAAATTAAAAATAAATAAATAATTGGTGATTTTTTTTTGACACACATAGCAATTTAAGAATACATGTACTGAGAACTTTAAACTAATTATGTCCCAGGCATTAGAGGTACAAAGAATAAAATAAAAAACACCCCAAAACACACATAATATTAATAGAAACCCCCACAAGTCTTATTTCCCCGGATAGCACGGATCTAAGTGCCCAAAGTGTCCAAATAGCGCTAAGATCCCGATAATACAGCCAAATCGCCAACGGGGTAAAGTTTTGACCGACCGCCCACATGGCATCTGCCCAAATTAGTTCCATAAGAAAATTGGTAGTGGTCAGTCAGTCTTCAGGAATTCCTATATGAAAATAAACAAAGGTTTCCACTGGCTCGTAGGTAGCGAATGTTCGCCTCGTTCGTGTGAACCTTTTCACTGAGTAGCGCTCTCTTGGCTTAGATCTCTTAAATAATTGGTGATTTTTTTTGACACACATAGGAATTTAAGAATACATGTATTGAGAACCTTAAGGATTACTGCCAAAGAACACCCCAATATGTGTTCAGCAACATCTCCTGAGTACAGTGATACCACCCATGTACAGGTGCATGTTGGGTTCTCTAGGGGCTAAAAGACCTTATTTGGAGGGTGCGCATTCCTGTTTTCCAACTTGGAATTATCACAGCTGGTCATCATGCACCCATGTCCCATTTGGGACATTTTTGAAGCCACTAATGTAATATACCGCCATCAAACCATATTTTTTTGAAAAGCACACACCCTAGGGTATTTCAAATGGTGGTATTTAAACACTTTCCATGCACTAATTCTACCACCAGTCTTTGTCAAACTTTTGGGTAGTCATTTTTTTTTTTGTGTTATTTTTCACACACATTCTACTTTAGGCATGGATTCTCAGCTCCTGTTATGTGTTACTGCCAAAGATCACCCCCTATGTGTTCAGCAACATCTCCCGAGTACAGTGATACCACCTATGCATAGGTTTGTTCGGTTGTTTTGGGGATGCAATGCCAAACATCTGACATGTGTTTTGCAAATTTGACATATCTTCTTTGCCTATCTTCTTTTTGGGGGCCTTTTTAGATATCCCAATTTATTTTCCCATATGTTCTGGGCAACCTGGAGGGTCAAGGTGTGTATCTTTTCCCTCGTACACCTGGAAGACCTGAGTATATCCATACTCGCTATCACAGAGCTTATATACCTTTACACCATCCCTGGAGCACTTGGAAGGGATATACTGGTTGAATCTCAGCCTTCCCTTATACTTCATCAGGGATTCATGCACGCATATATTCCTTCCAGGTGTATAAGCCTCTGCAAACCTGGCAGCGAAGTGGGTAATCAGGGGTTGGAATTTATACAGCCTGTCAAACTGGGGATGCTTCCTAGGGGGGCACAGGCTGTTGTTGCTGAAGTGTATGAAATGTAGAATCATTTCATACCTCTTCCTCAACACACACTGGGAGTAAATGAGGGTAGAGCAGATGGGGCTACTGCTCTAGTAGGAGCAGATGGAGGGCTTCTTTATGATGCCCATCAGCAAAGTCAGTGCCCAGAATATGCTAAATTCTGGCACATCGATGGGGCCTATTGCTGCTTTGCCAAAAAAGAGTCAGACATATAAATTAGTTTGGGCGACAATGTTCCCCAATACACCATCGCCCAGAAACACCTCCATAAACTACTGAGGGCTAAATCCTGCAACATCCACATTGATGCCACGAGTTGCAGTGGGATATCTGGTGTGAAGAAATCCCTCTTTGTGTTCAGTATTTTTTCCCTTTTTCATTCGGTAGATGTTACTACCGAACAGAGACCAACTTCCTGGCTGGTTAACTTCAAAGCATTGCAGAACGCCACGTGGCTGAGAAAATGGCGGCCATCTTTTTCTGTGCTAACAAAGGCAGCGGGACTTGGTCGTTGAGTGTCTGGAACTAAAATCGGACACTCGACTTCCCGAACACCGGTCCCAACATACGAACGCTGGATCTTTATTTCCTGAACAGCTAGAAGAGCGCTGTTCGGTACTTTTGTTCATTCATATGAGGGGAACAATTGCTGCTATGGGCCGGGGGAACCATTTGTGGAATTATTCATTTTTTGCAAGTTTACGAACTAGACCGGCAAAACCCCCCAAACTCGTGGAACTGTTTTGGGCAGCAATCTCGCGGTTAGCCGGTCACGAAAGACTTCCATACTTTTTGAGAACCCCTGAACCGATCTGGGTGAAATTTTAATATGTTGGTTATGTTGAGGACATATTATTTGTGGGGATACCATATGTATAAAGGGGTGTTCTAAATATTGTGTAAAACTGTACTTTTTCTGCCTGGAGATAATTTAGTTATTACTTTATCAGACTTGATTATCTCCAGACTAGGGGAGGGAATTGGATGTTTGTGCTGGGAGTGTTTTATGTTTTCCCTGTTAATGATTGGATGTACCATGTTCCTCCCTGTGGGATGTCCCCTTGCACGGGGACCTGCATAAAAGCCAGTGTGGCATAATTAAAGCTCAGCTCTATTGCACCCTTCTTCTAGACTCCGGCTGATGTTTGGGTATTCGTATACTTTACTAAGGGAATTGTCTGGTAAAGCTATTGCATTCATATGGAAATCATTTATTTTATCTGCCGAACTGAGAGTTATAATCATGCTCTAGACATTCGGAAGGAAACTACCTAAAGAGTATTAGATATACTAGTTTTCCTTACATCTGGCCTATGGCGATGAGGCACTACCCATTACTCAGCAGTATTGCCAGCTGGAGCAGCACGTTTCCTTCTGGCAGGGGGACTAGCAGCCACAGATACATATCACTTGCAGCAGACACTGTATCTAGTGATGTATCTGAGCACCTGGCAGAGTCCAAATCAGGGTCGGAGTCAGACATAGACGCGTCAGACTCTAATGCAAGGATGACATACGCCTCCTCAGCACCTCTGTGACATGATCACAATCACTTTACTTAATGATCTGTCACAAAAAAAACACACAAAAAAATGCACATACAGCAAAAGAAGTGCTGCTGTGCAAGAGCCGGTGATCTATACTAGGGATGTGCATGGGAAAAATATTCAGTTCGGCATTCCGAAATTCGGGACTTCGGTTCGGTTTTGGACCTTGGTTCAGTTCGGGACTTAGGGAAAGTATAGGGTTAAGTTAGGGTTAGGGGTAGGGTTAGGTTAGGGGTAGGTTTAGGTTTGGGTTAGTAAAGCAACAGAAACAGAATAATAGGACAGTTAGGTGATGCAGTTGTGCAGGCAAGCCACTATAGATGGGAACACTCCCTGTATCCCTTTAACAGTGCACAAAACCAAAACTGTATAATAACAAAATATTAATACATAAAATAGGGCGCCACTTATCACAAACTGGATATTGGTATAATTACCCTCTTACTGGTTGGTACAGAAACCCTCACATGAAAAGAGAGAAAAGAGAAAAAAAAGTCATAGTGCAAACTTTAATGGAACAATAATAAAAATCTAAATAAAATATAGCCCTCACAAACAATATGGCACGATTGAAATATCTCAATATGTGCATAAAAACTGTAGCCTCTAAATGGGCTTAATCCCCAAGTGTACCACTCTGTAGTAATTCCTTAGGCTCTACAAGTGGTTAATAGAACCGATAGTCACACCGGATGCCGGAAAACACCTTGCCGGGTCGGGGTCTGCTCAATGCGTTTAGTCTCTTTCAGACTTTGTCAGGAGCTTAGTCCGATCGTCTCAAACTGGCGTTTAAATATGCCGGGTCGCGTCCATTCTCTACATCTGCGCATGTGTGACGGCTCGCCGGCGTGATGACATACCACCCGCCGGCGCTCATCACGCATGTGCGCTCCTCCTTGGAACACAAGCAAGCTTTATTATTCTAAGCATTATGGACAGTTAACCAGATTAGTTTGGGAGATCGGTCCATGTCCCAATGCTATTATATATTGGGTGCACTTATTGAGATATATGTGTATATATATATATACACAAATATAAAAAAATTAATTGTGAGAAATACTTATAGAAAAAAGGGGAAAACTAATTATTCAATATTGCAAACAAAGAAATACATCTACCGGAAGTAAAAAAAAAACGTCAAAGTGAATGTATGCCGAATATTAATATATGAACCCAACATATTCATTCATGCATAAAAAGACCAGCATTACAATCATGTGTTAAAAT
Source organism: Pelobates cultripes (assembly GCA_933207985.1). NCBI lineage: Eukaryota > Metazoa > Chordata > Amphibia > Anura > Pelobatidae > Pelobates > Pelobates cultripes. The sequence goes on along the minus strand of OW240913.1, from coordinate 205,690,845 downwards.
TATCTACATAATGTATAGAACACCAAGATCAGCAATGATCACACAAATAAAAATTATGTAAGACATAAATCAGTATTGATCAAACAATAGTAGATAAAATGGCAATTAATATTTAATAAATAGTATGGAGAATAACAATAAATGTAAAAATAAAAATAAAAAGCATCCAAATGAATAACAAATTCTAAGTAAAATGCATAAAGAATAAAATCATCTTTTTATAAAAATTCATAAGACTAATACTTAAAAGAAAATATAATCTATTAAAAGAAAAGAGAAACATTTCTAAAATAAAAATAAAACGCTAATATTGAAGGAGAAAAAAAGGAAAGCGTTAATAACATAATTAAACAACACAAATCTTTTAACTCCAAATGATTACAAAAAAATATTATTTGGGCATATCTTTTCTCAAGGAGAATTGTGAATCTAAAAACATTTTCATAATATCTTTATCAAAAAGAACTCATAAAACATAAAAAATAAATGAAACATCATTAGAAATGGCATTAAAAATTAAACTCAACATTAGAAATAAAACATCATTAAAATAGTATCCAAATGCTGTAAAATCAAAAGTGTGCCAAAAACTGCAAAAAAGAAGGTGCAGCAAAAACCATGGTCGAACCATACGGAAACTACATATAAGGCTTTTAGAAAATTTTTTGGGAATTAGAAGGAAAAGTGTTATTATTAATATTATTATTAAGTGTACTTGCATAGTTTTTACACTACATAGATCGTAATATACCGAAATGTATGGATTGTTCCCGATTGGATTACTATTACTTTACTATTACTATTACTTTGTGGAACATTTCGCCGAATGGTTCACGGAATATCGTCGTTCTTGTGGCGAAATTGGTCCCATAGGAATGAATGGCAAAATGTTCAAAACTAGAGTGGGAGCTGGCAAAAGCTGAAAAATCAGGACATGATTTCTAAACTGCCACCACTCCCTCATTTTCAAGCCCATGTACACAAATCTTATATCAAAACGTTCAGCTTTCCCTGCTGTCACTAAACATGTCCACGGCTAAGTCATAGTCCGGAAAGTTTTCATAATATGACCATTTGTTTGCAACTCACGCCGTCCATTGACATTAATTGAAACTTCACTCTAGCCAGCTCAAATTTGAAGGGCAATTTCTAAACTGCAACTGTGCCTTCATTGTTAATATTTCAGAGACAAATGCATAAAGAATAAAATCATCTTTTTATAAAAATTCATAAGACTAATACTTAAAAGAAAATATAATCTATTAAAAGAAAAGAGAAACATTTCTAAAATAAAAATAAAACGCTAATGTTGAAGGAGAAAAAAGGAAAGAGTTAATAACATAATTAAACAACACAAATCTTTTAACTCCAAATGATTACAAAAAAAATATTATTTGGGCATATCTTTTCTCAAGGAGAATCGTGAATCTAAAAAACATTTTCATAATATCTTTATCAAAAAGAACTCATAAAACATCAAAAATAAATGAAACATCATTAGAAATAACCCTGTAACTTCCCAAAACGCCATAAAACCTGTACATAGGGGGTACTGTTTAACATGTGAGACTTTGCTGAATACAAATATGTGTATTTTATTGCAGTAAAAGCAAACAGTATTATGACATTGACAGTTAAAATGTCATGTAGAACTAAAAAAATAAAAAAATATATTTTCTCACATTTTTTTCATATTAAATTATGTTTCATAGCTAAATATTTGATATTAAATGAAAGCCCTGTTTCCCCTGAATAAAATGATATATAATAAGGGTTGGTGCATTTACTATGAAAGAGTGGAATTACGGTTGGACAGACATGTAGCGCAAATGCCAGGTTTTGTTTACATTTTGTTTCATTCACAACGTGTACATTTGGCTCTGTCCTTAAGGGGTTAAAAGAAGAAAGACTACCACAACATTAGGACATAGTCTTAAATTAGAAGGGGCAAAGGTTTAAAAATAATATCAGGAAGTATTACTTTACTGAGAGGGAAGTGGATGCATGGAATAGCCTTCCAGCTGAAGTGGTAGAGATTAACGCAGCAAAGGAGTTTAAGCATGCATGGGATAGGCATAAGGCTATCCTAACTATAAGATAAGGCCGGGGACTTATGAAAGTATTTAGAAAATTGGGCAGACTAGATGGGCCGAATGGTTCTTATCTGCCGTCACATTACATGTTTCTATGTTTCCTATTACAGGAGCCCGTCTGTATGTAGTAGTCTATGTCATGCAGGATGCTATTAATTTTCCCCTGTGGTAGTCTGGCTTCCATGGTCACAGTCAAGCTGTTTCCCTAGGAAATTGATTATAGTGTCTGGACCTTCCGTCTTTTTAGGCGACACTGGTACCCCTAATGTGTGGAATAACTTCACCGCCTTGTCTAGACTGCACATGAGGGTGCATTACTTTCGAGATTTCCAGATAATGTATAACATTATGGCACGGCACGTATTCAGGAGAAGTGAAAACAAGGATTCCGCAAAAATGTCAAAACACATTTGGACTGCTCTTTGACCTGAAGGTTAGCCTTGTGAAAAAATAATAGATACCCCTCCATTTAATGCCATGCAGGTGCCACAATGATGGATATATGAGCAGTAATTTAAACGCATTTACAGTGTCCGTCTTGCTAAGCCAAGTCCCGATGCCAGCTGATATAATAGCTTCCAACCCATCGTCAATCGTAGTGTACTGCAGTGAGAACTCTTCAGAGAGGATCAGAGAGTTAAGGCTAGGGACTAGAGAGGAATGTGGTGCTGAGAGATCTATGATCAATCTCTGCTTAGTCATGTTTTTCCCAGTGACCAGGCCAATAGGGTTAGTCCTCCAGTTAGAAAAAGGAGGTTCTTTGAATGGCCCTAATACAAACCCTTGCTCCCGTTCTATTTGTAATAACGCCTCTACTGACTTTGTGTCGGCCATGGCTGATTGTAAGTTGTTACATTCCCAAGTCCCTGCTGGCATGTAAATAAGGCCCGTGTTGAAACCCTGGGTAAAACCCGCTATCAAAAACTCAACAAGATGTTAAGAAAGGTGAGTGGATAGCAGATTAGCTAGAAAACCAACATTAACCAATGTCAAATAGGGTTTAAGATGCAATTTATTTGGGCACATGGCTTTTGCGTGTGCCCTGAAACAATGAGAGCATACGTGTAACAGTCGACACTATAAGCACAAGCACCTAGATTAAAGTTATTACATATCTGTGACTTGCCCAGGTATACTGTTGGAAGGCCCAATTTATCCCTGACTTGTTTCTCTACCCTTGTATTGCCTGGGATGACCATGGTAGTGGTAGTGTCAGGTGAAAACAGACAGAAATTGGCCGAATGCGTGGTTGCTGCACATATTGCACAAGCTGGGGTCCTTAGCCTAGCGAAGTGTCTGAGAAACAGCTCCGTCTTCAGTTGGCTCCAATCCATCTTGACATTGTACAGGGCCAGAGCTGCCGATGCCTTCGCTGCAAGTGACCGGTGGTAGTCATAAAAAGACGTACCACTGTATTTGTTGCCAAGATCCACCAGCTTGTGCATATACAGGTCCAGCTTCTCCCTTCTATGTGGGTGAATTGAACATAACAATACATAACAAAAAAAGCCTCCCCCAAATGCCCAAATATCCATTGTTTGCCTCGTGTCCTGGGGGGCTCAAGAGCTGGCTGGCTGGCCACTTTTGAGCCCCTCCCCGAGGTGGGCGGTGGGCAGCGAGGGAGCATACTGTTCTAAAAGCCTTATATGTAGTTTCCTCTTCCTGCTCAGTTCCCTTTGCGCTGCTTAATGAAGTCACTCCAGCTCCCAGCATCACTAAGCGGCACGTGAGGGAGCTGAGCAGGAAGATCAGAGTTCCCTCGCTGCCTACTCAGCCTGTCTGCCCCCTGCCTGCCCGCCCAGCAGCCCCACTGGACCACAGGTAAGCAATCCACTCCAGCTATCTCAGAGAAGTTGGGTGGATTTAAAATAAAATGTAAAAAATATTAATTTGTGATATTGGGAGAAATGTGTATGTGTGTGTGTCTGTAAGTGATTGTGTGTGTGTCTGTAAGTGAATGTGTGTGTGTGTGTATGTGTGTGTGTCTATGTGAGATAATGTGTGTGTGTGTGTCGGTCAGTGAGTGTGGATGTGTTGGTCAGTGAGTGCCTACGTCTGTCAGTGAGAGTGTGCGTCTGTCAGTGTGTGTCCAAGTAATAGTTTGTGTGTATGTCATTGTTTGTCAGTGTATATGAGAGTGTGTGTTTGTCAATGAGTGTATGCGTCTGTCAGTGAGTGGTGTGTCTGTCAGTGAGTGATCGTCTGTCAGTCAAAGTGCGACCTTGACAGGAAGATTTAAATCGGGAGGGGGGGGGGGGGCCTGAGCACCGTCGTGCCTAGGGCAGCACAAATCCTAAATACACCACTGGGTGTAGCATTACCAGGTTGTAACTGAGGGGTGCCTGAAAGTTCGGCCGTGAGGGGGTCTGATGTTGTGGCGGGAAGACTATGAGTTTCCGGCCTCTCCAGCCCATGGAGAACACTAGTGAAGCAATCATTGTGTGGAGGTTGGAGTCGTTTGTGCCACTCATGCCCTCCCCTGCGTCTGTATTGTCGGTGTTGGTCTGCATAAACCTGAACAGCTCCGCTTTCCTGGCAGTAGCTGGGAAAGGGATCTGAGCCTACTTAGCTCAGCTGTGATGCGGGGAATAGTCCATGATCTTATGGACGCTGGGCTACCAGTGTCGCCCTTGCATGTGGGAGTAGCGGACCTGGCCGGAGTGCTGGGTATTGAGATACCGTCTCCATCATTGGGAACCTGGGACATACTGAAATATAGGAATCAAATGCTTAGAACGAGGGACGTATACTGGCAGGCTAGCTCGTGACCAGAGGTGAAACAATTTAGTAAGTTAGTGACAAATGTGACCCTACTAGCTGCCAAGGCGGCTTGAGAGGTTATACCTAAGAGTTTGCACAAGGGGTATCATGCCACCTAACATTGTGGCGGGGTGTTTGCCTCTCAGTGAACATATAAACCAAAAGGGGTGAGGGCGTGACAAGTGAGGCCCTTTCTATGCAACAAGCGAGGCAGCTAGCTATGATTTGGCCCGTATTACTTCTTGCGTGGAGGATGGGTGTCGGCCTCGCAGGGCCACTGTGTCTATGGCGGAGAGTGCCTGAACAAAATACCTAGATGGCCACTACAAAACCCTATATAGCCAGCAACTTTTTTTTAAAGTACTGGAGTGGGAGCATCGTACCTGTCGGTCAAGTGTGTGCTTGAATATCTGCCCCCCGGTAGTCTAAGCTTCCTGCTAAGGAGGGAGGCCTAAACCAAAAAGGTGAACAATACACTAGAAGGAAGGGGGTAAATATATATATATATATATATATATATATGTTTGTATGAGATACTAAGTCCTGCTGAAAGACCCCCACCGTACGTAGACTTTAAAACAACTAAGGCCTACCCACCTATGACTTTTAGGGTTGAGGTATGACGTGCCAAGCTTGTCTTAGCTAGGTTAGCTAGGTACCGTGAAATCTGTAAAAAACATGTCATAAAGCATTAATCCTTGGTACAGTAAGACCGTAACCAACACAGTCTGATTACATGCCCAGTGAAAGTTGACGCAACTTGTCAACTTGATTAGGCCACAGACCATAACTGAGTTGACTTAAAACCACCTTTGACTTTAGGGATGAGGTCTGATGAGCCAAGTTTGTCTTAGCTTGGTACCTTGAATCTGTAAAAACATGTCATATAGTGTTATCGGTGGTTCAGTAACAGCATAATCAGTACAGTCTGAACCTTGCGTGAAGCTATGATTACAATAACTGGGGTTGCAGTAATACACAACATATAACATCCATGTCTTTAACTGTAACATAAGAAACTGTTTAATTAATCTGCCCCTGCATCTAGCACCTGCAATACCAGGTCCTGGAGCTAGAGTGCCAATAAGCCGTTCGATGCAGTGGACAGCAATTAGAGACACAAGGAAAGGAGGAGAGGAACAAGACAACCTGACCAGGAAGAGAGTTTCCTCTCCGACCTCCAACTGGGGAATGGGTTTCCGAGAGGACCCCCCAAGGTAAGTCAGCTTAACTTTCCCACCCCGAGCATAGAAAGAAATGCATTGGGGGGCGTGGCCTGGAACTGAACGTGAGCGATCGCATGCTCGGGTAGCTCCGCGACAATTAGGCCCTCACACGGTTACAAAGACCCAGATCACAGGATAAGCGACGACTGAGAGACCCACTTGATCATGTCTCATCACAATGGCAAAAAAGCGCCCGAAAACAGGACAAGCTACATTTCTTCGGCACCAAACAGGGGCGCGCAAAAGGAGCCCAGCAGACAGAGGACTCCCAAGATGGGGTCGACAACGACGGCGAACAAACAGGAAACCCAGAATACCCAGGCCTCATAATTACCGCAGACGGCTTGCAGGCTATGTTTGACAGCATGGCATCAAAATTGCAAGATACACTGCAGCGGTCTTTCACAGACTTAAGGGCGGACATCCACAAACTAGGATCCCGCACGTCAGAGCTTGAAACCAATATGGAGGCGCAAGCAGAATCCCTCACTCGACTTGCAGCCAAAGTAGAGGAAACATGGGACAGGATCACTGAATATGAAGCTAAATTGGCTGATATGGAGGACAGAGCCCGCCGCAGCAACCTGCGCCTAAGAAATGTGTCAGAGAACATAGGCCCACAAGAGCTGCATGTTTATGCCACTGGGCTCTTCTGCCTCTTAGTCCCTGACCTCCCCCAGGATGTACTGCTGATGGACCGTATCCACAGAGTGGCAAAGCCGCAATACCTACCTTCTGACCTTCCTAGGGATATAGTCCTTAAAATGCACTATTACCATGCAAAGGAGGCAATCATCAAAGCCAGCCACACGCAAAAGGACCTACCAGCAGAGTACCAAAAGACCAAAATCTTCGCTGACATCTCTGCCATGACACTCAGGAAAAGGAAGACCTTCAGCGCCATCAATGAGCTACTCAGGAGCAATAACATCACTTATAGATGGGGCTATCCGACCAAACTGATGGTCCCCCGAAACGGATCCCACAACGCCATCTGCACACCTGAAGACGGTCTGAAAAAACTGAAAGACTGGGGACTTAATCCACCGGAGCACCAGCCAGAAACTGCAGCTACGGGACGCCTGCCTCCTGTATGGAAAAAGGCTCGCAAATAGCTGAGATGATACGAGACACAAACTACCAAAGACTTTCCTGTACTCGCAAATATAATAGAATGTTTCTGAATATTTGTGCATAACTTAAAGCCGTAAACTAGCATACTATCACATGCTCTTTCCCTTTGAGAGAAGTGATAGAGGCCTTTGGAATAGCCTTACCGGGCATTTAACCATGGCTTAACTGGATAACAATACCGTAATGTTAATGGAGCCATGCAGGGCCTCCAGCTACACTAAATTACGAGGAGGCGACTTATTAAAAAGAAAAAAAAATTGAAATTAAAAATTATAAAACTATTATATACCGATATAAACAACTAAATAAAACGCCCCTTGTAGGATATGAATATCCATTTTGCTTAATATCCTAGCTGTTCATATAAGGGTTAATTTGAACCAAGAATAAATTTGGAATTGTATCTTCGATTCTGGGAAGAATTTATCTAATATAATTTACGAGAATGACCATACTGATTTCCAAATGTTCTTGTTAATTGTCCTAGATTAAGGTATTTGTAAATATCCTGTTTTGATCAAATATACATGTGTTATATAACGTAGAATTCTAATAAGAAACAGCTGTTTATAACTTGTGAAAAACAATGTCATTGTCACGCCCATATGCTCATTTTCCCCCCTCCCATCCTGCTATGAAAATGGGGTATAAATATAACTGACGTATGAATACAATTTGAATTGGTTATTGAACACGTCTCTGCTATTCATTTCCAATTTCCAGAGCTCTGTATGAGTTGGCAAATATCCATCATCCACAAAGGGCCCGGGCTGATTTTATCCCCAACAAACTGGTGTCAGAAGTGGGAGCAATTGGGAACGGAGTTGCAGGTAAGAGGATCTTTAGCCCCTTGGGGACACAACTTCTGGAATTTAAGGGAATCATGACGGAGTATTTCTGTCGTGTGTCCTTAGGGGGTTGGGGACCTTTGCCTGCTTCTGCCATCCTCCCACACATTGCATTTCTTGTTTTAATGGGGTTTTTCACTATTTACATTTTTAAAGGGGATTTACACAGGATAATGTCTTTGGTAGACATGGTATTTATAAGTCTTAGGTAGACTTCTATTACTCCACGGGTTGGAGGATTGCCTTTGGTAGGCAGTAGCAGTTATGTGCACATTTCCTCTTTGGTAAGAGGTTCACCTTTGGCCAGGTGTTAAAAATAATTTTAAGCCTTTGGTAGGCTGTGATGTACCTGTGATGTACATTTACATATGGGAGACGTCCCTAGATTCCTCTTTGGTAGAGGTTGCCATTGGTAGGTTGTAAAACAGATTTCCAGTCTTTGGTGGACTGTGGTATTTATTTAACGTAGGTGTAAATTTTGAGGACTAAATTGGTTTAAAAAAAAAAAAAAAAGGGGGTTAAAAGGTATGATGGATGTTTGGCATTACTCCGGCTTGCTAATTTATGTGCTATTTTATGGTGTGCAACGCTGATTTTAAGCATAAAGTCTTAATTGAGGGAATGTCAAAAGTACATGTAAAGGTGATGATAAATAAGAAAAAAATAGAGGTTATTTAAGGGGGGCTACAAATTCTAGAACTAACATGATTTCTCTGCATGTATGTTTGTTTGCATAATGAGCCCTTATTTTTATACTTGGACAAAAGTACTATAAGCCCACTACACTTTTTCATGAGATTGGGATGTATGATTGTTTATATGATGAGCCCTTTATTTTCATATTGGGACAAAAAGTCACTTCATTCAAAACGTCAAACACCACATTCTTTCTGCCACATTCTTTCTTTCTGAGTGTTTGTTGCAGAGAATTTATGTTGTAAATTTAGAAGAGAGCAAAATTTATATTTTCAGCGTTCCAACACATGCTTCATTTTGTGCTGTAAGCTAACTTGTAGTATTCCAGTATGTCACATGTTGTATGTGCTTTAAATTGTATGTATTCTGTAAATTGTTGAATGGGGATGCTGAGATTTTATTGATTGTGACCCAAACTGTGAAGAAGTGGGTTTGAAATTTTGCTCATGAAATATAGGATCAGAAAACCATGGACAAAGGTTTTTACCTGTGTTGATATGACTTTTGGAAACTCAAATTGACCGGTCAAAATTTTGCCATGCCTTTAACATGGAGTAGTATAAATATTTTGAGTCTTTGAGAGTTCTGACAAATGCAGGTGATACCATGTCTGTGTAATCTGGTCCAAATGTTCTAGAAGCATATAAGAGAGAAAATCCATTGACAGGGTACATATGTCGCAACTGGTTAATGCAAGTGTTATACAAATGTTTAAGTAAAACGCGTTATATGGCCGTACGGGATCCCTTCTGTAAAAAATAAACCCTTTGGTACCAGAACTCTTAAATAAATCTGATGCAAACTAAAATTGGTATACCTTACAATAATATGTTCTGAATACAGCTGTTAGAAGTTTATGCTGTGTGAATGGTGATTGTGATAAATGTGTGTTTTGGTTACTCATTTTAAAGTATGCAGTTTAATTGTCATGTATGTTAATGGGTATTTTGCTGTGTTATTTTAAATTATATTTGAATAAGTTTGTCTCAGTATTGATACAGATGGAAATGGCAGCATATCAATCTATTAAATAACTGATTTATTATTGAATACTAGTCCAAGAGCAATATGAGTTGTAGTCTTAAGAAAGAAAAAAAGGAGGGAGGCTGTTTTTGTAAATTTTAGCTGATTTCCAAAATTCTGTTGCAATAATGGACTTCCTGACAAAATTTGACTTTCCTGTCCAGTTGCCAGGTGCTCTGATCTAATCTTAAAGTAGTACTGCTTGCATAGTTTGCAGACATGCATAATGTACAAACATGGGAACCAAATTATGTCTGTCACATAGTGTGACATTTATTAATTTATTTTGGATTGAGTTAATTGCCTGTCCATGAATATGCTTTTTGAGGATATCTGCTACACGTTTTCTGTGATATAAGATGATGTGTGATATTACAATGAGTATGAAAAATATTTAAAGAATATTTGCATGTCATTAACGCAAGCCTTTAGTGTCTTTTTACAACAGATTAAAAAACGCTGATCAGCCAACAAGAAAGGGGCCCCTGGGAAAGAAAAAGAAAAATTATATCATTTGCTTTTCAAAATCATGGATCCACGTTTCAGTATTATTAGGGGAGTATTTAGAGTTAACGCTACTTTTCAAGTGCATTGCATTATTTAATAAAAAGAAAAATTTGTTATCTTTAACATAAACAATTGTTATGTTATATGGTTATTGTTGTGGTTTAAATTCAGCAGACAGCAATGTTTTCTCTCAGGTATGAAGACAAGGAATGGACACAGCAGAAATACGAGCTCGGAGGGCAGTACTCATTCACACAAGTGTATGGCAGAATACTACTCCCAATTTTAATGGGGAAGACACAGATCTTATAACAAAATTCTATACACATCCAAAAGGGGTTGTCTTCACATAATACAGTCATGTCCTGTCAATTGCATATTAAAAGAACTTAAAGCACATTTGGCATTAGCTGGTCAAAAGGTGTTACTTGATTAAACAAACACTTCCCAACAAGGTGTTATCAGGATATGCAGTGCAGGGGGGGGAAATAAGAAGAAGATACAAATCAGGATCAAAGGCCACCTGTTATAATAGAGCATCCTGACATTACTAAATCTACTGTGTAGTGTGACACAGGATATAAGGGGAAAGGTGCTCATTAATCCATATCATTCCAATCTTTTATTCTGAAAGAATAACAAATCAGTAAATTAATTAATTGTCTATTATAGCACTCAGGGAAGAAAAAAAACTTCAGAACCGTTATTTCTGAAGAAAATCTCCGGGGAGCCATGGCTATAATAAGACCGTCCCTCCCTCCTGGACGAATTAAGGTTTATTAAACAATTAGTTAAATTTAGGGCTTGGTATAAATTCTTTAAAGATCCAATAATATGATTGTCTGTTTCCCATGATGAAGAAGATAAAGCCTGCTTAGAGTGAAATATATTAATAACACATTTTACTATCACTGTTCTTTGGGATCAAATACTATTAATCAGCGCATAACCAAGTCCCATGGAAAAAAGAATAATTAGGTTGCACCGAGCACTATTGTTCATTCTGGATCAGTCTGAGGTTGATCTTCTTTGCTTGGAATATCCAGAGTGCTTGATGGGACATCTTTTTAATCTGCTTGCATGATTCCATATCTGGTTCTCCTCGGTCAGAACGGCTCTTCTGGTGATGGCAACAACGGTTGTCAGAGGGCTGTACGTTGGATCAAAGGTTCCGGATTTGAAGAGGGATTTCACCAAGACTTTGTCTCCAGGCCTGAAAGGATGTGTGGTTGTACCTGAAGGATGAGGAAGAGATAGAGACAAATCACCATAGATGCCATTCAATGTGTCTACAAGGTTCAATACATATAACACAACATTTAGGTCTCCGCTCACCATCGGAGCACCTTTGGACTTACACCGTGAAGTTGGAAAAGGTCTCCCCATTAAAATTTCAAATGGTGAATAACCCGTAGTGGAACTAGGGGTCATTCTGATCTCAGCTAAAACTGCTGGCAAATTGTCTGGCCAATTGCGTGTGCTACCCAAGTCTCCTTTTGTCAATTTCTCCTTGATCGTTCTATTCATCTTTTCTACTTGCCCTGATGACTGAGGGTGATAGGGTATATGAAATTTCCAATCTATACTCAACATTTTACAAACCTGCTGTGTAACTGCTGAAGTGAACGAAGTTTATTTATCACTATTAATCATAAATGGACAACCAAAACATGTCTACAATACAAGTAAATAATTGAGTCCACCTTTTGCCGTTGTCATATGCATGAAGTCAGTTTGTAAAATTAACATTGGACCTTAAACTGGAGGTAACTGTGGTTTGGTAGTACATGTTAAGCACCTGGATAAAAATATTGGTAACTGTCTGATCTAACCTGTTAATTACAAATAGTTTACTTAGCTTAGCCAATACCCCTCTTCGTCCGACATGTCCATAACATGGAACTGTCGGACGAGTAACACAGAAAAAACTTGAGGGATTGCTATGCAACCTTTATGATCCTTGAGGATACCAGAACTTGCATCAGGTGTAACAGAATGTTTATTCCAGTAAGCTAAGTCATCCGAAGATGATGCAGCCTGCATAGAAAGAATATCAGTATCATCAGTATCATCAGTATGAGTGGCTATATGCAGTTAAGACCTGGTCAAAAGAAACAGTACTGTAATCTCTCCATAAAGGAAAAGAGGCAGCTGCCCTTTTCGCCACCAAATCTGCAAAATCATTACCATCCCTGACCATGGAGTGATCTGTATCATGGCCCTTGCACTTCACAATAGCTAAAGATCTAGGTAACAGTATGGCCCTCAATAATCCATCAATTAATGCAAAATGAGAAACAGTTCGACCATCAGCTGCAACAAAGCCTCTAGCCTGCCAAATGACACCAAAATCATGAACCACTCCAAAGGCATATCTCAAATCAGTATAAATAGTCACATCTTGATCTTTAAAAGCAATACAAGCTTGTGTAAGAGCAATCAACTCCGCCTGCGCTGAGACGAAAGGTTAAGAACCTGCAGCTATTACACTATTAGGTATTTGTACAACTGCAAAACCACAAAGGAAAATAAACCAATAACTGATTTAAAAATTCTGACACAAAATCTTGCTCAGCCCAAAATACACAGAACCAACCTACATCAGTACCAGGTCTATCATATTTAGTGTCCAAATTAAGAGCCATTTCTGTTGGTGAAATTTCAGCATATTTAAAAACAACAGACAATAAAAAAACAAAAATCTGCCCCTCCAAACTGTTGATCCATTGTTACTCTTTTTAAATAATTAATAGCGCCTTCTGGAAGCTTAAACGGATCAGGACACTGAGTCCTAAGAGACACCAAATGTGATCCATAGGGAGGCTTAATTATAACAGTCTCACCAGCAACTACAAAAGGATAGGCAGAAGCAGACACATGACTGGGAACTAGTACACCATGACTCTTATAACCCTCATCCACCACTAAAACACTATGAACATGCTTATTCCCTGCACCAACATCCACAGACGTTCTAGTCACTTTCTTATTTTTTTTTTTTCATACCAACATCAACATTTTCTGCAGTGGATCTCACCATTGCAGAAGGATTCACAACCATCTATCCAACATGCCTTTTCCCTCTAACAATCGCCATAAAAGTTTCATCAGTATCAATATTCCGAAAAATCTTTTTTTAATTCATCCAAACTGGGATATAATGGTACAACAAAAAGCACATAAGCAGGTGATGCTGCAGAAGCCTGAACATACTTTGTAGTCTGATCAGGAACAAACCATAACTGAGAATACTTTAACCATCCTGTAGCTGCATTATGCATATACTTTTTATCCCATTTTGGATCTCCACCTGGACCCCACTTTTTAAAACCTTTAATACACATACCTTTCAGCATTTGCAAATGAAAATCACTAAAAGAACCCTCTCTTGGCCATGGATTACAAATCATTGTATCAAAATTCTCTGATCATGCAACTAAATTTGTACAAAATGGCTCAGCATAGTAATTTCCAATAGTTTCTTGAACAAAATGGCATGGAGTTTGGCCTAATCGAGGACCCTGAGACTTGACTTGGGGAGTACGTGACGCAGCACTATTAGGGACATCTTTAGATGATTTAAATTTTACAGAATTTTGTTGGGAATTATTATTATTATTATTTTTTTTTTTTTTGTTTTTTTTTTTATTTTTTTTTTTACCATTACTGGAGCCCATTTCCAACTTCACACAGATAACACTTTACAATATATAAGCAATGCACACTTTTTTAAAACAATACAACTATACATGCAGCGCTGCAATAAACAAAAATAAGATTTATTCTACTGTGTCCAAACTGTGCATTCAATACAGTGACTAAATGTGGTCACTCAGTGGGACTGCTATACCCACTATATACAACTTACCGATAAAATGGGACTTTAACCCAGAAAATATAAATGTTTCTCTTATACAACTTAACATGGGACTCTAACCCAAACTTATCATGGGACTCTAACCCAAACTTAACATGGGACTCTAACCCAAACTTATCATGGGACTCTAACCCAAACTTATCATGGGACTCTAACCCAAACTTATCATGGGACTCTAACCCAAACTTATCATGGGACTCTAACCCAAACTTAACATGGGACTCTAACCCAAACTTAATATGGGACTCTAACCCAAACTTATCATGGGACTCTAACCCAAACTTATCATGGGACTCTAACCCAAACTTATCATGGGACTCTAACCCAAACTTATCATGGGACTCTAACCCATACTTATCATGGGACTCTAACCCATACTTATCATGGGACTCTAACCCATACTTATCATGGGACTCTAACCCATACTTATCATGGGACTCTAACCCATACTTATCATGGGACTCTAACCCATACTTATCAAAAAAACAAAAAGAGAGGCAAAACAAAAACAAGAAAACATTACTTTTCTGCAACCACAAAATTTTGTTCAGAGAATCCAAACAGGGCAAAGAACACAAATATAAAACACAAAATGTTCTTACCAGATTTGGATTCTCTCTCCACTTCTGACACCATATTGTTGTGGTTTAAATTCAGCAGACAGCAATGTTTTCTCTCAGGTATGAAGACAAGGAATGGACACAGCAGAAATACGAGCTCGGAGGGCAGTACTCATTCACACAAGTGTATGGCAGAATACTACTCCCAATTTTAATGGGGAAGACACAGATCTTATAACAAAATTCTATACACATCCAAAAGGGGTTGTCTTCACATAATACAGTCATGTCCTGTCAATTGCATATTAAAAGAACTTAAAGCACATTTGGCATTAGCTGGTCAAAAGGTGTTACTTGATTAAACAAACACTTCCCAACAAGGTGTTATCAGGATATGCAGTGCAGGGGGGGGGAAATAAGAAGAAGATACAAATCAGGATCAAAGGCCACCTGTTATAATAGAGCATCCTGACATTACTAAATCTACTGTGTAGTGTGACACAGGATATAAGGGGAAAGGTGCTCATTAATCCATATCAGTTATATAACAAGAAAAAATTATGGATGTATAGGATAGGTTTTTTCCAAGATTAAGATTCATCTAGTATGCCTCATTGATTATAGGAAAATGATGAAATGGTATTTATAATAGAGATCAGATCATTTCTTTTGAGGCAATTCTAAACTACTGTATTATATTTGTATTGGTATGTTGAAAGCATTTTGCAGACCCAGAAGAGAATAAATAATATAATAATTATAAAAGGAACCATACTATGGGAAGAGGTCACCCTATTAAATTGCTAAGGGGTTAAACTCATTTTGATAAGCATATAAAATTTAGTTTTTGTGGTAAGAATTTTTTATACTCCATTTGAACTCAATTGAAGTATTACAACCATATCCTTGCAGGTATAGGAAACAGCTGCAAAATGATTTTAATATTTGCAATATATTAGTGCTTTCAATGTATTCTGACAATGGAAAAGTTCCTAACCGCATGTCTGCATTACACCTATGACCCAGACTGTCAGTATTGCAAACCCTATATGAAGACTCTGCTTTCACTGTTTATGTATACACCCCTAGACAACCGTGCTATACATGCACAATAAATCTTCAAAAGCGTATTAATATTATATCTATGTGGTACACAAAGAGGTGTACACAAAGAGGGGGTGTGAGTTAGGTCATCTCGACCTGCATATGGAATATGCTTCCCCCTTGTTCACTTTTGGTCAAACTGTTGGTCTGTGACTGGCCCTCTTTGACCCCAACTGAATTTCTTGGGAAGATTCATGAGAAAGATACAGCAGGTTGTTTTGATATAAAGAAAGAGGGAAAAGTATGTTGTATCGGTCACAAAAGGATTGTGATCTTAAGCAGGCGAGACAAAGAAATTTGAGAGGTGATAGGAGATTGAATCAGAAAAGTTTTAGAGGCAGAGGTAGATGATTTGATCAAAGGATGTAACTTTTGTAGAGGTGGTAACTTCAGCACTGTTTTAATTGTGGATAGCAGGGATTCACCCCAAGGTGCTTGTGGTGAACCCGGTTCTCCTGGTCAAGCTGGCCCCACTGGTATTGCTGGTGTCCCGGGCTTCCCTGGCTTCCTTGTGGTGCTCCTGGACCTAAGGGCCCCAAAGGTTCCCCTGGACCTAAGTGTAACAATGGTGAACCTGGTGCTCAAGGAGACAAAGGAGAATCCGGTGCTGAGGGAGAACCTGGCCCGGCTGGTGTTCAGGGACCCTGGCAGGTTCCTCAATACCAACCACAACTTTCAAGCTATACCCACACCCAACAACCTCAGCCTAATACACAGATGGTTCATGTTTTTAATACTTTATATATAGTTTTGAGTGATCAAACAGTATTAAAGGACCACTCTAGGCACTCAGACCACTTCAGCTTAATGAAGTGGTCTGGGTGCCAGGTCCAGCTAGGGTTAACCCATTTTTTCATAATTATAGCAGTTTCAGAGAAACTGCTATAATTATGAATGGGTTAAGCCTTTCCCCTAATCCTCTAGTGGCTGTCTCATTGACAGCCACTAGAGGCGCTTGCATGCTTCTCACTGTGATTTTCACAGTGAGAGCACGCCAGCGTCCATAGGA
>OW240913.1:205636599-205673908 GCA_933207985.1 Pelobates cultripes | reverse complement strand
CAGATCCCAGCTATCTGGGGATATGTGAAATGTCTGTGTGTTATGTGTAAGGTGACTTTATGTATTTTAAAGTGTTTTGTGTCTTTTGCAACCATGTGCTTAATGGAGTCTTGTGTCTGTCCTGGGAGATAATTGAATTACTTATCTCCAGGATAGAAGACTCTGAAACTGGTTTGGGCCAGAAAGCCATGCTTCATTTAGTCACAAAGGACTTTTTACTAACTTTTGAACCCCTTGTCTGATTTGTGCCATTTTTGAATATGTTGTTCCCCTGAATGGATTGATTGTGAATATGTAATTTTATGTGAATGTGATGTATGGTTTTGGAGTTATGAAAGTTGGGTAGAAAGTATGTTTTAACTGTATGTATAATTGAGTTTCCTCTCAGGATAAGGGGAGGGAATATGTGGGATGTAACTGTGATGTGATTGGTTGTTTTGTAACGCCCTGTGGGCTGTACTATGTTTTGTGGATTGTAATAAAAACCAGGCTGGGTGTGCCAGCACTAGAGTTCCTGCTTAACCCTCAAAGTGAAGTGTCGTCTCATTATTGGGGGAAGGATTTATTGTATGCTGTTCCAGTTTGACTGCTAGGAGAGTAAACCTATTCGTATGGTTCCTATTCAACTGTCTACAGCATTCTTATGCTTGAGAGAAGGTATACGCTTCTCTGGTTCGGTGATTGTGGTGTCTGCTGCAGTGCTTGGAGTCCTCAGGAAGCGCTAGGAGCATCCTTCAACGGAGGTACCCAGTCGGGGTGCCAGGCGATCCGTTACAGGTATCAACTATATTAAAAGAGAAGGAACAAAAATTATATTGCTGCAAGAGACCCACTGGATAAAGAAAGACATAAAACGCTTTATTCCAAATAGCTTTAATATCAAAATATGCTCTTCATTAGAAGATAAAAAGATTTATGGGGTTGTCCCTCTTGTACCTAATGATTTAGATATACAAATCACATACCAGGACGTAGACAAAAATGGAATATATAGTAATATGTAAAACACAAAATGAGGAGTTTACGATAGCTAACCTATATGCACCTAATTTTAATCCTATTTGTTTTATACAAAGGGTATTAAAAAATAGATTACATCAAAAAAGGAAAGGTCCTCATAGGGGGAGACTTCAATTGCATTATTGATGGAATGCTGGATAGAAATTAATTGGGAGGGGTCCTTCAAGATAAAAAAAAAAGCAAAAAAATGTCAAATGAATTCAAACTTTTAGTACATAAATATGGCTTACTAGACTTATGGAGGATTTATCATCCCCAAGAAAAGGATTTCACTTGCTTTTCTAAAGTACATTATACATATTCCAGGTTAGACTTATTTCTGGGTACAGTAGAGATATCATAAAGGATAAAGGAGGTTCTGATTCAGGAGGTTGCATGGTCTGACCA
This sequence comes from Pelobates cultripes, assembly GCA_933207985.1. Lineage (NCBI taxonomy): Eukaryota > Metazoa > Chordata > Amphibia > Anura > Pelobatidae > Pelobates > Pelobates cultripes. The sequence goes on along the minus strand of OW240913.1, from coordinate 205,672,501 downwards.
TAACCCGGTTACATTGGACCTTATTATAAGCCCAGATAACAAAGTGAGGAATAGTTGGAGGTTAAATGATCTCCTACTAAAAAAAAAAAAATCTCAAGAAAGAGAATATAAAAGAATAATAAAAACAATGGTCATCAGATGTAGTCATATGGTGTACCTATAAGGCAATCTTAAGGGGGCATATTATTAAAATGGTTTCAATCAGAAATAAGAATACAGGCTTCTCCTTAACATATTTATACATTTGTCTGATATAACAAGATCGAATAAGAATAACCCCTCCATACAAATAAGTGAGAAAATAGCAAAAATAAAGGATAGAATTAATGAATTATTACTGCAGCAAACCTCTTAAAAACTTGAATGTAATAAAATGGTATTAAAGAGGCAATTGGGCAAATAAAATGCTTACAAATAAAGTTAAGGGTAACAGAATGGTCATGGTGGTACAGAAAATTATTACTGAAGAAGGGCTACAATTAACCTCAGAAAAAATCGGCAAAGCTTTTTACCAAGAGTTACATAATTTGCCTAATCAATTAGACAATCCAGAAGCATACTTTAAAAATAAAAAGATGAAACAACTATCGATAGAACAAGTAAATTTTATCAATAAACCCTTCTCCGAAATAGAGATCAAGAAAGCAATAGATATGTTAAATATAAAAATAAAAACCCCAGGCCTGGATGGCTACCCCAATTTATTCTAAAAAACAGTTCAAGGATGATTTGGTGGTTCATCTTAAAAATCTGTTTAATAATATCATTGAGGAAAAGATCATACCTGCAGAGATGTTATTCGCAAATATCCCTATACATAAGCCAGATAAATCAACAGATCATGTAAGGAGTTATCTACCCATCTCATTGCTAAACTCCGATATAAACATATATGCAAGCATCTTAGCAAATAGGATGCAAAACGTTGTACTGTACCTGATCCACCAAGACCAGGTCAGGTTTATTAAAGGTAGATACTCTAGTAATAGTGTGAGATCAATAGTTAATATTTTAGATAGCGTACATGATTTGAGGGTCCCTTTTCTGGCCCTGTCGTTGGACGCAGAGAAGGCCTTCGACAGGGACAAATGGGATTTTCTGAAAGCATCTATGAAAGCTTTCGGGTTTAAAGGATAGGTAATGGACACCGTTATGGCATTATATGCTCGCCCAATGGCCCTTGTTAAAATTTGTGTGAGATAATAAGTTCCTCTACGTATCCTTATTACTATATATTTAAAGAGGAGAGAGGGAAGAGGGGAGATGGGAATGAGGGAAGAGAGGTAGAGAGAGGGGATAACGAAATAAGAAGATCCATATTGTTATACCCATTTAAGCTAAATAGATCAGCCACTGGAAATCTTCAGATACCCCTCTGTGGGAGACAAATACTAAGAATTAAATTAATGCAAAATAGTGATAGACAAGTTGTGATAGTGTAACCCTCTTAACTTAAGAATAGAATGACGGGGAAAATTAGGTTTAAAAGTAAGGAAAACGGAGAGACTTTATACCTTATTGATATCATTTACTCTCCCTAAATTCTTATTTTTTTTTTTCATTGGGATTTCTCGGCACAATGTGTGTTAGTCTTTTGTTTGTTACAGACAGTAGATAGCAATGCAAGGGTTTTCTTTTAAAGCATTGGGGATGCTTAAAGGACCACTATAGTGCCAGGAAAACATACATATACAATGCTTTCCTATGGACGCTTGCGTGCTCTCACTGTGAAAATCACAGTGAGAAGCACGCAAGCGCCTCTAGTGGCTGTCAATGAGACAGCCACCAGAGGATTAGGGGGAAGGCTTAACCCATTGATAAACATAGCAGTTTCTCTGAAACTGCTATGTTTATGAAAAAATGGGTTAACCCTAGAAGGACCTGGCACCCAGACCACTTCATTAAGCTGAAGTGGTCTGGGTGCCTAGAGTGGTCCTTTAAGTCTGTTATGCTAAATAAGCACATGGTATTTTGCATAGATAAGCAATTCTCCTTGCCTTCTCCAATGTATCTTACACTTTTTTAATATAATAAATTATAGTAATGAACACTGCTACAAATGAATAACAAAATTAGATACTGTGAATTGAAGAGAGAAAAAAAGGGGGAAAAAAGACAATATATTCAATATGGAATGTAAAATGGATGAGACATGGAGAAGGTCAAGAAGAAAAGCAATAATAACTTAATATCTTGGAGAGTAATTATTGTGTTAATGTGTCCGTTTTTTGTCAAGTTTTATATTGTCTTTGTAATGTATGTTCATTTTGGTAAAATTAAAAAACAAACAAACAAAAAAAAACACTTAGCTTCTCTTTCTTACAGCCCATTGGAACTGTTCTCAATTACCAACTCCTCTTATTGTTTCACTGCCTTGCTTTATGTATTTTAATTTTGGTGAGATTTGCCTCTCCTTTGTGGTGCCTGGTGGGTGGTCACTTGGACACCCTTTGCACATTACTAACAAAACAGTAGGACTGGAAGTTTGATTGCTTTTTTCTATTTTTCTTTATTTTTATACCTTCTCTTTCTCATGAAAAAAGTGAATTTCCAAGGTGTCATACACACTATTAACATTATTGATGTCCGATTCTACCATGCATTCACCATAAAAATTGTATCCAGACCTAATAATTTTAGCTCTGGTATGAAGAAATGTTTGATGCTTTAGGGCAGCGATGGCGAACCTATGGCACACGTGTGGGCACGCGGCCATAGGTTCGCCATCAATGCAGAGTAGGCACCTGCCTACTCTGCTTCCGTGTCGGGAGGCAGGGGGGAGGGCTCTAGGAAGCAACTCTCCTGTCCTCCAGCGAGCAATCTGTGTGGAGCATTGCCGCACGTTACCATGGCAACGCTCCACACAGCATCGCTCGGGCGGGAGGCCGGGAGGACAGAAGAGCTGCTCTCTACTTACCTATTTACATACTTACTAACAGTACTTACCACCACTGTTTCCCCCCCCTCCTTCATCAAAGGTAAGAAGGAGGGAGGATGGGGGGGATACACAACCACAGTAGCCCTACCCCCCACACACACAGTACCCCTACCCCCACACACACAGTACCCCTACCCCACCACACACACAGTACCCCTACCCCCCACACACAGAACCCCTACCCCCCCACACACAGCACCACTACCCCCCAAATAATAATATATGATGAAAAATGTAAAAAAACACACTTTTTCGAACTTTGATCTCCAAACTCTGTTGTGCATCTACAACCGCCAAAAAACACCTGTGCTACATCGTTTCTAAATTTTGTCCTGATTTTTTAAATACCCAATATTAACATGTGCTTAGCTTTTTTTTGCAAGTTATAGGGCAATAGTTACAAGTAACACTTTGCTATTTCCAAACCATTTTCTTCAAAATTAACGCAAGTTACATTGTAACACTGATATCTGTCAGGAATCCCTGAATAACCCTTCATATGTATATATTTTTTTAAAAGAAGACAACCTAAGGTATTAAACTTGGGGTATTTTGACTCTTTCCATGTAACCACCAATCTATGCCAAATTAAAAATAAATAAATAATTGGTGATTTTTTTTTGACACACATAGCAATTTAAGAATACATGTACTGAGAACTTTAAACTAATTATGTCCCAGGCATTAGAGGTACAAAGAATAAAATAAAAAACACCCCAAAACACACATAATATTAATAGAAACCCCCACAAGTCTTATTTCCCCGGATAGCACGGATCTAAGTGCCCAAAGTGTCCAAATAGCGCTAAGATCCCGATAATACAGCCAAATCGCCAACGGGGTAAAGTTTTGACCGACCGCCCACATGGCATCTGCCCAAATTAGTTCCATAAGAAAATTGGTAGTGGTCAGTCAGTCTTCAGGAATTCCTATATGAAAATAAACAAAGGTTTCCACTGGCTCGTAGGTAGCGAATGTTCGCCTCGTTCGTGTGAACCTTTTCACTGAGTAGCGCTCTCTTGGCTTAGATCTCTTAAATAATTGGTGATTTTTTTTGACACACATAGGAATTTAAGAATACATGTATTGAGAACCTTAAGGATTACTGCCAAAGAACACCCCAATATGTGTTCAGCAACATCTCCTGAGTACAGTGATACCACCCATGTACAGGTGCATGTTGGGTTCTCTAGGGGCTAAAAGACCTTATTTGGAGGGTGCGCATTCCTGTTTTCCAACTTGGAATTATCACAGCTGGTCATCATGCACCCATGTCCCATTTGGGACATTTTTGAAGCCACTAATGTAATATACCCCCATCAAACCATATTTTTTTGAAAAGCACACACCCTAGGGTATTTCAAATGGTGGTATTTAAACACTTTCCATGCACTAATTCTACCACCAGTCTTTGTCAAACTTTTGGGTAGTCATTTTTTTTTTTGTGTTATTTTTCACACACATTCTACTTTAGGCATGGATTCTCAGCTCCTGTTAGGTGTTACTGCCAAAGATCACCCCCTATGTGTTCAGCAACATCTCCCGAGTACAGTGATACCACCTATGCATAGGTTTGTTCGGTTGTTTTGGGGATGCAATGCCAAACATCTGACATGTGTTTTCCAAATTTGACATATCTTCTTTGCCTATCTTCTTTTTGGGGGCCTTTTTAGATATCCCAATTTATTTTCCCATATGTTCTGGGCAACCTGGAGGGTCAAGGTGTGTATCTTTTCCCTCGTACACCTGGAAGACCTGAGTATACCCATACTCGCTATCACAGAGCTTATATACCTTTACACCATCCCTGGAGCACTTGGAAGGAATATACTGGTTGAATCTCAGCCTTCCCTTATACTTCATCAGGGATTCATGCACGCATATATTCCTTCCAGGTGTATAAGCCTCTGCAAACCTGGCAGCGAAGTGGGTAATCAGGGGTTGGAATTTATACAGCCTGTCAAACTGGGGATGCTTCCTAGGGGGGCACAGGCTGTTGTTGCTGAAGTGTATGAAATGTAGAATCATTTCATACCTCTTCCTCAACACACACTGGGAGTAAATGAGGGTAGAGCAGATGGGGCTACTACTCTAGTAGGAGCAGATGGAGGGCTTCTTTATGATGCCCATCAGCAAAGTCAGTGCCCAGAATATGCTAAATTCTGGCACATCGATGGGGCCTATTGCTGCTTTGCCAAAAAAGAGTCAGACATATAAATTAGTTTGGGCGACAATGTTCCCCAATACACCATCGCCCAGAAACACCTCCATAAACTACTGAGGGCTAAATCCTGCAACATCCACATTGATGCCACGAGTTGCAGTGGGATATCTGGTGTGAAGAAATCCCTCTTTGTGTTCAGTATTTTTTCCCTTTTTCATTCGGTAGATGTTACTACCGAACAGAGACCAACTTCCTGGCTGGTTAACTTCAAAGCATTGCAGAACGCCACGTGGCTGAGAAAATGGCGGCCATCTTTTTCTGTGCTAACAAAGGCAGCGGGACTTGGTCGTTGAGTGTCTGGAACTAAAATCGGACACTCGACTTCCCGAACACCGGTCCCAACATACGAACGCTGGATCTTTATTTCCTGAACAGCTAGAAGAGCGCTGTTCGGTACTTTTGTTCATTCATATGAGGGGAACAATTGCTGCTATGGGCCGGGGGAACCATTTGTGGAATTATTCATTTTTTGCAAGTTTACGAACTAGACCGGCAAAACCCCCCAAACTCGTGGAACTGTTTTGGGCAGCAATCTCGCGGTTAGCCGGTCACGAAAGACTTCCATACTTTTTGAGAACCCCTGAACCGATCTGGGTGAAATTTTAATATGTTGGTTATGTTGAGGACATATTATTTGTGGGGATACCATATGTATAAAGGGGTGTTCTAAATATTGTGTAAAACTGTACTTTTTCTGCCTGGAGATAATTTAGTTATTACTTTATCAGACTTGATTATCTCCAGGACTAGGGGAGGGAATTGGATGTTTGTGCTGGGAGTGTTTTATGTTTTCCCTGTTAATGATTGGATGTACCATGTTCCTCCCTGTGGGATGTCCCCTTGCACGGGGACCTGCATAAAAGCCAGTGTGGCATAATTAAAGCTCAGCTCTATTGCACCCTTCTTCTAGACTCCGGCTGATGTTTGGGTATTCGTATACTTTACTAAGGGAATTGTCTGGTAAAGCTATTGCATTCATATGGAAATCATTTATTTTATCTGCCGAACTGAGAGTTAAATCACGGATGCTCTAGCCATTCGGAAGGAAACTACCTAAAGAGTATTAGATATACTAGTTTTCCTTACATCTGGCCTATGGCGATGAGGCACTACCCATTACTCAGCAGTATTGCCAGCTGGAGCAGCACGTTTCCTTCTGGCAGGGGGACTAGCAGCCACAGATACATATCACTAGCAGCAGACACTGTATCTAGTGATGTATCTGAGCACCTGGCAGAGTCCAAATAAGGGTCGTAGTCAGACATAGACGCGTCAGACTCTAATGCAAGGATGACATACGCCTCCTCAGCGCTATACAACCTCTGTGACATGATCACAATCACTTTACTTAATGATCTGTCACAAAAAAAACACACAAAAAAAATGCACATACAGCAAAAGAAGTGCTGCTGTGCAAGAGCCGGTGATCTATACTAGGGATGTGCATGGGAAAAATATTCAGTTCGGCATTCTGAAATTCGGGACTTCGGTTCGGTTTTGGACCTTGGTTCAGTTCGGGACTTAGGGAAAGTATAGGGTTAAGGTAGGGTTAGGGGTAGGGTTAGGTTAGGGGTAGGTTTAGGTTTGGGTTAGTAAAGCAACAGAAACAGAATAATAGGACAGTTAGGTGATGCAGTTGTGCAGGCAAGCCACTATAGATGGGAACACTCCCTGTATCCCTTTAACAGTGCACAAAACCAAAACTGTATAATAACAAAATATTAATACAGAAAATAGGGCGCCACTTATCACAAACTGGATATTGGTATAATTACCCTCTTACTGGTTGGTACAGTAACCCTCACATGAAAAGAGAGAAAAGAGAAAAAAAAGTCATAGTGCAAACTTTAATGGAACAATAATAAAAATCTAAATAAAATATAGCCCTCACAAACAATATGGCACGATTGAAATATCTCAATATGTGCATAAAAACTGTAGCCTCTAAATGGGCTTAATCCCCAAGTGTACCAGTCTGTAGTAATTCCTTAGGCTCTACAAGTGGTTAATAGAACCGATAGTCACACCGGATGTCTGAAAACACCTTGCCGGGTCGGGGTCTGCTCAACGCGTTTCGTCTCTTTCAGACTTTGTCAGGAGCTTAGTCCGATCTTCTCAAACTGGCGTTTAAATATGCCGGGTCGCGTCCATTCTGTTCATCTGCGCATGTGTGACGGCTCGCCGGCGTGATGACATACCACCCGCCGGCGCTCATCACGCATGTGCGCTCCTCCTTGGAACGCAAGCAAGCTTTATTATTCTAAGCATTATGGACAGTTAACCAGATTAGTTTGGGAGATCGGTGCATGTCCCAATGCTATTATATATTGGGTGCACTTATTGAGATATATGTATATATATACACAAATATAAAAAAATTAATTGTGAGAAATACTTATAGAAAAAAGGGGAAACTAATTATTCAATATTGCAAACAAAGAAATACATCTACCGGAAGTAAAAAAAAAAGTCAAAGTGAATGTATGCCGAATATTAATATAGGAACCCAACATATTCATTCATGCATAAAAAGACCAGCATTACAATCATGTGTTAAAATTATCTACATAATGTATAGAACACCAAGATCAGCAATGATCACACAAATAAAAATTATGTAAGACATAAATCAATATTGATCAAACAATAGTAGATAAAATGGCAATTAATATTTAATAAATAGTATGGAGAATAACAATAAATATAAAAATAAAAATAAAAAGCATCCAAATGAATAACAAATTCGAAGTAAAATGCATAAAGAATAAAATCATCTTTTTATAAAAATTCATAAGACTAATACTTAAAAGAAAATATAATCTATTAAAAGAAAAGAGAAACATTTCTAAAATAAAAATAAAACGCTAATATTGAAGGAGAAAAAAGGAAAGCGTTAATAACATAATTAAACAACACAAATCTTTTAACTCCAAATGATTACAAAAAAATATTATTTGGGCATATCTTTTCTCAAGGAGAATCGTGAATCTAAAAAACATTTTCATAATATCTTTATCAAAAAGAACTCATAAAACATCAAAAATAAATGAAACATCATTAGAAATGACCCTGTAACTTCCCAAAACGCCATAAAACCTGTACATAGGGGGTACTGTTTAACATGTGAGACTTTGCTGAATACAAATATGTGTATTTTATTGCAGTAAAAGCAAACAGTATTATGACATTGACAGTTAAAATGTCATGTAGAACTAAAAAAATAAAACAAATCTTATTTTCTCACATTTTTTTCATATTAAATTATGTTTCATAGCTAAATATTTGATATTAAATGAAAGCCCTGTTTCCCCTGAATAAAATGATATATAATAAGGGTTGGTGCATTTACTATGAAAGAGTGGAATTACGGTTGGACAGACATGTAGCGCAAATGCCAGGTTTTGTTTACATTTTGTTTCATTCACAACGTGTACATTTGGCTCTGTCCTTAAGGGGTTAAAAGAAGAAAGACTACCACAACATTAGGACATAGTCTTAAATTAGAAGGGGCAAAGGTTTAAAAATAATATCAGGAAGTATTACTTTACTGAGAGGGAAGTGGATGCATGGAATAGCCTTCCAGCTGAAGTGGTAGAGATTAACGCAGCAAAGGAGTTTAAGCATGCATGGGATAGGCATAAGGCTATCCTAACTATAAGATAAATAAAATAGAAAGGTGAACAGCGCTAAAAATCAGAAAATGTACATACGTTTTGTAGAAATACTGGCCAGCAGAGTAACTTATAGCTCATTCTTTGAGCTCAATTTCTATCACTAGCCCATATCTAAAATGGCGGCCGGAACAGTTTCGTTTATGACACTATCAAGTAATTAATTATTATATCTTTTATGTCACTTATATGCTCTATGTGTATCCATTTCTGTAATTATTCAGGTTATTAGCTGATTCAATATGTTATTATGTTATTGTATACTTTTGATTCCTATTTTTGAACTTTCCACAAATTGCCCATATCCAAGATGGCGTCCGGAGAACTTCCTGTCTATGCCATCTTGCTGAAAACAGGAAATGAGGAAATACACATAGTAGAATTGATTTCTACTATCATATACTCTATGTGTGCCCACATCTGTAATTATTCACGTTTTTATCTGATTCAATATGTTATTATGTTATTGTATACCTTTGATTCCTATTTTTGAATTTTCCCACAAATTGCCCACATCCAAGATGGTGTCCGGAGAACTTCCTGTCTATGCTATCTTGCTGAAAACAGGAAATGAGGAAATATGCACAGCAGAATCGATTTTCATCATCAGAGAAGGTATATAATCTCAAGGACCCCAAGCAGCAAGCATTCACTTTTGAGAAAGCTTCGGCGAAACTCGTCAAGTGAGGAAGAATTTTGGACTTTTATACAGGACTCGTTTTATAGTTTATTATTCACTTTTTACTTATTGTATTAAAGTATATATATTTTTTAAACTATCCAGTCATTCCTTTTGTCCTCCTTCCTATCCAATACTGCTTTGCTGCTATACCTGGGTCCACTATATCCCAAGGTGGGGATTATTCCACCTGAAATTATCCAAACTAGAGCAGGTCGTTGCTCTAGTATATGTAAGTAGGATCATCCACTTTTTTTTTCACAATATTTTATATTTACGTACTATACCATGTGGTGTATTTTACTCTTGTTTTTCATGTAACGAATATTTACACCTATAAATTCACCAACGGTCTTGAACCTCAAGAAATCCATAGACGGGGATTATTCCGTCCAGGCTCTTAACACCGAGCTGATATAGCTCCTCAAAGTGTGAGTGTGAATATAACACCTTTGTTCTTGTGGAATTATATTGTTCATACATGCTGTACCATTATTTGTATTTTTGTTTCTCTTTTTTTTTTAAGTTACTCTGCTGGCCAGTATTTCTACAAAACGTATGTACATTTTCTGATTTTTAGCGCTGTTCACCTTTCTATTTTATCTGTCTATTTATCACAAGGTAGAGGAACACCTTGTTGGTGAACTGCTGCTCACCCCTGAGAAGAGAGCGCTTATTATTCTTTTGCATTTTTAACTATAAGATAAGGCCGGGGACTTATGAAAGTATTTAGAAAATTGGGCAGACTAGATGGGCCGAATGGTTCTTATCTGCCGTCACATTACATGTTTCTATGCTTCCTATTACAGGAGCCCGTCTGTATGTAGTAGTCTATGTCATGCAGGATGCTATTAATTTTCCCCTGCGGTAGTCTGGCTTCCATGGTCACAGTCAAGCTGTTTCCCTAGGAAATTGATTATATGTCTGGACCGTCCGTCTTTTTTGGCGACACTGGTACCCCTAATGTGTGGAATAACTTCACCGCCTTGTCTAGACTGCACGTGAGGGTGCATTACTTTCGAGATTTCCAGATAATGTATAACACGACACGTATTCAGGAGAAGTGAAAACAAGGATTCCGCAAAAATGTCAAAACACATTTGGACTGCTCTTTGACCTGAAGGTTAGCCTTGTGAAAAAATAATAGATACACCTCCATTTAATGCCATGCAGGTGCCACAATGATGGATATATGAGCAGTAATTTAAACGCATTTACAGTGTCCGTCTTGCTAAGCCAAGCCCCGATGCCAGCTGATATAATAGTAGTGTACTGCAGTGAGAACTCTTCAGAGAGGATCAGAGAGTTAAGGCTAGGGACTAGAGAGGAATGTGGTGCTGAGAGATCTATGATCAATCTCTGCTTAGTCATGTTTTTCCCAGTGACCAGGCCAATAGGGTTAGTCGTCCAGTTAGAAAAAGGAGGTTCTTTGAATGGCCCTAATACAAACCCTTGCTCCCGTTCTATTTGTAATAACGCCTCTACTGACTTTGTGTCGGCCATGGCTGATTGTAAGTTGTTACATTCCCAAGTCCCTGCTGGCATGTAAATAAGGCCCGTGTTGAAACCCTGGGTAAAACCCGCTATCAAAAACTCAACAAGATGTTAAGAAAGGTGAGTGGATAGCAGATTAGCTAGAAAACCAACATTAACCAATGTCAAATAGGGTTTAAGATGCAATTTATTTGGGCACATGGCTTTTGCGTGTGCCCTGAAACAATGAGAGCATACGTGTAACAGTCGACACTATAAATACAAGCACCTAGATTAAAGTTATTACATATCTGTGACTTGCCCAGGTATACTGTTGGAAGGCCCAATTTATCCCTGACTTGCTTCTCTACCCTTGTATTGCCTGGGATGGCCATGGTAGTGGTAGTGTCAGGTGAAACCAGACAGAAATTGGCCGAATGCGTGGTTGCTGCACATATTGCACAAGCTGGGGTCCTTAGCCTAGCGAAGTGTCTGAGGAACAGCTCCGTCTTCAGTTGGCACCAATCCATCTTGACATTGTACAGGGCCAGAGCTGCCGATGCCTTCACTGCAAGTGACCGGTGGTAGTCATAAAAAGACGTACCACTGTATTTGTTGCCAAGATCCACCAGCTTGTGCATATACAGGTCCAGCTTCTCCCTTCTATGTGGGTGAATTGAACATAACAATACATAACAAAAAAAGCCTCCCCCAAATGCCCAAATAACCCTTGTTTGCCTCGTGTCCTGGGGGGTCAAGAGCTGGCTGGCTGGCCACTTTTGAGCCCCTCCCTGAGGTGGGCGGTGGGCAGCGAGGGAGCATACTTACCTGACCTCTTCCTGCTCAGTTCCCTTTGCGCTGCTTAATGAAGTCACTCCGGCTCCCAGCATCACTAAGCGGCATGTGAGGGAGCTGAGCAGGAAGATCAGAGTTCCCTCGCTGCCTACTCAGCCTGTCTGCCCCCTGCCTGCCTGCCCAGCAGCCCCACTGGACGACAGGTAAGCAATCCACTCCAGCTATCTCAGAGAGGCTGGGTGGATTTAAAATAAAATTTAAAAAATATTAATTTGTGATATTGGGAGAAATGTGTATGTGTGTGTGTCTGTAAGTGAATGTGTGTGTGTCTGTAAGTGAATGTGTGTGTGTGTGTGTGTATGTATGTGTGTGTGTCTGTAAGTGTGTATGTGTGTGTGTCTATATGAGTTAATGTGTGTGTGTGTGTGTGTGTGTGTGTGTGTCGGTCAGTGAGTGTGGATGTGTTGGTCAGTGAGTGCGTGCGCCTGTCAGTGAGTGCCTACGTCTGTCAGTGAGAGTGTGCGTCTGTCAGTGTGTGTCCAAGTAATAGTTTGTGTGTATGTCATTGTTTGTCAGTGTATATGAGAGTGTGTGTCTGTCAATGAGTGTATGCGTCTGTCAGTGAGTGGTGTGTCTGTCAGTGAGTGATCGTCTGTCAGTCAAAGTGCGACCTTGACAGGAAGATTTAAATCGGGGTGCCTGAGCACCGTCGTGCCTAGGGCAGCACAAATCCTAAATACACCACTGGGTGTAGCATTACCAGGTTGTAACTGAGGGGTGCCTGAAAGTTCGGCCGTGAGGGGGTCTGATGTTGTGGCGGGAAGACTATGAGTTTCCAGTCTCTCCCGCCCATGGAGAACACTAGTGAAGCAATCATTGTGTGGAGGTTGGAGTCGTTTGTGCCACTCATGCCCTCCCCTGCGTCTGTATTGTCGGTGTTGGTCTGCATAAGCCTGAACAGCTCCGCTTTCCTGGCAGTAGCTGGGAAAGGGATCTGCGCCTACTTAGCTCAGCTGTGATGCGAGGAATAGTCCATGATCTTATGGACGCTGGGCTACCAGTGTCGCCCTTGCATGTGGGAGTAGCGGACCTGGCCGGAGTGCTGGGTATTGAGATACCGTCTCCGTCATTGGGAACCTGGGACATACTGAAATATAGGAATCAAATGCTTAGAACGAGGGACGTATACTGGCAGGCTAGCTCGTGACCAGAGGTGAAACAATTTAGTAAGTTAGTGACAAATGTGACCCTACTAGCTGCCAAGCGGCTTGAGAGGTTATACCTAAGAGTTGACACAAGGGGTATCATGCCACCTAACATTGTGGCGGGGTGTTTGCCTCTCAGTGAACATATAAACCAAAAGGGGTGAGGGCGTGACAAGTGAGGCCCTTTCTATGCAACAAGCGAGGCAGCTAGCTATGATTTGGCCCGTATTACTTCTTGCGTGGAGGATGGGTGTCAGCCTCGCAGGGCCACTGTGTCTATGGCGGAGAGTGCCTGAACAAAATACCTAGATGGCCCCTACAAAACCCTATATAGCCAGCAACTTTTTTTTAAAGTACTGGAGCGGGAGCATCGTACCTGTCGGTCAAGTGTGTGCTTGAATATCTGCCCCGCGGTAGTCTGAGCTTCCTGCTAAGGAGGGAGGCCTAAACCAAAAAGGTGAACAATACACTAGAAGGAAGGAGGTATATATATATATATATATATATATATATATATATATATATATATATGTTTGTATGAGATACTAAGTCCTGCTGAAAGACCCCCACCGTACGTAGACTTTAAAACAACTAAGGCCTACCCACCTATGACTTTTAGGGTTGAGGTATGACGTGCCAAGCTTGTCTTAGCTAGGTTAGCTAGGTACCGTGAAATCTGTAAAAAACATGTCATAAAGCATTAATCCTTGGTACAGTAAGACCGTAACCAACACAGTCTGACCTTTGCATGAGCATATGATTACATGCCCAGTGAAAGTTGACGTAACTTGTCAACTTGATTAGGCCACAGACCATAACTGAGTTGACTTAAAACCACCTATGACTTTAGGGATGAGGTCTGATGAGCCAAGTTTGTCTTAGCTTGGTACCTTGAATCTGTAAAAACATGTCATATAGTGTTATCGGTGGTTCAGTAACAGCATAATCAGTACAGTCTGTACCTTGCGTGAAGCTATGATTACAATAACTGGGATTGCAGTAATACACAACATATAACATCCATGTCTTTAACTGTAACATAAGAAACTGTTTAATTAATCTGCCCCTGCATCTAGCACCTGCAATACCAGGTCCTGGAGCTAGAGTGCCAATAAGCCGTTCGATGCAGTGGACAGCAATTAGAGACACAGGGAAAGGAGGAGAGGAACAAGGCAACCTGACCAGGAAGAGAGTTTCCTCCCCGACCTCCAACTGGGGAATGGGTTTCCGAGAGGACCCCCCAAGGTAAGTCAGCTTAACTTTCCCACCCCGAGCATAGAAAGAAATGCATTGGGGGGCGTGGCCTGGAACTGAACGTGAGCGATCGCATGCTCGGGTAGCTCCGCGACAATTAGGCCCTCACACGGTTACAAAGACCCAGATCACAGGATAAGCGACGACTGAGAGACCCACTTGATCATGTCTCATCACAAGGGCAAAAAAGCGCCCAAAAAACAGGACAAGCTACATTTCTTCGGCACCAAACAGGGGCGCGCAAAAGGAGCCCAGCAGACAGAGGACTCCCAAGATGGGGTCGACAACGACGGTGAACAAACGGGACACCCAGAATCCCCAGGCCTCATAATTACCGCAGACGGCTTGCAGGCTATGTTTGACAGCATGGCATCAAAATTGCAAGATACACTGCAGTGGTCTTTCACAGACTTAAGGGCGGACATCCACAAACTAGGATCCCGCACGTCAGAGCTTGAAACCAATATGGAGGCGCAAGCAGAATCCCTCACTCGACTTGCAGCCAAAGTAGAGGAAACATGGGACAGGATCACTGAATATGAAGCTAAATTGGCTGATATGGAGGACAGAGCCCGCCGCAGCAACCTGCGCCTAAGAAATGTGTCAGAGAACATAGGCCCACAAGAGCTGCATGTTTATGCCACTGGGCTCTTCCGCCTCTTAGTCCCTGACCTCCCCCAGGATGTACTGCTGATGGACCATATCCACAGAGTGGCAAAGCCGCAATACCTACCTTCCGACCTTCCTAGAGATATAGTCCTTAAAATGCACTATTACCATGCAAAGGAGGCAATCATCAAAGCCAGCCACATGCAAAAGGACCTACCAGCAGAGTGCCAAAAGACCAAAATCTTCGCTGATATCTCCGCCATGACACTAAGGAAAAGGAAGACCTTCAGCGCCATCACTGATCTACTCAGGAGCAATAACATCGCTTATAGATGGGGCTATCCGACCAAACTGCTGGTCCACCGAAACGGATCCCACAACGCCATCTGCACACCTGAAGACGGTCTGAAAAAACTGAAAGACTGGGGACTTAATCCCCTGGAGCACCAGCCAGAAACTGCAGCTACGGGACGCCTGCCTCCTGTATGGAAAAAGGCTCGCAAATAGCTGACATGATACGAGACACAAACTACCAAAGACTTTCCTGTACTCGCAAATATAATAGAATGTTTCTGAATATTTGTGCATAACTTAAAGCCGTAAACTAGCATACTATCACATGCTCTTTCCCTTTGAGAGAAGTGATAGAGGCCTTTGGAATAGCCTTACCGGGCATTTAACCATGGCTTAACTGGATAACAATACTGTAACGTTAATGGAGCCATGCAGGGCCTCCAGCTACACTAAATTACGAGGAGGCCACTTATTAAAAAGAAAAAAAAAATTGAAATTAAAAATTATAAAAATATTATATACCGATATAAACAACTAAATAAAATGCCCCTCACACTCCATTTAAAACAAGGGATGGGTCTCCACACCAAGCGTGGAAAAAAGGCGAGCACAAAGTCTCGAGACACTATCCCGGGGGCCCTACCCTTTATGCCAGAGGGCTAAAAAGCACGAGATTTCGAAATTTGGAAAAATGTCAAGAACATATTTGGGTCAACTTAAGTACTTACCATAGTTAGTGAGGGCCGACCTCGCGGTAGCGATAACCAGGATCAAAGCTTTCTGCTCCGACCCCCACGGCACCTCTTTTAGGTGCCTAGCCACACTTTTGGCGCTTATAACAATGTTAACTTGTTTGTTTGATTATTGTTTTGCATTTTATTATGTGTTTTGTTCCCCTACGCCTGCACATACCTCCCTGTCCTTTCCCCCCACCCCCCACATGGGCCTAATAGTACCTAACATCATCTATTATAACACACCAGGCAGAAAACTCACGTCGGAGCTGGTCTCTGGAGAGGAATACCCGCGATACGCATATTTGTTCTGGATGAGCACACAGGGAGGAAACTGCCTGGCTTGATTGAGCTGGGGAAGGCAGTACCTCCACATAGAACAATTACATTTGATATTATACAGATACTTCCCATACATGCCACCATAAGGATCTATAGCCATAACGTAAGGGGATTGAATCTCCCGGTACAGCTCCACCTCCTAGGGAGAGAAATACGAAAAAGCGATGCCGATATAGTATGCCTCCAGGAGACACACTTTAGAGGAACAGACCACCCACGTATTCTGTCTGCTACCTACCCCCACCAATACCATTCCACATCGCACACTAAGTCTAAAGGGGTTTCTATCCTCATAAGCCAGAAGGTAGCCTTTGAACTGATCTTGGAGGAAAAAGACAAGGAGGGCAGATTTGTCATCCTGGTAGGGCGTATAAATAATACACTGTATACTATAGCGAATATATATGCACCCAACACACACCAGAGGAACTTTCTACACAAGATAATACAAAAGGTTTCAAGCATCCAACAAGGCACGACTATAATATGTCCTGAACCCTGTTCTGGACACTACACTTTCACACACCAGCCCTAGATACAAACTACTTAAACGCCAGTGCTCAGCCATAACAAAGCTTTTAGCGCTACACCACTACTATGGCACTTGGAGGGTTACCCATACGGAAGACAGGGACTATACGTACCACTCGCCACTCCATAACACCTATTCAAGAATTGATGGGTTCCTGATGGGAGGCACAGCACTGGGACAGGTGGTCGACTGTAGGATAGGACAGATCGTGTGGTCAGACCACGCACCTGTGGAATTGATCCTCAACGACTCCTACGATTTTAAACACAGGAGCCCCTGGCAACTCAAAGAGACCCTCCTATCTGACTCAACCTTTAAGGGTGAACTGTCTGACTCACTTCACCTGTACTTCACTGACATTGCTAGCACCACAATACTGCAACACACAATCTGGCAAGCTCATAAAGTTGTTGCACGGGTACTACTTATAAAACGGGCTTCATATCTCAAACGTATAACGCAGACTCAACTGTTAGATTGGCAGAAATTACTTTACACCCTGACAGCCCAGAATCAAGCCCACCCGACCCCACAAATACGGGAACAAATCTCCCAAGTACGCACGCAGATCCGTCAACACGCACTTCACAACGTGGGGTATAGCCTGAGGAGACTCAAGGCAACCCATTATTCCCACGGGAACAGGGCAAGCAAACTATTGGCACTATGACTAAAAAAAAGCAGCAGACACAAAAAATTGCATACGTAAAACACAAGTATGAGGGAAAGCAATGGCACCAACGGAATTAGCAATGGGTTTGCAGATTACTATTCCAATCTCTACAACCTCCAGCATGTTCCCACCACCCGCACTCCCTCAGACTCAGACATCAAGGCATACCTGGACAAAATCACCCTACCCACACTGGCAGCGCTCCAGCAGGATGCACTGTCCCAAACCATCACCTCGTAGGAGGTTATAGACACAATAAAAACCCTACCGAAAGGCAAAGCACCCGGACGTCTTCGCCAACTCTTACTATAGCAGATTCCGAGAGGTTTTGGCACAACATTTGGCAGAGGTCTTTAACAAAGCCATACAAACTGAGTCACTCCCTGGGGAAATGCAGTTGGCACATATTATCACTCTTCCTAAACTAGGGAAAACTCCGACATGCCCGCAAAACTTCAGACCCATTTCGCTCCTCAACACGGACGCTAAACTCCTAGCCAAAATATATGCACGGAGACTCGGACCTGTACTCCCACATATCATCCATGACAACCAAGTGGGGTTTGTGGCGGGATGACAGGGGGCAGACAACACTAGAAAGGTCCTTCGTGTAATGCACAGCCTCAAAGCATCGAAGAGGGGGGACTGCTGCTATCGCTCGATGCAGAAAAGGCCTTTGACAGGCTAGGATGGAGATTCCTAGAGGCAGTCCTCCATAAGTTTGGGCTTCCTGGGGACTTCATCTCGGTGGTCAGGGCACCAACAGCAAGAGTGCTAAATTCGGGATTTGTGTCCGACAAGTTCAGGATCTCCAAAGGGACCAGACAGGGGTGCCCCCTGTCGCCCCTACTCTATGTGTTGGCACTAGAGCCCCTGGCCATAATGATACGGGCGAACCTGTCCATTCATGGAGTCAAAGTGGGCGACAAAACTTACACCCTAAATCTCTTTGCGGACGACATTTTACTGACCTTGACGCAACCTAACATCTCACTCCCTAACTTACTGCAATGCATACAGGACTATAATGTGGTCTCCTACTACAAACTTAACTTAACAAAAACACACGGGATGGGACTAGACCTCCCGGGATGCCTCCTGCAAACATTGAGGGCGTCTTTTAATTTTGACTAGAGAGACGACTATATTACCTTTTTGGGGCTCAGACTAGCTAGGACAACACACCTCATAAACAAATACAACTATGAGAAGATTTCTCTAGAAATAACGCAAACACTCTAATCATGGAGCAATGATTTTCTATCCTGGTACAGACGAGTGGCGGCCTTTAAGATGTCGCTACTCCCAAAACTACAATACTTCTTACGTACGCTCCAGACCCCACTTCCTAAATAGTATTTGGTGACACTACAAAAAACCATAACAAGATTTATTTGGGCAAATAAAAGACCCAGGGTGGCGGCACACACACTCAAGAAACCCATTATGAAAGGGGGGATGAATTTCCCAGACCTAAAACTGTATTACAAAGCCGCGATCCTATCCACGGTAGCAAATACGCATATAAAAACCGCGACGCCCCAATGTGTAGTTATCAAGTCACATTGGTCATGTAGAGCAGGCTTACACAATCTATTTTGGGTACCAAAATCACAGAGACCTAAGATTCCACATATATTAGCACCAACTACGCTACTGCTGAATACATGGGATGCATACCGTACACACCTAAGCAGCCCTTGGGCAATATCGCTAGCCACGCCACTTTACAGTATATACTTGAGAAACCAAACCTTTGATTACAAAACATGGACGGGTGCAGGATGCACACATGTACATTGTCTATACTCAGGGACCACACTGAAAACCTTCCCAGAGCTACAAACTCAGTTGAACCTCCCAAACAGTCCAATTGTTTCTTACCTACAACTTAAGTCTCTCCTACAGTTGACCACGATCCACCTCCAAGCGCCCACCCTTTCCAAATTTGATACTTGGTGTCTTAGAGGAACGCCGCACAAAAAACTCTTATCGTCACTATATGCAACACTGTTGGAAGGCACACTAGACCATACTGACAAATTTAAGCAAGCATGGCATGAGGATCTGGGATACACTTTTAACACTGACCAGTGGACATGAGTATTTACAATTCATAAGGGGAACACAGCGTGCATCACACACTTTGAGCAGATACAAACACTACAATACAGATGGTACTTAGTTCCCACGCAACTAGCACACATATTCCCAGGCACCTCTACTAGATGCTGGAGATGCCAAACAGAAACAGGCTCACTATATCACATTTGGTGGACATGTACACTTATTTGCCCCTACTGGGCCATAGTGGGCGAAATCCTGACCCATCTGTTACCCATGCCACTAGAACTAACTCCAGAAGTATGCCTTCTGTACATCTGGCCTGATAGCCTGATGAGGGTTCACGCTAAATTACTATTCCACACACTGATAGCCGCATGCACCCTCATAGCCAGGAAATGGAAGTCGCAAGACACACCCACGAAACACATGTTAGTGCAGCAAATCCAGACGAACTGGGAATATGAGTCAATGGCTGATCAGCAGATTGGAAAAAGGGGGACCACGGCTGAGGCCGGCCAACTATGGGAAACATACTGTAACACCATGGGAAACCAGGCAGCAGGGAGGGATTGAGGCTCACTGAGTTGGAGGAAGCTTGTCTCCCTAATTATAAAAAGGTCCCACACGAATGCATTAGGGATGAACAGAGAATACAGACTCCAACATGATGGTTTATATGACAGATCCAGGAAGATGTGAATGCAGGGGAAGAAGGAACCCTGTAACATATCACAACTAGTGATGTCGCGAACCTGAAATTTTCGGTTCGCAAACGCGAACTTCCGCAAATGTTCACGAACCGGCGAACCGAGCGAACCGCCATAGACTTCAATGGGCAGGCGAATTTTAAAACACACAGGGACTCTTTCTGGCCACAATAGTGATGGAAAAGTTGTTTCAAGGGGACTAACACCTGGACTGTGGCATGCCGGAGGGGGATCCATGGCAAAACTCCCATGGAAAATTACACAGTTGATGCAGAGTCTGGTTTTAATCCATAAAGGGCAGAAATCACCTAACATTCATAAATCACAATGAATATGGATTGACACCTGACATATGACATATTGACACCTTGACATATGGATTGACACCTGTCCTCAGAGCCCCTGATGCACACGGACACAGAGCAGAATAGGGACTGTTCCCCCTACATAGGGTAACTTGGCAGATATGGATTGACACCTGTCCTCAAAGCCCCTAATACACACTGACACAGGGCAGAATAGAGACTGTTCCCCCTACATAGGGTCACTTGGCAGATATGAATTGACACCTGTCCTCAAAGCCCCTGATACACACTGACACAGAGCAGAATAGAGATTGTTCCCCCTACATAGGGTCACTTGGCAGATATGGATTGACACCTGTCCTCAGAGACCATGATACACACTGACACAGAGCAGAATAGAGACTGTTCCCCCTACATAGGGTCACTTGGCAGATATGGATTGACACCTGTCCTCAGAGATCATGATACACACTGACACAGAGCAGAATAGAGACTGTTCCTCCTACATAGGGTCACTTGGCAGATATGGATTGACACCTGTCCTCAGAGCCCCTGATACACACTGACACAGAGCAGAATAGAGACTGTTCCCCCTACATAGGGTCACTTGGCAGATATGGATTGACACTGTCCACAAGGACAAGCTGCAGGCTTCCTGGCAGGGCCCATACAAGGTGGTAGAGCAGGTTTGTGATACCACCTTTGTGATCGGTGCGGTCACAGGCACGGGAGGCAAGCGCATGCTCCATGTGAACATGCTCAAGCCATACCACGAGCGCACGGAAGAGGGTAACCGCGATCTGTGCACCTGCCACTGAAGATTATGATAATTTGCCACTCCCAGATCTCCTAGACCTAGAGGGCCAGAGCGGAGACCTGGGAGAAGTACAGTTAGGAGAACGGTTAGACCCCCAGGAGCGAACCCAGGTCCAAAGACTAATCCAGGACAAGGGGGCCACGTTTTCCAACCTACCTGGGTACAATCCGTTAACCACTCACAAAGTTGAAACCCTAGACCAGACCAGACCCCCCCTTCGCCAAACCGCCTATCGCATACCCAAAGCAGTTAAAGAAAATATTTGGAAAGAAATTGCAGTTAGGGGTGATAGAACACTCTGACAGCCCCTGGGCTTCCCCGGTAGTACTAGTACCGAAACGGGACGGCACGACCCGTTTCTGTGTAGACTACCGGAGGCTAAACGATAAAACAACCTCAGACGCCTACCCTATACCCCGGTTAGACGAGCTCCTAGACAAAATGGCCAGAGGCCAGTACCTCACCACAATAGATCTGTGCAAGGGGTACTGGCAAATTCCATTAGCCGAGGATGCCATCCACAAGTCGGCATTTGTCACCTCGTTTGGCCTGTATCAGTTTAAGGTCATGCCATTCGGGATGAAGAATGCCCCAGCTAACTTTCAGAGGATGGTAGATCGGCTACTGGATGGGTTTCAGGAGTATGCCTGCGCCTACTTGGATGATATAGCCATTTTTAGCTGCTCCTGGCCTGAACACCTGACCCACATAGGAGCCATACTAGACCGGATTAGGGAGGCCGGACTGACCCTAAAGCCCAGTAAGTGCCATACTTACGCGTAAAAACCTCCCCAAGATAGTAGTATGGGCCCCAGAGTGTGAACAGGCCTTCCAACAGCTCAAGACGGTGCTCATTAAATCACCTGTACTTTCTGCTCCTGATCCAACTAAACACTTTCTCGTCCATACAGACGCTTCTATGTTTGGATTGGGAGCAGTACTGAGCCAAGTACTGAGCCAGTTCTTTTGCCGCTGCCGTGGTGGCTTTCAGGTCCTCGAATTTTCTTGTGTCCTCCACCTCCTCCACCCAGAGTCTGAGTGGGGGGGCACGTGGTTGTTTCCAAAATATGGGGATAGTCGTTTTCGCCACATTGAGCAAACGTGGCACCACCGAGTTTTTATAGGTCGGAGTGGGTGTTGTTGTGTGGTGTAGTAGGAAGAAGGCTGGTGACATGGGTGGGGTGTCATCGGTCACTGTGTGGATGACTTGGCGTATCGCTTCCCAGAACGGTTGGATGAGGGCACAGCCCCACCAGATGTGGAGGAATGTACCGTCCTCCTCTCCGCATCGCCAGCATGTGGCTGGTATTGAGTTATTGCGTGCGTGGAGGGTGGCGGGGGTGATATACCATCTGGTGAGGATTTTGTATGTGTTTTCCTGGTGTCTAGCTGAGCTCGGGGTCTTTTGAACGTGCAGGATGATTTTGTCCCAGTCCGCGTTAAGTTCTTCTTCTAGGTCCTCTTCCCATCGTCTGATGCATGGGGGGGCCAAGAGATATCGGTTCATTACCAGGAATTTGTAGATCAGGGAGATTGTCCCTCGGTGGGGTTTTGTCCTGTCTGCACAGGGTTTCGAACTCTGTGCAATCTCTTGTCAGGTAGGGGCATTGGGGGATGGAGTGTGCATAGTGGGACATTTGTTCCCTCGCCAGCTTGTGTGCGAATGTGTGTCTCTGGTCCGGGAAGATGGCCTCGATCGGTCTGATTAGGAATGGGGGTGAAATTATATCTATCATTCTGAGCGTCATGTTACCATTTGCTGAGCATGAGGTAGGGCCCATGTCGCCCGCCGGGAAGTCCGGGTTGCCTTTTAAGGGAAGTAGCGGGCTGGGGTTGGTCGTAAGGTAGTGTTTGGGGCCATTCTGGTGCCAGATACGTAGGGTGGCTTTCACAAATGGGTTGGTGTGTTGTAGTTGTTTGGTGGCTTCTTTTTCGTGATCCAGGGGAGAGGGTCGTGAGGTCGTATTTGGTGCTGTCTGCCTCTAATTGCACCCACGGTTTGTCTCTGGTCTTTACCGACCAGTTGATTATTCGAGTGAGGTGTGTCGCTAGGTGGTATTTCCGCAAGTCTGGGAGGGCCAGGCCCCCTTTGAGCTTGGGGAGAGTCAGCTGAGTGTGGGCGATTCGGGGAGGCTTCCCTTTCCAAATGAAGTTACGGATTGTGGATTGGATGGTGGTGAAGAATGTAACGGACCGTTTTGCACATAAGGGGTAAAAACTGTTTAGGCGATCGTCCCCCTTTCCAGAGATGCAGGCACAGCTACTGCAGAACACCAATCCGCCGAACAGGAAACCATACGAATGCTGTAAACAGCCGAATAGGAAAACCATACGAATAGGTTTACACTCCTAGCAGTCAAACTGGAACAGCATACAGTAAATCCCCCAAGAATGAGACAAAGCTCCGTGTTGAGGGTCAAGCAGTGAACAGACAGAGCTGTGGGTTTATTGTGCTTATGTACACATTCTTACACATTAGTACCACCCACAGGGTTTTGGAACACAACCAATAAACACATACAATACACTCAGACACTCCCACACAAAATCCTCCCCTCTGCCTGTGATTCAATTACCTTACACAATGGGTAATTTAATTAGCACAAGCAGAGAAATACAATTTTTCCACATTATTCATAACTTGAAAAGTATTTACATTTTCAGAATCAGCATACTCTAAATACAAACATACGTCAAATTCATACAAATTGGTCCAATGGTTCAAAAGATAGATCGTAGTCCTTTGTGACCAAAGGAAGCATGGCTTTTCTGCCCAAAACCAGTTCCACAGAGCCTTCTATCCTCGAGATAATTAAGAAGTAATGCAATTATCTCCAAGGACAGAGGCAAAACTCCATTGAACACATGGCAGCAAAAGACAATAAAACACATAAAAACATATAACTGTGCAGCCATTGCACAAAACAGGTACATTCAACATATCCCCAGATAGCTCAGATCTGAGCGCACATTATTAGTGAATGGCGCTCAGAGCACACACATACAGTTCAATTGCCATGGAGCCATTTCCCATAGTCTTTCATTATACGAATGGGCTCCATGGCATAGCTATCTGGGGTATCACTGCTCAAACATGGCAAGCACCAAATGACCCGGCTGTCATGTCTTTGCAGGGGAAAATCCAGCGTTTCAACATGGGGCCATAGTCTAAAGGCAGCAGGTGGGCAACCAGGCTTCTCCAATGCAATAAGAAAATGGAAATGAGACAGCGCTAGATAACTTATAGGCAGCAACCTTAAAAGGGGATCCCTCAGACCCTTTAGAACTGGATGGATGAAAATAATAGGAGAAAGGCTGCGCACATAAGTAAAAATAAAGTCCAATGTAAAGGAAAGTCCCAATGTTTTTATCCTTACAGATGGTCTTTGCTAATGACGTCTTCTCTTAATGTAGCGGTTCCAATTTGCCAGAGCTATTGTCCTAGCTCTGGGTTAAGGCGCATACAGCGGTTTAATCCCCGCTTGTAGGATTTAAATGGGTTCCTCTAAAGCAGGAGCAGATTTACTGCTCCGTGATGACAGCTTGGGTGGATTGATCCCCACCTAGGATTTCTTTAAGTACAGGAGGCTTCCAGGGATTCTCAAGGTTTTTTTTAAAACCAGTAAAAAAGGATAAAATAATTAAAAAGGCCAGGGTAATAAAAAAGGAAAATTATGTGTCTATAAAAAAGATTATTGGTACAAACAGATAACCAAAAATACTTTAATATATAAAAGAACACAATAATTAAATTTCCATAACGCGTTTCGTCAGAGACTTCTCCAATGCAATGTGGCGAGAATGCTCTCATCACAAAGAATGACTTTGGGCATCGTTTAGAAGATAAAGAGGAACTTGGGGAGCAGGGTCATTTTCACTGCGTTTATGCATCCCAGCCAAGAGATGTATGTTGTACTCCATGTTTGGAGTTAAGCCTGCGCTGTTCGCAGAAGCGGTAGATAATTGTGGGTGTAGAGGTCTGTTGTGTCTTGCGTGAGCCATACCCCCAGGTATCTCATCTTGGTCGTGCACCATCGGTATGGGAAGCACTGCCAAAGTTCGAGTTGTTGCGGGTATCGGATTGTTAGGCCTAGGATTTCCGATTTGGTGTCATTGATGCGCATATTGGATATCCGGCCATAGGTCTCGAATTCTGCTTTGATCGCTCATAGCGATCTGGTGGGTTCCTGTACTAGAAAAAGAAGGTCGTCTGCGTAGGCCAACACTTTGTGGTGTGTTTGGCCTATTTGCAATCCTTGGATCTCCTTGTTGCTTCGGATTTTGTTGAGGAAGGGTTCTAAGGTGAGTGCAAATAGTATGGGCGACATGGGGCAGCCTTGGCGCGTCCCGTTTCTGATTTGGAACGGGTCTGTAAGTGCCCCGTTGATTCTGAGCCCATCCATTGGATGTATCTGGGTCCAATACCTATGGTCCGGAGGGTCTCGAACATGAAGTTCCAGTCTACCCGGTTGAAGGCCTTTTCGGCATCTGTCAACAGAAGTAGAGATGGTCGCGTGGATCGTGATGCCACGGAGATCAGGTTCAGCGCTCGTATGGTGTTGTCCCTGACCTCCCTGTCTGGGATGAAATCTGTCTGATCAGGATGCACCAGGTCCAGCAGGAGAGGTGCCAGGTGGTTGGCCAGCAAGCGGGCCAGTAGCTTGATATCGACATCTAGGACCGAGATCGGACGGTAGCTCTGGCAGGAAGTTGGGTCTTTGCCTTCTTTTGGGAGGAGTGTGATGTTTACTGCCGTGAATTGGGCTGAGGGTGTCGCTCCTTCGAGGATTGAGTTCAGGGCTTTGTGTAGTTTCGGGAGGAGTTCGGACTGGAAGGTCTTATAATATTGTAACGGCAGGCCGTCTGGTCCTGGCAACTTGCCCGTCTGCGCTTTTTTGATGGCAATCGAAATTTCCTTTGGGGCGATGGGTGCGTCCAACAGTTCACGGTCCGGGTCCGTTAGTTGGCGTAGCCCTGCTGATGTCAGGTGTGTGTGAATGGTATTGTGTCCGTGGGCTTCTGCGGTGTCTTGTGCCTAGTGCCGTATGTTGTATAAGTCTCGGTAATAGTTAAGGAATGTGGTGGAGATCTGGTCTGGAAGGTGGTGCATCCGCTGGGACGGGTCTTTAATTTTGTTAATGTAGAGGTGTGTCCTACGACGCTTCAGTAGATTTGCGAGTAGCCTGCTGCACTAATTCCCGTGTTCGTGCACCAGGTGTCGGAAGTGCTGGAAGGATCGTTGGATGAAACGGTTCATGTGCTCGGCGAGTTGGGAGCATTTGTGGAGAAGATCCCTATAGGTTGAGGCATCCAGTGTCCATTTGTGTTGGTTCTCCAGAAGGGCTATGTCTGTGCTGAAATCCGTCACTGTTTTAGTGTGAGCCTTCTTCCGTGCCGAGCAGTGAGTGATAAAGTATGATAAAGGCCTCGTATGACCGCCTTGTGTGCCTCCCTGCATGTTAGGAGTGTTGTGTCCTCAGTTTCGTTCATGTTGAAGTAGTCCTGGAGGACCTGCACGGTCCTTGACACCAGTGTGGAGTCTGTTAAGATGAACTCGTTGAGTCTCCAGGAAACTAGGCGAGGTCTGAATAGCGAGGATCGTAGTCGTATGCAGACTGGGTTATGGTCCGACCAGGTCATCAGTAGAATTTCTGCCTTTACTAGGTGGGGTAAGCTGTGGTAGGGCAGTAGGAGGTAGTCCAGCCTCGAGTATGTGTTGTCTCTTAGTTCAGGATTCATTGCCCTCCAGCAGTCTTTGAGTTGATGGTGGTGGAGTAGTTGGAGCGTTCTTGCGTGCCTGCCGGGAGGTGTCGGTGTGTGTGCCGCTGAGGTGTCTCGATCATGCAGGGGGAGGTTAAGGTCTCCTCCCACTATCAGTGTGCCCTCCGCGAACCTCTTCAGAGCTATCATGGTCCTGCGGAGGAAGTGGTATTGTTTCGTGTTTGGGGCATATATGTTTGCGAAAGTGTATTTCTGGTCATGGATGGTGCCTTTTGTGAAGATGTATCTCCCTGATGTGCATCGGAGCGTGTCTTGTTCAATGTATGGGGTCCATCTGGAGAATAGAATGCCCACTACCAGTGTGTGTCGCTGCAGATTATTGCTGAAGTATCCCACTGGGAAGTTGCGGTCCCGGAGCGATGGTGCCCGGAAGTTTTGAAAGTGTGTCTCCTGGATGTATGCTACCGTCGCTCCATACCGTTTCAGGTCACTGAAGAGTCTGGTACGCTTTTCGCGGATGTTGAGGCCATGGACATTATATGTGACAATGTTCAGGTCCTCTCTGGTATAGTGGACCCCTCTCGGGGCCTGCAGGCCTGGGGCGGATGCCATGTGGCGGGGGGGCCTTATGTCTAGCTCGGTATGCTCTCCGTTTAAGCTGGGGTTGTGGACAAGTATCCGGGCGGTGTGTCCTCGGGTCCCTGTATTCTGGGTGCCCGGGATTACCTCTGGGGTATGGTACCCCTCTAGCGTAGGGGTGGGCTTTGTCCTATGACCTCCTGGGGCGGGTCGAGGCCGTTCGGCCTCCGGTCCTAGCGGTCTGGGTTGTCTTCTGTGCTCTCTGTGTGACCGTGGGTAGTGGTCTAGACAGTGGCTGTGGTTGTGGCTCGTGGTGGTCTCTAGGTGTGATTTGTGGCTGCACCTTTTAGTTCATTTTTTTTGGGGGGGGGATGTCGTGGTGGGGTGGCATTGTCGGCGGGCTCCCTGCAGAGGTATGGGTTGGGTTGGGTGCCTGGTTATCAGTCTATGTGTATGATCCAGGTTTGGTGGGAACGGTGCGTGAGTATTTATTGGTCCGTGTGAGGATTGGCTACGTGTGGTTTCTGATGGTTGGTGGTCTAGCGTTGTGGGGGCTGCCCTGTGACTTGTCCCCTTGTTAGGGCTGGTTCCCTGCATGCAGGGTGTGTGCGTTCCTTGGGGTCTGGGTTGGATGGGGTTAGGTGTTGTTGGGTCTGGTTTGGCGGCGTGGGGGGGTAGCCCCCCTTTTACCTCTCTGCTCTCCCTGTTCCTTTTGCATTGGTGTTGACGGTTAGGAGTTGGATTGTAGTCCCCTCTGACCCTGTTTTTTTTCCCCCTTCCTTCTTCTCACCCCCCTCCCCCCTCCCTCACCTCGTGTGTTTGTTCCGTTCCCCTTCCCTCCTTGGTGTCTCATCCCTCTCCACTTCCCGTTTCCTCCCATGCTGTCTCGCCTACTCGTCTTAGTCCTCCCCTCCTGCCCTGTCCCCCCTCTTATTCTGCGGGGTATCAGTGTCCCCCCCTGTTCCCGGGTTCCCCTCCCTCCCCCCGTGTCTTATGTATGTAGTGTTGTGTCTCAGTATTTTGTGTGTTCTGCGTGGTTTCCTAGAGTGCCAATAGTCGGCTGTTGCTGTGTGTATATTTTCTTCGTGTGTATGGCTCAACCTTCTCCCCTCGTCCCTCTGGTTACGCCTGTCGGTTTTTCCATGGCATCTCCCTGGCCTGATCCCTTTCCCCGTTACTGCTGTGGGGTGTGGCACCCCCGTTCGGGAGTGGATTACGCGTTCCTGGTCTCTTAGTCATTGAGGGGCCTGGTTCCAATGGCGTAGTTCATTGTGCGGCTTGCGAGTCTCAACGTGTACTCCTGGTTCCCTGTCCCCCACCCAAATGGTGCCCCCCCTCCAAGCCGGTGGGTGTTCGTGGGGCCATTGACCCCCAGGTGTAGGGTCCCGCTACTGGGTATGGGGATGGTGGATTGGTGTCTGCGCTCCTGATGGCGGTTTTTGTGCCTGTCCCCCTCCCGCATTGTGAGTAGCCCCCCTTCCCCTCTTTGTAACCCTGTGGACAGGTAGCCAATGTCCCCCAATCAGATATAGTGTCATTACTCACTGTTGCGTGATGTGTGGCGCGGAGTGCTGCTTGCACCGTTCCTCCTTTCTGGCTGGGCTCTCATTGCGGCTGTTATTCTTCGGGTCTGGCCGGGCCAGAGTGCCCCGAGTGTCTGCGCTGATCTCGGCTTGCGGATCTGTCAGGCGGTGGTAGTGGAGGGCCTGCCGCCCTGTATGAAGTGGTGGGTCAGCCAATTCTGCACTCTGGCAGGAGGGAGTCCCAGAGCGCGTTGAAATCCCTGGACATCCACCGGTGTCTTGATGGTGTGTAGCTCTTGTCCCCTGCGTATGGAGAGGGAGAGGGGATATCCCCAGCGGTACGGGATACCCGCTGCCTGGAGTGCTGCTGTTACTGGACGGAGGGTCTTCCTGGCTTGCAGTGTATAGCGGGAGAGGTCTTGGTAGACCGTCACTACTTGATCGTCCAGCCTGATGTGGTCCATTCAGCGGGCGTTGCGGAGAATGTCTTCCTTGAGGGTAAAGTTATCCAGGCAGCAGATGATGTCACGCGGCTGATCCCACAGCGCTGGAGGTGCACGGAGTGCGTGGTGGGCTCGTACGAGGCCTATTCTGGGTTGTTGTCCCCCCAGGGCGCGGCTGAAAACTGTGCGGAGGATCTTTGGGATGTTCTCCTTGGGGCCCATCTCTCTCACCCCCCGCACCCTGATGTTCATTCTGCGGCTCCTGTTGTCTAGGTCATGGACCCATGTAGTGATATGGGCCAGGCTCGTTTCACAGCCTGTGATCGTGGAGACCGCAGCGTCAGTTTCCGTGCGGAGGGCCCGGGTGTCCGCTTCCGTTGCTGTCAGCCTGGCGTCCATGTTGGTGATATCCGCCTTCACTTGGGTCAGCTCGTTGCGGATCACCCAGCTGAGGTGGTCCGACAGCGCCTCGAGGTCTGCCTTCGTCAGAAGGGTGGGTAGTATGGCCCTGAGTTCTACCTCCAGTGTCCCCTGGGTTTCGGGTGGGTCTGATGGTGTCGGGGAGAATTGAGTGGGAGTTGCCGAGGGCGAGTCCGCGGTCGGGTCTGGGGCTTCCGTGTCTGGCTGTGACCCGAGATCCTGTGGTGTGGTGAGGTATGAGCGGATGGAGTGTTCCGTTCCGGACCCCGATGGTCTGGGGGTGCCGGGGGGATCCGCCTGCTTCTTATTGCGCCACATTATCGGTGCTGGATGCGTGTGGTGAGCCTAGTAGTGCAATTTTTCGCTGTGACCACGAGGAGCTGTTAGATTAAGCAACCATCTTCTTCGGCAGCTAGGCACGCCCCTCCCAGAAATTTTTTGAAACCATTATACAGGGATGGGATGTGGTTTAGCCATACACATTTCAACTATTGGTTTTCCCAAACTCTATTTCAATTTGTATCACATTTTTTTTTATTTTTTATTCAATAAAGTCTTTATTTAATTTGATACATTTTGTACAATTCAGCTGTGGTCTGTAGACGTATTTACCACACCAGGCAAGGGCCAGATTAAGAGTCCAGTGGGCCTAGTGCTGACAATTATGAGGGGCCTAAGTAGAGAATCTTATCGACCAAAAAAACGAAAACATTCATACCTCTCAAGCGTTATGTATCTGTTGGCGATGTTGCCGGAGGGAAACTCATAGGATGCAGTTATAAAAAAAACTCAGATTCTCTTAAAATATGTTAATCTCTCTCTAATTCATGTTTTCATCTTTCAAGTAAATCCATACCCCCTAACAGCAGTGCCCAGTGAAGCAAGAAGTCAATGGGCGGTATAAAAGGGTGGGCCACTGACGCGGTTCATGTAAGCAGAACTTCCAAAATGGCTCAACATGCCCAAAAAGGAGGCATGTCTGCCCAAAGAATTGGAATGCTAGCCTGGCATAAATGCATGTCAGGCTGCCTGCCAATCATGCATGCTGGCCAACAGCATCCTGAACTTGGCATAAATGCGTCTAATGATGCGCTTGCTCCATGCTTCTAAGGACTGTCCCCTAGCACTCACTGGTCCACTTGTTTCCTTACCTTCTTACTAGCAGGCAGAAGCTCCTGGTATACAGTCTGAGACAGAGAAAAGGTGGATGTAATGAGTGTAAAAGAAAGGGAACATGCCTTAGTGTTAGAGAGACCAAAGTCAGCATTACCTTAACTAATTTCATTGTCAGTCAGTCCCCACAGGTTTTGTTCTCATTTATCCCTCTTAAGTTTCCATACTTAAGCAAGAGTATGTGAAGAGTAGTTAGGGTTGCCACCTTTCTTGGGAAAAAGTACAGGCCTTAGTAATTTGCATAACTAATTATGTATGTGTGACTTCACATGATGTAAATCACAAGAAGTGACAGAGAAAATTCTGTGAAATCACCAAAAAACTACTTGCAGTTTGATTCTGCTAAATAGATGGATTGCTCCCATTTTCTCCCTGTCTCCCAGTGTTCCCATGTCAATAGGGGACACAGACACTTGGGGACACTGAGACTATGTGTCCCCATGTCTCTCTGTGTCCCCATGTCCCTCAGTGACCCCAAGTTTCACCATGTGTGTCTGTTTCCCCATGTCTCAGTGTCCCTATGTGTATCTGTGTCCCCAAGTGTATGTTGTCCCCATGACTCCCAGCATCCCCTAGTGTCTCAATGTCCCCTAGTGTTTGTGTCCCCATGTGTGTCTGTCCCCATGTCTCCCCAGAGGTCTCCCTGTGTCCCTGTGTCTCACCGTCCCCAGAGGTCTCCCTGTGTTCCCATGTCTCATAGTGTCCCCTAGGGTCTCAGTGTCCCCAGGTCTCCCTGCAGCCTTTACCCCATTCCTCACTTCCCTGAGCTGTCTCTGCTGGCTTGAAGCTGCTGTCTGGACTCTCTGTGCTGTGTAGCTGCTCCCCCGTGGATAGTGAGTAAAGAGATGCAGGTATATGCTGTAACTTCTCTCTCCACACACACAGCAACCCCTACTGGCCAGTAATGGTATTGCAGAGTGCTATAATGAGAAAATTACGGGCATTTGTATTGCCGGTATTACTGCAATATTGGCACTGGCCAGGGAGCCTCAAATAAATACCGGCCAGGTGGCAAACCTAAGAGTAGTGTGTAAAAAAAATAAAAATTTAAAATGTAATTTTTTTTTTAAATCAATGGGCCTATTCCATGGGCCTGGGCCTGGGCCTGGGCCTGGGCCTGGAGCTGTAGTTCCATCAGCCCCTATGTTAATCTGGCCCTGCACCAGGCTTATCTTTAAGTAAGTTATTTAGCTGACAATATTAACTTTCTTCTTTTATAATTTACCAGTACAGAGTTCCTTACCCCAGTTTGGGGTGGGGTGTACTCTCTTTTGTTTTCTGGAGATAATGTGTATGTATGTATGTCTGTGTGTGTGTGTGTGTGTGTGTGTCTGTCTGTGTGTATGTCTGTATGTGTGTGTATGTCTGTGTGTCTGTCTGTGTGTATGTCTGTATGTGTGTGTATGTCTGTGTTTCTGTCTGTTTGTGTGTGTCTGTGTGTCTGACTGTGTTTCTGTATGTCTTCTGTATGTCTGTCTGTGTTTCTGTATGTCTGTTTGTGTGTGTCTGTGTGTCTGTATGTATGTGTATGTCTGTCTGTGTGTCTGTATGTGTGTGTATATATTTGTGTGTGTTTGTATGTGTGTGTGTATGTGTGTATCTCTTTACATGTGTGTGTGTGTGTCTGCATGTGCATCTGTTTGCATGTGTGGGGGAGCAGGAAACGTATGGGAACGGGATGGGGGACGTATGGGATGAGGGTGGTGAGGGGGTAGACGTACGGGGGGGGGGCACCAGGGCAATTTTAGCACCAGGGCCCCGTGGTTTCTAGTTACGCCTCTGTAAGTGACTATTGTAAAAACTGGATATACCCCATTTTGGATACCCTGGGTTGTCTACTTTCCCTAATAGTATGCCACGATAGGGGTAAATTTCATTCCTGGAAACGGTCTCAAAGGCAACATTGGCCCAGGAAATCAATCTGGAAAATAAAAATAAAAAATCTGTGTAGAAACTGTAAATGGAGAAATCTCTGTATTTAATCCTGTAACTTTCCTAAAACCCCCATAAAACCTGTACATAGGGGGTACTACTGTACTTGTGTGACATCACTGAACAGAAATATGTGTATTTTCTTGCAGTAAATGCTAACAGTAGTATGACATTCACAGTTAAAAGGCCATGCAGAACTTGACATATAACAAAATTATTTAATTTCTCTCTCTCTCTCTCTTTTAGATTTTATTTTATGCATATTAAATAATGTTTCATATATGGATGTTAGATGTGGAATGAAAGCCCTGTTTCTTCTGAATAAAATTATATATAATAAGTGTTGGTGCACTTAATATAAAAGAGGGGAATTATGGTTGAACAGACTTATTGCGCATATCCAAGGTTTTGTTTTGATTAGAACGTGCACAATTGCCTCTGTCCTTAAGGGGTTAAACTTCAAGAAAAAAAAAAACTTTTATCTACAAATTGTAATCTTTAGCACTCAGAAGCTCACAGCAAATGGTCATGTGTGTCAAGGTTAAGAAGGCTGTACATTATTTTTCCCTGGTTAAAATTTCTCAGGTCTGTGTAAAAATCCTGAACACATTGCTGATAAAGAATGCAGAGAAATCACTCCTCTGGGATCGGTGACAGGTTTGTATCTCTTTTACATTATTTGAATATTACACATCGATCCCTCCTGACACGATCACATAGTATTCCTGACAGGACACAGCTGGCCCTTCACTGAGGCACTCCCACAAAAAGAGGCAATGTGAGTCCCCTTTAACATCCATACTTCACTCATCTGGTTGCTTAAAGGAACACTATAGTCACCTAAATTACTTTAGCTAAATAACGCAGTTTTAGTGTATAGATCATTCCCCTGCAATTTCACTGCTCAATTCACTGTCATTTAGGAGTTAAATCACGTTGTTTCTGTTTATGCAGCCCTAGCCACACCTCCCCTGGCTATGATTGACAGAGCCTGCATGAAAAAAAAAACTGATTTCACTTTCAAAAAGAGATAATTTACCTTAAATAATTGTATCTCAATCTCTAATTGTAATCATATACAGGATGCTCTTGCAGGGTCTAGCAAGCTATTAACATAGCAGGGGATAAGAAAATCTTAATTAAACAGAACTTGCAATAAAGAAAGGTTAAATAAGGCTCTCTTTACAGGAAGTGTTTATGGAAGGGTGTGCAAGTCACATGCAGGGAGGTGTGACTAGGGTTCATAAACAAAGGGATTTAACTCCTAAATGGCAGAGGATTGAGCAGTGAGGCTGCAGGGGCATGTTCTATACACCAAAACTGCTTCATTAAGCTAAAGTTGTTCAGGTGACTATAGTGTCCCTTTAACTGTACATGAGAAAGGATTTTGGTCCATTTTGGTGCAGTGGTTAAATCAGGAGGTGTGTGCATTTACCCAGTGCACAGACCCATCTTTCACTGCTACTGTGTGGTACAGTGAATCTGAATGTTACATGCTGATATGATTTTTTGTAGCTGGGTATTCTGTTATTTAGGAATGCTGCACGCCGCATGAGGGAACATATGAACAGTCCAGCCACACTTCACTAGATTTACTTTCTGTTTACATATGTGATGAAGACAGGCATGCTAAAATGGATATTTGTAATCCTGATGGCTTACTCTGTTTGCACTGTTGGTTATTTTCTGTTTCTACAGTGTTCTGAACTAATGCAAACATGTATTTTAACAGGGTTACCATTAAATGACACAAAATGGCTGCAAAATGGAGACACCCGTTTGTTTTATTCATACTAATTATGTTATTCCTCTCTGCATTTGTCTGGTTCCAGTACAAAAAACAGGTGAGAAAGGGGATTATGTCTTCATAATTATTTAAGTAATATTGTAAATTGTATCTTGTTTCAATTAAATAAGCCAGAGCTCACTGGCAAGATGGCAGCTTAACCCCTTAAGGACAGAGCTTCAGAAGCTTGTCTTTCACATAATGACAACAGCATTTTTTGCTGTTTGCGTTCAATTTGATAATTTATTGCACCGACACATATTATATATCGTTTTGTTTTTTTAAAGGACAGAAAGGGCTTTAATTTGATGTAACACACATATATATAAAAGCTTATTTATTATAAAAAAAATACAGAAAAATTACAGTTTTTGCAATAATAATGTGTGCATAATTAGTGCAGGTTAAGGAAAGTAATTAAAAATAAATTCATTTAGTTGTTCTGATTTACAGAATATATAATGTGTCTGGGATTGTAAGTTTTTTTTTTTTTTGTGGTAGTTACAGGTCACAAAGCACAAGGAGTAAAATAAACTTTTAATGTGGAAGATTTTAGAATTTGATATGTTTGTCTTGTAAGCTTAATAGCCATAAAAGAAAACAACATAAAATAGACATCACAGGCTATTTACCTAGGGTTGTTTTGACAATTTCTACGTAACCATTTCAGCGCCAACCTCTGCTAAATATCAGAGTAAAATTGTGGGTTTTTTTGTTTTTGGCACATAAACTTATATCAAATAAATTCTCATGTATTTTGTAAAGTTGGTGTGTGCTATTCCTGTACAAAGTTTTATTTATTACCCGGTCCGCCCCGGGTGCCACCAGGGTGGGGGGTGCCATGACCAGCCCCGCCGCCCCCCCCATGCTGCAGCCGCCCGAGCGCTCTGTAGAGAGCCTCAGGCGTCTGCAGCTTTGCCAGGGCGGTGCGTCCATGAGGGCGGACCTCACCGCCCGGGCGCAACCTGAGGAGAGGGGCTGACAGGAGGGAAGCGCTCAGCGCTCC
>OW240913.1:205609493-205636499 GCA_933207985.1 Pelobates cultripes | reverse complement strand
CATTGTGATGTCACATGAAGCGGCTTTACTTTTGCCTAGGGCGGCAAAAATCCTTGCACTGGCCCTGGCTGGAGGGGGCTGTGTGAGCTGTGGCCGCACAGTGTCCCATGGTAGTTAGGGTGCCGTACAGCTCACACAAACAAACAGCTGATAAACTGGCCGCACGGAGGAAATGTGTATGTGTGACTGTCTGCCTGTGACTGTGTGTGACTGTCTGCCTGTAACTGAGTGTGTGACTGTCTGTCTGTAACTGAGTGTGTGACTGTCTGCCTGTAAATGTGTGTGGGGCTGCAGGGATTTTGTAGAAGGGGGCGGGGGTTTTGTATTGGGACAGGAGTCTTTATAAGGGGGGATAAGCAGGGGATTTGTGGAAGGGGGTTGCGGGGGTTTTGTAGGCGGGGCAGTACAGGATTTGTAGAAGGGGCAGGACAGAGGTTTTGTAGGAGGGGCGGGGCAGGGCAAGGGTTTTGTAGGAGGGCTGACAGCGGTTTTGCAAAGTTTACAAATTGTAAAAAAAAGGGGTGCCAAGCACAGGATCCGCCCCGGGTGCCAAATGCTCTAGGTACGCCCCTGCGCTGGGCCTATGTGCAATTTCCAAGCATCTTAGCAGGGTTTAAATTCATACTACCCCACAAAGTAGACGCCCCAGGGTATTTCAAAAGGTATATTTTGGACCTTAACGTGGGATCATTTTTCCACTAGCTTGTACCAAGTGTAGTGGTAATAAGCGTTTTTTCTGCCTTTTTGACACACAAAGTGAGTTTGCGCAGTATATTTTGTAAACCGTATGTGTGCTACGACTGTATAATACTTCATATGAACCAGGAAGTGCAGGGAGGCGGAAGGTAAGTATACTAAGCACATGTGCTCGCTCTGACATGCTGTCAGAGCGAGCACATGTGCTGGGGCAGCACTATTGGATACCTAATACAGAGGCAGACCGGAGCACCATTAACCCCGTGATTTCCGCGATAGCGGTGGTCCGTCACTTGTCGTTATGGCAATCCCCTGAGTGACGGACCTTGTCTCGCACTCATCGTTAAGGGGTTAAGTGCTCAACTCCCACTTGCCCAAACCAAAAATAGTTGCTAAATCCCGCTATACCACTTTCATATATGCCAAAATCTAAAGACGTACCCAGCGGTGGTGCCTAAGTGTTTCTTTCCTATGGAAGACTCCCTCTCCACCCAGACCTGTTTATAATTATGGCCATAGGAACAAAATAATGCTGCCAATCTGAGGCAGACAAACCTCTAGATGCTACCTTGAAAGACCTTTTCAACATGATCCTGGGCAATGAGGATCAGGAGGAGATTCTCCTAGACAGGGGTCACTGAGCTCTATGACCTCCTTGATTCAATTGAGTGCCAAGGGGCATGATTTGTTCATCCATTCATATTGGTTGAAAGAATGCATTATGTCCAGGGCCAGAGAACACCAATTATGAAAATTCTACCATCAGTATATATCAGAACCTACCAACCCTTGCCCTGGATGCTATATGGGCCCTCAGCCATATCACCACTTTGCTGCGAGAACAGCATATTGTCTACCCCTTCAACTTGCATACTAGACAGAGAGAAGACATGGGTAGATATCAAGATCCCATGTACTTTAGACTATTCAGTGTAGTCTAAAGCACAAGGTGTATCGTATTGTAGAGTATAGCAGTATAGAGTTTCGCAGTATATCGAGTGAAACATAGTATAGTAGTATAGAATATCGCAGTATGTTGCGGAGTATGGTAGAAAAGAGTATATCTAATGTTGCAAATTATAGTCGTATAGGGTATCACAGTATGGAGATAGCTGCAGAGTATAGTAGAGTATTGCAGTATGCAGAATGTTGCAGAATATGGTAGTTTAGATTGTAGCCCATGGAACAGCACAGTTAGGAGAATGGGCCTTGACGGGGTATTTATTTCCAACAGAAAAGCTGGTATCTGTGTCTTATTAAAGGGAGTTTGGTGTGGGTTATGGCACATGCCGAATAACGACTGTGCGCATGTCAAGAGTATTGCAGTATACATAATATTGCAGAATGTAGTTGTAGAAGTATCACAGTATGCAGAATGTCACCGAGTATAGTAGTGTAGATTTTCGCAGTAGGCAGTATGTTGTAGCTTAAAGTAGTATGGAGTATCAAAGCATGCATCAAGTAGCAGAGTACAGTAGTATAGACTTATATATATTGATGTATATGTAGTATGATGCAGATTATAGTAGTATAGAGTATCAGTACACAGAACGTAGCAGATTATAGATGTATATAGTATTGTTAAATGCTGTATTTTGCACAGTATGTTGATTGTTAAAGAGGATAGTAGTACAGCGTATTGCAGTATGCAGATTGTTGTAGTGTACAGCAGTGTAAAGTATCGCAGTATGCAGACTGTTGCAGAGTATGGAAGCGTAGAGGGTCGCAGTAAGCAAATTGTCTCAGATTATAGTAGCGTAGAGTCTTGCAATGCAGCACAATATAGTGAAATAGAGTGTTGTAGTATGCATTAAGTTGTAGAGTATAGTAGTATAGTGTATCGCAGGATGGAGCATGTAGCAGAGTATATTATTATTATAGATTATCGCAGCACGCAGTATGATGCAGAGTATAGTAATATAGAGTATCACAGGATGCAGTATAATTCAGAGTGTACTAGTAGAGTAGCGCAGGATGCAGTATAATTCATAGTATAGTAGTATAGAGTAGTGCAGAATGGAGTATGATGTAGAGTATAATAGTATAGAGTATCACAGTATTCAATATGACGCAGAGTATAGTAGGATAAAGTTTCACAGGATGCAGTATGTGGCACAGTAGAGTAATATAGAGTATCGTACAATTCGGTATATTGCAGAGTATAGTAGAATAGAGTATTGTAGGATTCAGTATGTTGCAGAATATAGTGGAAAAGAGTATCATAGGTTTCAGTATGTTGCAAAGTATAGTAGAATAGAGTATCGCATGAAGAAAAATATTGGTGAGAATAGTATTATAGATCCAATGAAGGAGAATATAGCCAAGTACAGTATTATAGATTATCGCATGAAGAAGAATGTTGCAGTTTCTCTCTAAGAAAGAAGACCTTATCAAGCAGAAATACGAGAGAATCCTTCAGGACTGCTGACATATCACTCTAAGCCACACTACTAACTACAATATAATTCAATTTCCACAGTAACTAATTTATTACAGCTTACATATTTAACATAATATCACATACAATACTGCAGGCCAAACGTGAGGGGCCGAATGAGGAACCGAATGCGGCCCATATGTCCCCAAGTTCAAATGACATGATGCTGGAACGGCTGTGTGTCCACATGTGGAAGAGACCACAGCATGGAAAGACTGTGCTGAACCTTATGCAAATAATACTAGCCAAGGTGGTGGTAACATTTAGAAATACTGCCATAAACCAACAGTAATTTTAGAAATACAAGTGAAAATAAAGCGTATCGGAATGTGGGTAAAGGCCCTGATGGTCTACTGAACTCACAAATGAGTCGTCACCAGAACAAGGGGAGAACCTATGATCAGGGAACTCTGAAAGGCTCTATCATGAAGGGGCACAGAGTTAAGAACAGGGCTTGGCGGGAAAGCAAACTTCTGTACTGGAAGCACCAGAGTGTTGGGAAGCCACATGTACTGGGCAAAGATGTATCGGCGTGCATAGGGCAAGAAATATTCAGCCTTCAGCATGTGAGGTGAAGCAACAGCCATGAACGACTGGACTTCGACAGTACTCTGCAAAATAGCAGAAAAAGCGTGGGGAACTAAAGTAGTGAGACAGGGCCAATGCAATGGTAAAGTCGAGTCCCATGGTGAAGGGCTCCAGGGAGTACGAGTGCACATTGAGGTGACCATAAGGAAGCATGGAAAAACTCTGGAAGAATTTTAAGAGTCCTTAAAGCAAGTATTGCACTTAGCATGTTAAAATTAGTGTAGGACCCACCGTTATTTGGGGAACATTTGTTTGTTAAGATAAGCGATTTAGTTCCAAAGTAGCTTTTGAAATTTTTAAACTGTATTTTGTGAGTGTGTGTGCTGTTCCTTTATATGTATTTAGCAATTTGATTGCATAAATGAGAAAACGGTTCTAAATGACCACCTAAGAAAATTTAATTTGCACTGCATTAATTATGTAGGGTGAAATAATTTCAAAGCTCAGTATCTGTGTCCTTTAAAATAACAAATGTCTGAAGAGTCTTATATGCACTGTGTGTTCAGAAGAAATTACTACATGTGTAACATTTCTAATCAGGAATACATTGTGAAATAAGTGTCTTTAAACTTTTCAGATATCTTTATTTAATACTTTACAATACTGCTCTGCACCAGAGAAGCATGAGAACACAATTCTAATTGAAGGAGAGATGATATATCGAGAAAAAGCAAATGGGCTTCAAAGCAAAATTGATGACGTTTTCAACAAAATCGCAAAGCTAATTCCCAACGTCAACGTTACTTCTTTCAAAAGTTGCACAAATGGGATAACCAGTAAAGCTTCCATTATAAATCCCAGATCACAGTATTGCATTGGTGAAAATCTTGTGATTCAATGCAACATGTATGACTACTTAGGCAATAGTAAGACATATGGAGGGGACTTCCTAAGGTCAAGACTCTATTCTAAAGAGCTCGGTGCTTCTGTGTCTGGAAGAATAGAAGACTTTAACAATGGGACTTACCATATCCACTTTCCCTTATATTGGAAGGGAAAGGTCCAGGTTTCTGCTATGCTGTTCCATCCAAGTGAAGGAATTGCTGCACTCTGGCGATCTAGGCATTCCAGTTCAGGGGTTCTTGAATATGAAGGCAGATTTGTAAATTTTACTCAAGATGAAATAACAGCATGTGGCTTCAAACTTAATACAGACAAGGAGTTGTGTGAATACTTGGATCAAGATGATGAAGAAGCTTTCTACTGCATCAAACCTTCCAACCTGTCATGTGAATCATTAAATGAGATGAGATCAATTGTTATTCGTAAATCACATCTCACAAAAGAGGAAACAGAACTGTTTAAAAGGTACAATTTATGTTTCATTTTTGCTTTACTGATTTATTTATTAGACTCGAAGGCTCATATTATGCTTCTCACCCACAGCAACAAAGTATGTATAAATCATTTCCAACAACGTGCTGAAAGAAAAAATATCATAGCATATTAGCCATAATATTAATTCTGCTTTAAGTAGTTAAATCTTCAATTCAATCTAATTTTCTTTCCTGCTCTTCTGTCAGATTGCTATGTGGAACAGGGCAACCTCTGTGTTCCATCAGCATTATTGTGTATTATGTTGCTCAGTATTTATTGTCTGCTCTTTTATTTTGCATTCTTCCCTTAATTGCCCTCTCTCACTTCAATATCTGCATCTCTCTCCATCCATAATTGTTTTTTTTTCATCTAAACCCAGACTTTCCATTTCAGTCTGAGCCCCAACAAACATACTTAGAAGTTGCTCCCAAGGACTCACAGCCAGCACATCTTTCCCACCCTCCCCATGGTACTCACTACATTTATAGATAGTTCAAACCACCTGGTTTTCCACACACACCAATCATGCCTACCATCTTCTCCTCCTGTAATACCTCCATTTCCACACCACAGACAAGTTAACCCTTCACTCCTCCATGCTCTCCTATGGACCTAGTGATTTAGATCAAAGCAAACTTTGATTATTTGTCTATCTACTCCTTCCAAATTGATTAATGTGTGCACGCTCTTCCTAGAAGTAATTCACACCGGAGACAAAGTTTCTGATTAGTGAAAAACCTGAGGAATCCTTTATTCCCCGGAGTGGGAGCTCCTTTTAAAGCAGAAATACATCATGTACAGAGTCACAGTTAACATACAGTATTCATTCAACAATTGGTTAACAGTCTAAGGGGTCTTGTCTGAACCCCCCCTACCGGATGTAATGTCGTCATTACAGAGTTCTCCCACCCATATTCCAGCTCCATCTTGGTTACACTATGGGAGGGGGAGTGAGTAGTAGTTACTGAACTGAGAGGGGCTGAAGAGGAAACAGTTACTTTAACAGCGATGTATGAAATGTCGTAGGATGGCGCTGCAGCCCCGCTGCAAGCATGCAACTCACGGAGGGGGCGCCTTCAACCGTGGCACACTAAGTCAACGCGCTACCTGCAGAGATGCTCCCGTTCAGCTAAATGCTGCTGGAGGAAGTCCCGCACCTTGTCAGACTTCCTCCATTATAAATTCATATAGCACAGCCCTCACCCTTGCTAAATAATCCTACTTTTAATCTCTTGTTAGTTCATGCTCACGCAATCCCAGGCATCTCTTTAATACCTTCAACTTTCTCCTTCGCCCACCGCAAGACACCCTTCAAACTAACCTTTCAGCAGATAGCCTTGCATGCTAGTTTACCAACAAGATTGAACAACAAAGGAAAGAATTCTTCCTCCTTTGCACCTCCCTTTTGCAACCACCATCGACCGGACCTTCCCTACCCTACAGACCTTCTCCCCAGCTATAGAACAGGAGGTGGCTTTGCTTCTCCTCTTCTCTCATCCCACCACCTGTCCGCTTGATCCAGTACCATCCCACCTTATCAGATCTCTCTCCCCTTGTCTTGTACCATCTTTAACACACATCCTAAACTGCTCTCTTTCATCTGGTGTTGTCCCTGCTTCCTTTAAGCATGCTATTGTCGTACCCATCCTAAAAAAGCCATCTTCCCCTTCCATCTATCATCCTTCCTGCTTCCTTTTTCCTCAAAACCTCTAGAAAGACTTGTCTTTACTCGTATGACTCACTTCCTAAATTCCAACTCCCTCCTCGATCCTCTTCAATCTGCCTTTCGCCCCCTCCACTCCGAGACTGCTCTTATTAAAGTTACAAATGACCTAATCACAGCTAAATCCAAAGGCCACTATTCCATACTAATTCGTGTTGACCTCTCTGCTGCCTTTGACACTGTTGATCATGGCTTCCTTCTCCTAACTCTTCAATCTCTTGGTCTCTGTGACACAGCCCTCTCATGGTTCTCCTCCTATCTCTCCCAATGCTCCTTCAGTGTCTCTTTTTCCAACACCTCCTCCTCTCCTCATCCTGTCTCAATCGGAGGCCCTCAAGGTTCAGTTCTTGGTCTCCTTTTGTTCTCTTTCTATACTGCCTCTCTTGGAAAACTCATTAATTAATTAATTTAGATTCTACTACAACTTGTACACTGATGAAACCCAGATATATCTCTCCTCCTATGACCTCTCCCCTGCTGTCCTACAACATGTCCCCAATTGCCTCTCTTCTCTCTCTGATTGGATGTCCTACAGCATTCTGAAACTCAATCTCTGTAAGCCTACTCATAACACTGATCCTTCTCCTTCACTCTCCTTGCAGGTTTACAGAACCTGTCTCACCCCATCCTTTCAAGCTCGCTGTCTTGGTGTAATTTTTGATCCTGGCCTCACCTTTGTGCCTCATGTCCAGTCTGTTGCTAAAACCTGGTGACTCCAGCTCCCATTGGATTACTGTAATCCCTTCCTAATTGGTCTGCCCAGAAGCCGTTCTTTCCCCCTACAATCTGTGATGAATGCTGCTGCCAGGCTGATCTTTTTCTCTTGTCGCTCCTCTCACACCTCACCCCTCTGTCAATACTTACACTAGCTTCCTGTATCCTACAGGTTTCAATAAAAAATACTAACCCTTACCTGTAAACCCATAACCAACTCTAGTCCCTCTTACATTTCTTCACTGATTCATAGGTATGCCCCCTCTCGGTCTCTCCACTCTACTGGTGACCTTCTCCTGTCTGCTGCTCGCACACTTACTGCAAATTCATGCCTGTAAGACTTCCCACAGGCTGCTCCTTTTCCTTGGGAACAGCCTGCCTACCCCTGTCAGACTCTCCGCTAGTCCTCAATCCTTTAAGAAGTCCCTCAAAACCCATCTTTTCAGGAATGCTTATGGCATCCAAGAGTAACTTCTATCTCATAAAACCTTCCTCTTGCTCTCTTCTAAAGGGCCACACTCCACTCCCACCTCCAGTTCTGACTTTCCCACCATGTCTATTTGCTGTCTCCCTCAATACCCTTCCTATTGTGTTTTTATACCCCACCTCCTCTAGATTGTAAGCTCGTTTGAGCAGGGTCCTCAACTACCCATTGTTCCTGTTACATTTTGTTATCGTCTCATTTGGTAAATTCCCCTTTTATTGTAAAGCGCTGCGGAATAAGCTGGCTCTATATAAATAATAACCAATAATAATAATAATATTACTATTAATATTTTTTTTAATATCTTTTTTTTTTTTTATGGTACTTTTGCTTTTTATATGCTGCCTTCAAGCCATGGATTCCTCTTTGTGTTTTCCCCTCATTCCCCAAGTCGGCCTTCATCACCCCATTCGGCCTGTACCAATTTAAGGTAATGCCATTTGGGATGAAGAATGCCCCAGCCACCTTCCAAAGGATGGTGGACCGACTGCTAGATGGCCTCTAGGAGTATGCCTGTACATATGCAACCATATACAACGACATCTGGGAGCACCCCGACCTGATGCCAAAACCGCAAGGGAAGCCATGGCGCATGCCTTTCCCTTGGTGGCCACCCATTCGAAAAGATGAACGCCATCCAAGGGGCGCATTCGCGGATCGCTTCCCACCCCGTTCATTTTCCGAACGGAGACCTCCATAGTGACCCATTAGAATGTTCACACCAATCAGTTAAAACATTTGCACTTGCAACATAAGTGTGAAATCGCCAGGGAAGTAATTTTAATGAATGCTACTCTGTGTGTCTGCCATTTCGTATAGGTGAATGGCACGCAGGGGGAGCTTTCGTATCCCGAAAGATGCTTCCCTTGCCTGGTTTCACA
The DNA here is from genome assembly GCA_933207985.1 of Pelobates cultripes. NCBI lineage: Eukaryota > Metazoa > Chordata > Amphibia > Anura > Pelobatidae > Pelobates > Pelobates cultripes. The sequence continues at coordinate 205,627,659 of OW240913.1, read as the reverse complement.
CAGGGTCCCTGCAAACAGAGGCTGTTCGAGGCAGGCACTGTTATGGGGATCCCTGGGATTGGTGTGGGCATCCTTTGTTGACAATGGCTGGTTTGGCAGGCTTTCTGTAACTGTGAGTCAAGGAGGCAGATGTTTTCCCAGGACTCTCAGGTATAGAGGATATTGGGAAGAAGACCCCCTGTCACCGGAAATGAGAGACCCTACATTTGGGTGGCGGAAACAGGGGAAAAAGGGATTCCTGGGAAGAAGACCCCCCTGTCATCAGAAGTGGGAAACCTGTGCTTGGGTGGCAGGACAGGGGACAAAAGGACTGGGACTCACACAGCAGACGCCTGGGAGGGGGAGGACCCTGGGATTGTGTGGTATACACCCCTTGTATGGGGTTTTGTATAAAAGCAGTGTGTGGCCAAAAGGTGAGGGCAGGCAGCTTCAGGCCTGGGGGGGGGGGGGACAAATCCAGTCAACTGGCCTATTGCACCATCAGCTCACCATCCATGCCCACCTTTTCTTGGTTTTATAATGGATATTGATGTTATGCTAGTCAGTAGCCCTTTGCAATACCCACTCCTTCGCGGCTCCGACTTTCAGTGTTGTCAGAACGCAGGCTGAGAATCTCAGAGCCTGTGCGCTGAGTCACTAATTGAGCACCAGAACCACGAGGGAGAGGATATGATCTGACTGCACTTACTGCTGGCCCGTACCAGTGGACCACCAGGGAATCGTTTAAATTGAATATGCTGGTGTCCCCAACTTGTGAGCTGTGTTGGCCGCCAGGCGCCTCTGTTGTCACGGCGCCCTGCATGACCGCACAGCTTGCACAGCCCAAAGGCTGGCTCTGCTGACAGACACACTGGCACTCACTCTCAATAACACACACACACACTCACTGACAGGCAGACACACACATTCACTGACAGACAACCAGTTGACAGACACACTCGCTGACACACACTCACACACTGACAGACACACAAACACTGACAGATACACACTCAGTGACACACTTATTAATAAACACATACACACACACTTACTGACAGAGACACACACACACACACACTGACAGACACACACTCACTGACAGACACCAGTGCCATCTTAACAACATTATTGGCCCCCGGGCAAAGCAATGCACTGGGGCCCTGCCTACATAACTCACAGGAATAAAAACATAAATTATAGATGCAATTAAGTTTATATTTATTAGTACCTACTACCTCCAACAAATGCAATACATACATACAATACATACACAGACTGGTGAATACAGTCACAGACTGCTGAATACATACATGCAACGACTGCCGAATACACACAGACAGACTGCTGAGTACACACAGAGAGTGCTGAATACAAACACACACACACAAACTGATAAATACATACACACAGACTGCTGAATGCATACACACAGTTCGCTGAATACACACACACACAGACTACTGAATACACACACAGACTGCTGAATACATGCAGAGTTTGAGGGGTGCAGGTAGCAAATGTTTTTTGTTTTTTTAATACTACTATACATTAAATAAAATCTCTATATCCCCCCCACACACTCACTGACAGACACACACACTTACTGACAGACAGACACACATTCACAAATTAATTTTATTGCTTGTTGATCCTACCTTGAGTCCTCTGGGTCCTCTCCCCGGGGTCCAGTGGCTTTCATGATTATCCTGCTCCTCTCTGCTCCCTCGCACTGTATAGGGATGTGTGGCCGGAATTGTCATATTCCGGCTCCCGGCATCATTAGAGAGGGCACGCGAGGGAGCAGGAAGATCATCAGCACAGCCAGCGCTCCCTCGCCGCCTGCCGATATATTGCTGCAGAGTAGGCACCTGCCATCTTAGCTCTTTCGGCCGCACTGTTAGTCTGAGGATAATAGGACGAGGAAAATGATAACTCTATACCCAATTGCTTGCTGAAAGCCCTTCAAAATTAGACACAAATTGAGAACCCCTGTCAGACACTATATTCAGTGTAACCATGTAACTTGAATTTCTCCTTTATGAATATGTGTACGAGTTCTAGGGCAGTAGGTAGCTTCTTGAATGGAATTAAATGCACCATCTTAGTGAAATGGTCTATGACCATTAGGATAGTGTTAAAACCTTTAGAGACTGGAAGATCAACAATAAAGTCCATAGCTAGATGAGACCATGGAATGTGAGGTATAGAAAATGGTTGTGGCAAACCACCTTGCTGTCTATGTGGAACTTTGGAAACAGCGCAAGTCGTGCAAGCTGTAACATATTCTCTTATATCCCTTTTAAGAGAAGGCCACTGAAACATTCTGGTGACAGCAAATATCGTTTTGCTGATAACAAGATGCTCTTCTGTTACATTATCATGAAACACCCTTTAATATTTCCTTTCTTTCCTTTACTGGTATGTACAATTTACCATGTGGATTGCCGCTAGGAGCCTGTGTCTGAGCTGTCACAATAACACTAAGGAGAGGTGAAGATAACATAAGAACAGTAGCGGCAATAATGTATTCGGTGGAATAATAGGGGGCATCTCTTGCTCCTGTTCCTCCTCAGAATCATATTGCCAAGATAGGGTGTCAGCTTTCACGTTTCTTGTGCCTGGTCTGTATGTAATCACGTAATTAAAATGTGACAAGAACAGAGACCATCTGGCTTGTCTTTAAGACAACCTCTTGGCCTCTCTTATGTAAGTCAGATTCCTGTGATCAGTGATAATCAAAAGTAGATCTTTAGAACCCTCCAAAACATGTCGCCATTCCTTTAAGGCCAGGTTAATAGCTAAAGGTTCTCTGTTGCCAATATGATAATTCCATTTGCTGGCAACAGCTTTCTGGAGAAAAACTCACAAGGGTGCAAAGGGGTGTACTGTTTTTCCCTCTGAGAAAGATAATCACCTACTCCAGTTTCAGAGGCATCAACCTCTAGAATAAAAGCATCAGGGTACACAAATATGAGAGCAGAAGCAAACAAGGTCTTGAGAGTATCAAATGCTTCTTTTGCTTCCTGTGACCATATGTGACAGTTTACACAGTGTTAAGTTGTAATAGTTTTAGGTTAGTTATGGAGGCTATAACTATAGAGAACCCCTTTTATGAACCTACGATAATAATTATAAAAAAAAGGCAGAATATGAAACCAGAAACTTAATGAAACCAGAAGCTGAAATCACATTAACCAGGAACTGAACCTATGTCTGATCAAAGAGGCACTTTTCAAGTTTACAGTATAACCCATGTTTTAGTAAAGTTTGTGAAACTTGTTTTACATTCCTATGGGGAGTATAGCAAGCAGGAGAATATATGAGTATATCGTCAAAGTACACCAACACAAAATGTTGTTTATAAGATACTGAAACACAGCTGTAGCATAACATAAGCCAAAGGGCACGACACCTTGGAGTCTGTCAAATAATTTGGATATGAGTGGTATAGGATAGGCATTCTTTGTTGTGATTTTGTTTAAAGCCCTATAATAAATACATGGTTACAGATCTCCATCTTTCTTGGATACAAAAAAGAAACCAGCACCGACTGGAGAAAATCTGGCTATGTGTAGCGGAGCTCTCTGTACCCTGGCTGGGTACCTCCGCCAAGGACCACTTCCCAGCTGGAACCAGGGAAAACATCAGCGCTTCTGCTCCAGTCGCCATGGCTTGACTGGGGTCCTCCTAGAGCCTCTCCGTTCTGGAACAGAATAGGGGACTAGCTCTATTCCCTACCAGGGACTGGACGACACACAGCCCTGGGAGCTCTAGTCCTTACAAGGACTTTCCCCGCTGAATCCTTCACAAGCTGGAACAAGATTCTGAGCAGTGATTAGCCCCTTCCCCTTCCAGTAACTAGATGACACATAGTTCTGAGAGAACAACTGATTTTAATGAGCCAAACTAATCCTTTTATGCACAGACCCCAGCAGGGGGTCTCTATTGTATTCAACAAAAGCCCCTCCCAGGAATCTCTGGGCCTGGGAGATAATTACATTAAAGACTGGTAAGCTAATTATCTCCCATGAACAGAGAGGCAAACACAAAAACATAAAAAATACCCCATATCATCATAAAAACATACAATAACCCCACAAATAGTACATCCCAAGTTCTCCAAAAAGAGTTTAGATCCATGCAGTGTAGGGGAAATGCCACCATGTTAAAGTTCTGACCGGGTGCTAACGTGGGCCTATGCCCAAAATAGTTCCAGGGCGTTTGGTGCTTTTGCCGGTCAACTTTTGGGAGCTCCTGCGTCTGAAATGCAGGGTGCTCCTTCTGGCTCTCAGGTAGCATTTGTTCCCCTTAGCATTCTCTCCAAAAAGCACTCTCCTGGCAGGTTGCAGTGGTTCAAAACCCCGGACCAAGTTGTCCGGGAACCGCACGGTCACCTCATGCTGAAAATAGTTCCATAACATTCGCGGCTAAGTGCTGCTGAAGTAACCGAGAACCCATGAAGTCCTCATGCCAAAATTTATTCCAGTACGGCCGCTGCTAAGTACCGCTGAGGACCATTCGAGGGTTTGGTTCATGTGAATGGCCACCAGGGAGCTAGCGTTCGGTTCCATTCGAACCAGGAGCACCGAGGGAAAGCTGCTAATGGCAGCTGGGAAGGTTCACTTCTGAACAGGCCAGCTCCAGTAGTCCATGGCAAACGTTCATGGGAAGGAGCATTTGGACAAGCTATTCTCAAATTACCCTTTACCTGCGTGTGCATCGACAGTGTGACGTCACACGCACACACCGCCATCTTTAATGTGGGCACTGTGTAACTTAGTAGTAAGTAGAAACGGATTACTGTGAAAAATCAAGCCAGGATGATCGGTCTCCTGTCTGCTTCCATCCAAGAGATTTGTCCATGCCCTCTTTATTATTATGCTCTAGAGTGATTAAAGACAACATACCTCCTATGTGGTTTCTCCTACACATATCTTGTTACCCAGGATTGTAATGCCAAAGAAGTAAAATACAGTTGGTGCTAGCATACTGATGTGCAGAATGGCTTTGTGATAAACAGAACAGTAATGAACCTTGCCATCATGTCCAATGCAAGCACATATGGTCTTGGAGGGCTTTGTAGAAATCTTTCTACTGGAGCCAATTGGACCCAGCAGAGTCTTCCCCCAATACTATTTGCAAGGATTGCCTGAAATATTTTGATCAATGCATTTTTACAAAACTGGTCAGGTTCATGACATTATGCTTTTTTACAAAACTGGTCAGGTTCATGACATTATGCTTTCTCTGTATTTCTCCTGAACATATGTTACCAATCAGGGATGGTGTTCTTGGTGACCCCATTCTGGACCTCACAACAGTCAAACTCCTCCTCCACTGTTGATCTCCATTAACTTCCATAGACGGTTGCCAACATTTCTGATCCATCTTGCAGACCCAAAAGTTACAGAAGCTTGGTGCTTTTATCAAAGTACTTGGGAAGCATGGACTGGTTGATACTTGGAATGAAAATTGGAACCAGTATTGGCTGCTGTGGCCACTATCCTTCATTTTCTGATGTTCATAGTTCATAGTTCATAGTTACATAGCTGAAAAGAGACTTGCGTCCATCAAGTTCAGACTACCTAACATTTGTTTTTTGCTGTTGATCCAAAAGAAGGCAAAAAAAAAAAAAAACAGTTTGAAGCACAATTTTGCAACAAGCTAGGAAAAAAATTCCTTCCTGACCCCAGAATGGCAGTCAGATTTATCCTTGGATCAAGCAGTTATTACCCTACATTGAAAGATTATATCCTTGAATATTCTGTTCTTGCAAGTATGCATCTAGTAGCCATTTGAACATCTGTATGGACTCTGATAAAACCACTTCCTCAGGCAGAGAATTCCACATCCTGATTGTTCTTACAGTAAAAAAACCTTTCCTTTGCCTTAGACGAAATCTTCTTTCTTCCAGTCTAAACGCATGGCCTCGTGTCCTATGTAAAGTCCGGTTTGTGAATAGATTTCCACACAATAGTTTGTATTGGCTCCGAATATATTTGTATAATGTTATCATATCCCCTCTCAGGCGACGTTTTTCTAAACTAAATAGGTTTAAATTTGTTAACCTTTCTTCATAGCCGATATGTTCCATTCCTTTTATTAATTTTGTAGCCCGCCTCTGCACTTTTTCTAGTGCCATAATATCCTTCTTTAGAACAGGTGCCCAAAATTGCACAGCATATTCAATATGAGGTCTTACCAGTGATTTATAAAGAGGCAAAATTATATTCTTGTCCGAGAATGAATGCCCTTTTTCATGCATGACAATACCTTACTGGCCTTGGCCACTGCTGATTGACATTGCACATTGTTGCATAGTTTGTTGTCTATAACAATTCCCAAGTCCTTTTCATGTGTTGTTATCCCTAATTCGCTTCCATTAAGGGTATACGTTGCTTGTGTATTCTTTACGCCGAAGTGCATAACTTTGCATTTTTCAACATTAAATTTCATCTGCCATTTGAGTGCCCAGTCCCCCAGTCTATCTAAATCCCTCTGCAGCAAAGTAATATCTTGCTCACATTGTATTGTTTTACAAAGTTTGGTGTCATCTGCAAACACTGATACATGACTTTCAATGCAGTCTTCAAGATCATTTATAAACATGTTAAATAGAAGGGGTCCCAGAACAGACCCCTGAGGGACACCACTTGCCACCTCTGTCCATCTTGAAAATTTACCATTAATGACAACTCTTTGTACTCTGTTTTTAAGCCAATGTTCTACCCAAGAACAAGCATTTTCATCTAGACCGATTTCCTTGAGTTTGAACACTAATCTATTGTGTGGAACTGTATCAAATGCCTTGGCAAAATCCAAATAGATCACATCCACGGCAACACCCTGATCTATACTTCTACTTACTTCTTCGTAGAACGCAATCAAGTTAGTTTGACATGACCTGTGCTTCATAAAACCATGCTGATTTTTGCTGATAACCATGTTCTTCTCAAGGAATTCTTGAATATTATCCCTTAATAACCTTTCAAATATTTTACCAGCCACAGAAGTTAAGCTCACAGGTCTATAATTTCCAGGCAAGGATTTTGAACCCTTTTTGAATATAGGAACTACATCTGCCTTCCTCCAATCCTCCGGAACACTTCCTGAAAGAAAAGAATCTTGAAAGATTAAAAACAGAGGTTCACTTATTTCTGCACTTAGTTCTTTAAGTACACGTGGATGGATACCGTCAGGCCCTGGAGCTTTGTTTATATTAACTTTCTTTAGTTGCTGCAGCACCTTGTCTTGAGTTAACCAATTACAATTATTCTGCAAGTATTTAGTAGCAATCATTTGCACATCTATTGCCATGGGTTTTTTCTTAATATATAACGAGGAGAAATAGTTATTTAAAATTCCTGCCTTTTCCTGGTCTTCATTAACTAACACCCCAGTTTCAGTTTTTAGTGTACCTACACTTTAATTTAGTTTTTTTTTAGAATTTATGTACTTAAAAATGCCTTGGGGTTGGTTTTACCAATTTGACCAAGGACATGTGTACCACATGGTCAATGTTCATCAATCTGCTCTTTGACTGGTATTCCACTCCATGAGCGATGACATGATGTCTAAGGCTCTTGTTGTTGGATGTTGACTGGAGAAGCTATTAATATGGCTGAACTTGTGAAACCACCTTGTGCGGTTTTTCTTTCATAATTAATAAAATAAAATTTACAAGGAAAGGTAAAGGATCTTTAACATGTATAACGTGGAGGAAAGACAAGACAGCGGGGATATGATAGAAACATTTAAATACATAAGGGGAATCAACACAGTAAAGTAGGAGACTTTATTTAAAAAAAGTAAAAACTAACACCACAAGAGGACATAGTTTTAAAATAATATCAGGAAGTATTACTTTACTGACAGGGTAGTGGATGCATGGAATAGCCTTCCAGCTGAAGTGGTAAAGGTTAAGGAAGGAGTTTAAGCATGTGTGGCATAGGCATAAGGCCATCCTAGCTATAAGATAAGGCCAGGGACGAATTAAAATATTTAGAAAATTGGGCAGACTAGATGATTCTTTTCTGCCATCACATTGTTCTCATGGTTCTTTTTTGCCGTCACATGTTAATATTTCCAATCATGTTATTGCTAGCTATCTGTATGGGCAAAATATTTGGTTCGGTTCAGCACTTCTGAAATTCGGGACATTGCAATTTGGAAATTCGTCAATTCGAGACTTCAGCACTTCAGTCATTTGTAAGCATCCCTCTCTTGCCACCACAACCACTTACACATCTGTAGGGCTCCCTAACCTTAATGCTTTTCTCTATGTGTGTACTTGCAAAGCAGTGTTGACTTGCAATGCCTTAACACAATGAGCTAGATATTATAAATGTGTCCTTTTTCTTTTAGTGTGAGTTTTCTGCAGTTTTATTATTACATTTCAAGGCTATTACTGTCTCCTTGTTTTATATTTTACTAAATGCTACTATACTCTTCTGATTACTTACTGATGCAAAATAAGAGGAGGTAGATTTGAAGACTTGACTACTTAAAGCAACAATCCATTAAAAAAAAAAAACTAATTGGAAAATCGGAAGTAGTTGTTTTAGGAGCTATAGCCCCTGGGTGCCATTTTACTGCAAGGTGTTGAACAGTTTTGGAACAGTTTAATACCAAAGTTTGGTTCCCAGATGCCGTCCACACTGCCTCACATTTCCTCTTCTGTTGTACAGTGCAGAAATTGTTGTCTCGGGTGTTGGTAATAGACTAAGACCAGCATTGCACTCTGCACTGCAGCATCAGAATAGACCATGTAACTATCTTTCAGGCAGGGAGCGGTTATGGTGCTTGGAATGCTCCTTTAAAAAAAAGCAAATAGATAAGCAGATTTTGAATTTAAAAAAAGTAAATCTTCATAAAAACCCTAGCCACTGCATGATGTACAGGTTAATCACACTGGTGACCTGCTGATTCCATAAACTATGAATGTTGCCTTTTAAAAAGCAAAATAACAACCTTCATTTAATTTTCTTGAAGGTCAAATATTGGAGTAGAAATTTCCAAAGAATTCAAGTTCATAAATGTTGAAGACTGTAAAAGTAAGTACATTCTTTGCAAATCTGATAAGAATTTGTTTTGTCTTAAGAAACTAAATATGACATATGCAAAGCCAAATCAATATCTGTATGCCACTTTGATTCAAAATCAGATGTAATACAATTTGAATCATTGAGTGTTAAAGGACCACTATAGGCATCCAGATCACTTCAGCTTAATGAAGTGGTCTGGGTGCCAGGTCCATCTAGGGTTAACACTGCGTGCTGTAGACATAGCAGTTTCAGAGAAACTGCTATGTTTACATATGGGTTAATCCAGCCACTAGTGACTGTCTCACTGACAGCCACTAGAGGCGCTTCCGATCTTCTCACTGTGATTTTCACAGTGAGAAGACGCTGACGTCCATAGGAAGGCATTGAGAATGCTTTCCTATGGACTGACTGAATGCGCGTGCGGCTCTTGCAGCGCATGTGCATTCAGCCGATGACGTCGGTAGGAAGAGGAGAGTCCATGAGGGTCCATGAGGGTGGGGGGACCTATTAACCTATTAACACTATAGTGCCAGGAAAACAAGTTTGTTTTCCTGGCACTATAGTGGTCCTTTAAACATCTAACTCTCATGTAATGGGAAAATCAGACTTTAAGAGCCAACCACAGGAGAGTTAACGTACAGCTAATTTTCCCTACATCAGATAATTTGTGTTTATAGGGAGATGTTTCTTCACACTGAGGGACACCACTTGCCACCTCTGCCCATACCAACACATTCTGCTTGTTGAAATAGAAATGGTGAATTACATACAGTTGCAAGAAAAAGTATGTGAACCCTTTGGAATGATATGGATTTCTGCACAAATTGGTCATAAAATGTGATCTGATCATCATCTAAGTCACAACAATAGACAATCACAGTCTTCTTAAACTAATAACACACAAAGAATGAAATGTTGCCATGTTTTTATTGAACACACCATGTAAACATTCACAGTGCAGGTGGAAAAAGTATGTGAACCCTTGGATTTAATAACTGGTTGAACCTCCTTTGGCAGCAATAACTTCAACCAAACGTTTCCTGTAGTTGCAGATCAGACGTGCACAACGGTCAGGAGTAATTCTTGACCATTCCTCTTTACAGAACTGTTTCAGTTCAGCAATATTCTTGGATGTCTGGTGTGAATCGCTTTCTTGAGGTCATGCCACAGCATCTCAATCGGGTTGAGGTCAGGACTCTGACTGGGCCACTTCAGAAGGCGTATTTTCTTCTGTTTAAGCCATTCTGTTGTTGATTTACTTCTATGCTTTGGGTCATTGTCCTGTTGCAACACCCATCTTCCACTGAGCTTCAGCTGGTAGACAGATGGCCTTAAGTTCTCCTGCAAAATGTCTTGATAAACTTGGGAATTCATTTTTCCTTAGATGATAGTAATCCGTCCAGGCCCTGACGCAGCAAAGCAGCCCCAAACCATGATGCCCCCACCACCATACTTCACAGTTGGGATGAGGTTTTGATGTTGGTGTGCTGTGCCTTTTTTTCGCCACACATAGTGTTGTGTGTTTCTTGCAAACAACTCAACTTTGGTTTCATCTGTCCACAGAATATTTTGCCAGTACTGCTGTGGAACATCCAGGTGCTCTTGTGCAAACTGTAAACATGCAGCAATGTTTTGTTTGGACAGCAGTGGCTTCCTCTGTGGTATCCTCCCATGAAATCCATTCTTGTTTAGTGTTTTACGTATTGTAGATTCGCTAACAGGGATGTTAGCATTTGCCAGTGACTTTTGTAAGTCTTTAGCTGACACTCTAGGATTCTTCTTCACCTCATTGAGCAGTCTGCGCTGTGCTCTTGAAGTCATCTTTACAGGACGGCCACTCCTAGGGAGAGTAGCAGCAGTGCTGAACTTTCTCCATTTATAGACAATTTGTCTTACCGTGGACTGATGAACAGCAAGGCTTTTGGAGATACTTTTATAACCCTTTCCAGCTTTATGCAAGTCAACAATTCTTAATCGTAGGTCTTCTGAGAGCTCTTTTGTGTGAGGCATCATTCACATCAGGCAATGCTTCTTGTGAAAAGCAAACCCAGAACTGGTGTGTGTTTTTTATAGGGCAGCTGTAACCAACACCTCCAATCTCATCTCATTAATTGGACTCCAATTGGCTGACATCTCACTCCAATTAGCTCTTGGAGATGACATTAGTCTAGGGGTTCACATACTTTTTCCACCTGCACTGTGAATGTTTACATGGTGTGTTCAATAAAAACATGGCAACATTTCATTCTTTGTGTGTTATTAGTTTAAGCAGACTGTGATTGTCTATTGTTGTGACTTAGATGATGATCAGATCACATTTTATGACCAATTTGTGCAGAAATCCATATCATTCCAAAGGGTTCACATACTTTTTCTTGCAACTGTATATAGGTGGATACATTTCATTCAGTGTGTTTCACACACATGCAAACACAACGTTCACTTTTCTCTGGATATCATAATACAGATGTGGGCTAATTCAATCCCCCACCCCAAAAATAAACACTTTATGTCCAGCTAGCAATATCCCTTGTTGTATTTTAACATTTTAATGAAAGTTAAAGTATTAGTTATGGTTCTAAAAGTGTCAGGAACCTTCCTAGAGTTAGTAATTGAACTTTTTGCAGATAAATTAACAACTTACCTGAAACAGCCAGTAGCTCTCTGCACTGAGCTAGTCCGTCAGTGCAGGCCTTAGCTCATTGGCGTGGCTCAGGAGCGTTAATAGACTTTCTGTCCAGTAGCTTTCTTATGTCCTATAAGCTGTGACTAGGACATTGTGGACACCAGCAAAGTTGTCAAACCATTTGCAAATGGTTTGACTACATATCCTGGGAGGACGCCAGTGGTTATGGTATTTGGAGTGTTTCTTAAAGAGTAAATTTTTTAGGATTCAGATTAGCATGTTTTAGAGATATATTTATTGCATCCATGTCATCTTTGCAACAAAACAGGAGCCCCAGCTGCAACATACCTGTGACCCCCATCATTGCATACCTTTTTTTCAGACCTTTTTAACAGATTGTTTTACTAGGCTCATGTAACCTTGGTGCAGAAAATCAGTCCCAAAATTCAAATGAAACCCACCATGGTGTATAATTTGCAAAATTAGGCAGTTAGGGCTATTTCACAATATTTTTGTGAATAAGTTCAAAATACTGTAACACCTTTAAAGGGATACTATAGTGGCAGGAATACAAAGCTCTGTTCCTGGCACTATCACTCCCCCTGCCTCCCCTCCTCCCTCCCATGACCCTCTAGAGTAAATAAAGGGTTAAAAAAATCCTTTATTTACTTACCTGACCCCAGCGCCGATATCTACGTCACTGGGTCTAAGCTCCTCCTCACTCCTGCGACGAGCAGGCTTTAATGCACATGCGCAGCAAATGCTGTGTGCGCATTAGACCTTCCCATTGGAAAGCATTAAATCAATACTTTCCTATGGGGAAAAATCTGACGCTGGAGGTCCTCATGCAGGGTCAGATACCGGGCCAAACGTCCATTTCAAACCAGGAAATACTCTAGTGGCTGTCTGTTAGACAGCCACTAGAGGCTGACTTAGTGCTGCAATGTAAACATTGCAGTTTCTCTGGAACTACAAAGTTTAATATTGCAGCACTAAGGGCCATAGGGACACTGTAAAAAAGACTGAGGATTTAATAGGCTAGAACCAAAACAGATAAATGAGAAGTAAATAATAGGCATTTTATTAAAATGTTACACCACTAAAGGGATACTATAGTGCCATTAATACAAATCTGTATTCCTGGCACTATCGCTCCCCCTGCACCCCCCTCCCCCCACGCGTGTGTTAAAATACACTATTTTTGCACATTCAGTTGTCACTAAAATGGGTGAAGCACGTGAGAATAACTACCTATTTCTATTGCATTATTTTGTTTTTGAAGTGTAAACATATGTTGTTTTGGTTATAACCGCTACATCTTTAATTTTATAATTCTATTGTCATGAAGTTTTGCTATCAAATTAAGGACATGACCTAATTTTGACATGACTCGTCACAGGGGCATTGCAGGAATGGGGGGGGGGGTCTGTCTGATAAGGACTAGAGGTGTTTATGACAAGGACTAAGATGGTTTGTGTATGAGTGTGTGTTTGTTCATATGACTCTATGTTTATCTGACTGGTCTGTTTATGTTTGTCTGTATGTTTGACAGCATGTATCCGAGAATATTTGTGCATATATCTAAGTGTGTGCATATTTGTGTATCTGAGTGTGCGTCTATGTGTTTGTAGCTGAGTGTATTTGTGTGCATCTGTGTGCATCAGAGAGTAGAAATGTATGTCTGGAAATGCGTGTAGCTGTAGGGGGAATCTTTGTGAGTGTCTGGCAGTGTGTATTTGTGTGGTTTTTTTTTTAGAAATGCATGTCTGTGTTTATTTGTATGTGTGCATATGTCTATTGATGTGTGCTACTGGACCTTGCAAAATGGATCTGTATGGAGTCCACCAATATTTCTGATGGCAACCCAGCTACCCAATGACACTATCTGATAAAGTGCACATATTTATATATCACATTGATTGATTTTCTGCTTTTAGAACACAAAAGCATCTCATTGCCAAAATGTGAAACGGGAATGGAATCTCCTATTCCAAGTGGATATTTCTATAAAAATATATGGAATCCAGTTTATTGCAACATGACCAACTATGAAACAGGAGATAACTTTACCAACTGTCTTCAAGGAAAGAAGTTGTTTCTCTTGGGTGATTCCACGCTACGCCAGTTTGTAATGCATTTTAATGACATTAAAAGTATGTTTGATGTGTTACATAGTTTATTTCTTGAATACTTCAATAACAAACACTAGTTTTATTTCCTTCCAGGTGCATTATATATATATTATATAACTAGTGTGTGTGTGTGTGTATATATATATATATATATATATATATATATATATACATACACACACACACACTAGTTATATTTCTTAATTTTTATTTTTTTGGTAGAGCCTTATGCTACAAATGTTTAAAGTATTTTTTATCACATTATTCTCCACTGAATACCCCATAATGACAAATAAAAACCATTTATGAACATTTTAAACATTTATTAAAAAGAAAAAAAACTAATATAAATGTGTAGACTCTTTTCTTTGAGACACATAAAAATGGTGGGTAACTAGGGGCTTGTGGATCTCTAGTCACTGCTAATGGTGGTGTCTTGGGGGGGTAACAATAGGTTCCCTGACATTTTTAATTAGGGCCCCTGCACGCCATCAATGGGTAGGGGCTGTGGAGGCACAATAGGTCCCCCCCCCTTTATTACTTAGGGCCACCACCCGCAGGCACTGGGTGGGTGCTGGGAGGAACTATAGGTTACCACAATATTAATTAATTAACCTATGCATTCATCAGACTGCATGAATGGCTCATTCTTTCAGTGCACCATTTGTTCCTTCTGCACACTCCCATCATATCTGGTAGGAGTAAGCCGAACTAATGAACGAGCACCGAAAGAATGAGCCATTCATGCATTCATCTTTTTGAATAGCAGACAGTGTAAAAGAAAAGACCAAACATGAATTGTACATGAATTAACAAATGAATGGCACATAGAAGAATTTTTTTCAGTGTCCATTAGTTTGTTCTTTCACTCGGCTCCCCATTTGTTATTCAGTATTAGAACGAATGGAAGAAAATGCTGATTTTACATTTGTCCAAATATGAATGCTCAAATCTAATGACAAGTACTGGGAGACTGGTCCCAGTCCCAGGGTTAAGGGAAAACTGAAAAACAGCAAAATGCAAAGATATCCATAATGAAAGTCTGGTTTAGAGCACTAAGGACATCAGACTGGGCCAAAAGGTCACCTTCCAACAGGACAATGACCCTATGGGCCAAAGGGTCACCTTCCAACAGGACAATGACTTTAAGCACACAGCCAAGACAATGCAAGAGAGGTTAAGTGAGCCAGAGCCCAAACTTTAAACCAATCGAACAACTCTGAATAGACCCAAAAATTACTGTTCTCCGATGGTCTTCATCTGACCAGACAAAACTTAAGAGGATTTGCAAAGATTAATGGCAGAAATAAGGCTGTAATCACTGCCAAACTTAGTAGTTAGATAACATACTGAATACTTATTTGAATTTTTTTTTTATGTTTAATATATTTGCGATGATTTTTAAAAATTTTGATTTTATTAAAGACACAGATGTGAGTAATGTGCTTATTCTCTTTCTTTACTTAAATAACAGCAAACAAAAAGATAAATAAAAAAAAACGGAAAACAGGTAAACGTAACATACAATGACATCACAACTGACAATCTAAGCATATTCCATGACTGGTTATAAAAGGTGCCGTGAGCATTCTATAATCCTCTTTCTTTGTAGTAACTTCATAAACCCAGAAACCAAATAGGATGAAATGATAATATAATATTCTTAATAACCATTCTCTGAAGGAGAAACTGTAACAAATCCAACAAAAGTATAATTGAAGAATGTATGGACACCATTGAAGAATCAAACAAATATTATATAAACCAGTGAAATAGATGTAACATATTTAATCAATGTAATAATCAGACTTAGAGTCTTCTAATAAAATCATTTTTTTGCTTGTCATTATGGTGTATTGAGTAAAGATTAATGTGACATATATATATATTTTTAGTATAAGGCTGCAACATTAAAAATATGTTAAAAGGGGGGTCTGAATACTTTATGAGTGCAATTTACTGTCATAGTTATTTATTAAAGTAAGAATTCAAAGTGAAATTTAAGGTTCAAATAACTGAACTGTAAACATTCTCTAAGTCAGCTATGCTTCCATTTCAGTATAGGTACTCTAGCCTTACATTTGAAATTCACTTTGAAATCTCACTTTAGTAAATAAATTGTCAAAGTTAAATTTTTCTCCAGATAAAAATACCAGTAAAAGAATATTAGAAATATATTCACAGAATGCAGAACTGCAAAATTACCTGAATGCATGTTGTTATCACAGCTGACATGCTCCTGTTGCTACAACTTGGGCTACCAGAGGTTCCACAGTTCAACACCCAAAGCATAAACATATAGTAGTGTTGCTCTACTGCAACTTAACCAACAGCTGCTCAACCTAACATGCCTGTGGTTGCTTCTTTGACACAGTGTGCACTGTGTGAAGCTGTACCTACAGGCATGTTAGGTTGAGCAACAGTTGCACAGATAACAATAGAGTCTGGCCCTACATGGCTTCCCAGACAAATAAAAAAAGTGAAATTTGACCAATAGCTCAACTGGAAGTATATCTGATTTGAAGTTTTTTTCTTAATACAGATGAGCTATGTTTGCATCATACTTGAAATTCATGTTGAATTATTCTTGCTATTAGTACTTTGTGATTTTCACCTAATCATTGTCCTTTTTTTGCTTTTAGTAACAAACTATCTTGGTTTTAACCAAAGGAATTGGAACTCTTGGCAGAAGACACTTTTAGCTGTAAACATCGACAAAGATATATATGTATTTTATAAAAGGCATGCCATCCCCCTGGAAAGCTTTCGGTTCTACTATTTCAAAGAAGACAAGTACATAAGTCGTCAAATCGACCAGCTCGGTGGAGGAATGGATACCATAATTGCAATTACGCTGGGACAACACTTCAGACATTTCCCTCTTACTCTGTATATTAGAAGAGTCATTAACATCCGTAGAGCTATTGAGCGTCTTTTCCGTAGAAGTCCAGAAACCAAAGTCATAATTAAATCAGAAAACACTAGAGAGATACATGCTTCTGTTGAAAAAACTGGTGACTTTTATGGGTACACTCAATATCTTGCATTAAGAGAAGTTTTCCAGGGAATGAATGTTGGATTTGTGGATGCCTGGGATATGACAGTGTCATCCGCTACAGAAAATATTCATCCACCAGGATATACACTTCAAGGGATTATGAGCATGACATTCACATTTGCCTGTTAGCCCTTTGAGAAGCAATATTAATCCTTAAAAGGACACTACAGACACCAAAACAACTTTAGTTTAATGATGCAGTTTTTTGTCTATAGATCAAGCCTCTGAAGTCTCACTGCTTCCCATTGGAGTTAAATCACTATTGTTCCAGTCTATACAGCTTTAGTCATATCTTCCCTGGTGGTGACTGGCACAGCCTGCATTAAAAAGGATAAAATTGTAATCAGATGTTAACTAACTTTAGATGTTTTCATCTCCTGCTCTGTAAATTGAGCTTTAATCAAATACAGGAGGCTCCTGCAAGGCCTAGCAATCTATTAACACAGCAGGAGATCATACATTCTAAATAAATGCAATAAAGGAAGTGTAAACATTAGATCTCACCTTACAGGAAGTGTTTAGGAAGGATGTGCAAGTCCCATGCAGGAAGGTGTGATTAGCGCTACATAAACAAAATGATTTAACTCCTAAGTGGAGAATTGTGCAGCGAGACTGCAGGGGCACGATCTATACTAAAATTACTTAATTAAGCTAAATATGCTTTAGTGTCCCTTTAATTTAAATGCACAGTAGGATTAAGGATAATATAGCATAGCATCTGGTATTAAAACTTGCAGAACACTCTGGTGTAAAGCATACATCAAGAAAAAACTATAACTGACTTTCTAGAAATCCAATTAGTCCATATATATTTAGTTAATTAAACAAAGTTATAAAATACTGGGTTATTCATTAAAGTGAATTACAAATTTAAAGCCAAAGCAGCCAAACTGGAATCATAGCAGAGTAATAAAAGTTTTCAGTTCAGCTATTTTAACCTTAAATTTGAAAAATTTATTTCTCAGGACTACTCCAAATCCCTAAACAGCTCCAAACTATGTAAATGACACGCTATAGTCTCTAGACACACACACACTACAGCCTCAATACAAACACAAACTACCCTGTACACACCAACTACAGCCCCTATACTTAAACATACACATTACAGCTCCTGTACACACCTGCTACCGCCCGTAGTCACACCCACATGGACATAACAGTCCCAATACAGATACATGCACACTACAGCTCTCTCTATACAACCGCTTGACAAACATATACACTCTTCAGCTTCTAGACACACACACTTTACATCCAGTGAAAACACATGCGCACTACAGTTCCTAGCCATGCATAGTACAACACAGACTGCTCTATACAA
>OW240913.1:205588119-205609393 GCA_933207985.1 Pelobates cultripes | reverse complement strand
TGGGTGAACAACATATCCAAAAATCACCCAGATCAGACCAGGGGTTCGGGAAATGTATGGAGGGAATAAAATGACCGACCGCACTAACTGAGATAGCTGAATGAGGTTCCATGTGAATGGGCCCTGCGGTCGGTCCTGGCATAAGGGAATAAAATACACGAAAGCCTCTAGCTATAGAGGCTAGGGAGGATTCGCCTGAATCCCCTCGTTCGGTTCTTTCTATCTACCGAACGAGGGGCAGTTCGGTAGTTAGGAACCGAACGGACCGGGCTTGTGGAGGTCTCAGCGGTGTTCGCCTACTCGAGTGTCCGATTTTAGTTCCAGACACTCGACGGCAAAACACCGCTGTTCGGGAGTTTTAAAATGGCCGCCGCCACGTGTTCGTTTGTCGAATGGCGGCCACCCCCGAGAACAAAGGATGGCTACTTACTAGGCAATTACCCGTTTGCAACAATGTTGCAATGGGTAATTAAGGACACACTTCACACAGGGGAGGTCTGGTTGTTCGGTAGTTTCATTCGAATGAACTAAGGGAATGAAACTACCGAACAATCAGAGAAATACAATTCGTTTAAAAGACATTTAACACAGCAGATCACACGAATGCAGTTATGTACAATATATTTGTAGGACAGCCCGGTGCCATCCGCTACACTAAGTGACAGGAGGTGATATCACTAAAAGAAGGGAGTGTACTAAGGGACAGGAGGGGAGATCACTAAGGGACAGGAGGGCAGTAAATAACACTAAGGGCCAGGGGAGAGCACTAAGGGACAGAAGGAGATGGGAGAACACTAAGGGACAGGAGGGGAGAACACTAAGGAACAGAAGGGAAGTAGAGAGTCCTCAGGAGAGGCAGGGGAGAGCAATGGGAGACCTCTAAGGGACACAGGGAGAAAAGGAGACAACTAAGGAACAGGGGGTGTAAGAAACACAGAGAGGCTGAGGAAGAGGTGAAAGAGAAACACAGAGGGGCTGGCAGGGGAGCAAGAGAAACAGAGGGGCTGGTAGGAGAGACAGAGATACACAGAGAGGCTAAGGAGGGAGACACACAGTGTTGCTTGTGAGGGAGACACACAGAGTTGCTCATGAGGGAAACACACAGAGGGACTTTGGAGTGGGAATGGAAAGACAAACAGAGGGGCCTGGGCGTAAAAGAGACACACAAAGGAGCTGGGAAGAGTAAAAAACACAAAGGGGCTGGGGGAGTAAGACACGCAAAGGGGTTGGGAGGATGTAGGAGACATAAAAAGAGAGGAGGTGATAAGAGACACACAAGGGGCTTGTAAGAGATACACTAAAGGGGGTTGCAAGACACAAAACAATATACAAAAACAATGCATCCCTACTCACACACTAAAACATACAGTGAATCCTACACACACACACACACACAGAAACACACCATGCTTCCTTCACACACTCACCCTTACAAACAATGCATCCCTCACACTCATGCAATGCATCCCACACACACACACACATACAATGCAGCTCTTATATAAAAAACACACACAATGCATCCCTTACACACACACACACACACACACACACAGAAACACAATGCATCTTACACACAGTCAATGCACCCCTTGCAGACACACACACTGCATCCCTTACATACACAGAAACACACCTTGCATCCCTTAGACATACAAACACATATTCACACAATGCATCCCTTACACACACACAGAAACACAAAATGCATTCCTCACACACAAACACACTGCATCCCCTATACACACAGACACTCCCGTACACATCCCCGTACACATCCCGTACAGACATCCCGTACACAAACTAGTATTCCAATACACTACTTTCCATAAGAACACAAACACATTACATCCTCTACAATAACACATAACATATCCCCTACACACATAAACTCCATTACCTGTGAGGGAACTCATGTGTGGGCCATGTAGGTGAACTTATGGGCGGGCCTTGTAGACATACTCACGGTCAGGCCAGAGGGACCCAGACCTTGAGTTGTGTAAGGGGCCCAAAAATTGAGCTGCTTCCTGTTCATTGATTTTTATGAGCACTGGAAAAAAATGTTCAGGAATGGTTTGAGGAACATAACAAAGAGTTCAAGGTGTTGACTTTGCTTTCAGATTCCCCAGGTCTCAATCTGATTAATTATCTGTGGGATGTGATGGAACAATAAATCTGATCCATGGAGGCCCCACCTCACAACTTGCACAACTTAAAAGGATCTTCTGCTAATGTATTGGTGCCAGATACCACAGGAAACATTCATTGTTCTTGTGGAGTCAATGCCTTGATGCATCAGAGCTGTTTTAGGGAAACTACACGATATTAAGCAAGTTGTTTTAATGTTGTGGCTCAGTAGTATAGAGCAGTGGTTTTAACTAATGTACCTCAAGCCACCACAAAGTGTTCCACAACATATGTACTTTAGGGCTATAACAGATTGTACTCAGTGCTTATTGTTGTATTTTTTATTTTTATTTTTTAGTTGCAGCATTGTTTTTTAAGTGGCGGCGTTAAAATTGCGATTCCCATTTAGCAAATAAAACAATATGTAAATTTGGTTAGAATTATGCATGTCTCCATGATATAGCTCCAATTTCATTTTATTGATAATAAATTAAAAAATAATTTTAAAAAAGTAGGTGTGCCTTGGAAATTATTTATTTCACTGAACTATACCTCGGCTGAAAAAAGTTGAAAACCGCTCACTTAGAGGACAGAGACATAGACACATGTACTGTGGAAACCATACCCTGAATATTTCTAAATGGTCTTCTTCCTAGAAGTTTGATATGCCCCTTTCTAGCTAACATTTGTAATAGTTAGAAAAAATTGCTTCAATTGTAGCAGATGTACCATTTAAATAGAAACAAACAGATATCAAATTTGTCTCAGACCCTGCAAAGTCGCTTGGTTTCTTCTAATATCAAAGGTCCCTCCTTACATCCCACTCCCCCACTTCAAATATCGATCATACCCCAAGATGGATGACAAAGAAAAATAAGCCTGTCAAGATACAGGATCCACAGTCAAAACAATTTTGTTTGAGTGAATTGATTCTTAAGGAAGCAGGGTTATTCAATAAACATCAGATTTTGTCCATATGGACAAACCTCCATATGCCTCTGCATATCTACTAAATGTCTAACCCTAGCGACTGGGCAGCCAGAAAATGTCGTCAAAAAATGCCCCATCACTTTGCGATAGCTGTCTTAGTGTGGGGAAGCCTATAAACCTTTTACCACTATGAGCACTCATTCTGCAGCAAGCCCTCCATAGGTGAAGATGGATTATTTTTGATGGCAGCATGGTTTTATTTTTCCCAGCAGGTTTTTCTTTTTTTTTTTTCGATTGGGCCTTTTTTAATTTTAATTAGTGGTATCTGTTATTATGGATTTTTATTTGGCCTTTTTGGGGGTTGAAGAGCAGAAGAATTAAATGGGTGGTAAGTATCATTTTTATTTTAACAGGTTTTAGATTTATTGTCCCCATCCTCACTATTGTTAGGGTGATGGGGTTGGTAGGAATTGTTTTAATGGTTTCATTAGGGGATTGTGGAGCATACTTTTATTTGAGGGGTTGACAATGGCAATAATTAGGTCCCCACCCACCCTAATTATGGGAGTCAGTGAGGGGACAATAGATCACCATTTATTGTAAACATTAGGGTCTGAATACTGCTACCTGCTACCCATAGGTGGGGGCCAAGAGAGAGGACAATAGTTTTCCCCCATAATCATTAAAGTGGATCCCACCAGATACCCACATAGACCCCCCCCCCCTCCCCAATCGCTGCCCAGTAACTAGGGTTAAATATTTAGTGGATATGCTTCAACCAGTCTCATGGCAGATGGGGACTATGGAGATAATATACCTAAATTAGAGTAATATGGGACTCTTACTGTCACCCATAGGAATATTTTTTTTTTACATTTACTTACAATAATTACTGAGACTGACTAGCCACCACATAATTAACATGTACATTGCCAAACTATTCTAATTATTTGACTGCTAACTGCTAGCACTGCCAGTGTGCCAACAGCTATATATTTTTTTTTTTTAATTTAATCCAGTTCTGGAGATACAGGGAGTGCAGAATTATTAGGCAAATGAGTATTTTGACCACATCATCCTCTTTATGCATGTTGTCTTACTCCAAGCTGTATAGGCTCGAAAAGCCTACTACCAATTAAGCATATTAGGTGATGTGCATCTCTGTAATGAGAAGGGGTGTGGTCTAATGACATCAACATCCTATATCAGGTGTGCATAATTATTAGGCAACTTCCTTTCCTTTGGCAAAATGGGTCAAAAGAAGGACTTGACAGGCTCAGAAAAGTCAAAATAGTGAGATATCTTGCAGAGGGATGCAGCACTCTTAAAATTGCAAAGCTTCTGAAGCGTGATCATCGAACAATCAAGCGTTTCATTCAAAATAGTCAACAGGGTCGCAAGAAGCGTGTGGAAAAACCAAGGCGCAAAATAACTGCCCATGAACTGAGAAAAGTCAAGCGTGCAGCTGCCACGATGCCACTTGCCACCAGTTTGGCCATATTTCAGAGCTGCAACATCACTGGAGTGCCCAAAAGCACAAGGTGTGCAATACTCAGAGACATGGCCAAGGTAAGAAAGGCTGAAAGACGACCACCACTGAACAAGACACACAAGCTGAAACGTCAAGACTGGGCCAAGAAATATCTCAAGACTGATTTTTCTAAGGTTTTATGGACTGATGAAATGAGAGTGAGTCTTGATGGGCCAGATGGATGGGCCCGTGGCTGGATTGGTAAAGGGCAGAGAGCTCCAGTCCGACTCAGACGCCAGCAAGGTGGAGGTGGAGTACTGGTTTGGGCTGGTATCAAAGATGAGCTTGTGGGGCCTTTTCGGGTTGAGGATGGAGTCAAGCTCAACTCCCAGTCCTACTGCCAGTTCCTGGAAGACACCTTCTTCAAGCAGTGGTACAGGAAGAAGTCTGCATCCTTCAAGAAAAACATGATTTTCATGCAGGACAATGCTCCATCACACGCGTCCAAGTACTCCACAGCGTGGCTGGCAAGAAAGGGTATAAAAGAAGAAAATCTAATGACATGGCCTCCTTGTTCACCTGATCTGAACCCCATTGAGAACCTGTGGTCCATCATCAAATGTGAGATTTACAAGGAGGGAAAACAGTACACCTCTCTGAACAGTGTCTGGGAGGCTGTGGTTGCTGCTGCACGCAATGTTGATGGTGAACAGATCAAAACACTGACAGAATCCATGGATGGCAGGCTTTTGAGTGTCCTTGCAAAGAAAGGTGGCTATATTGGTCACTGATTTGTTTTGTTTTGTTTTTGAATGTCAGAAATGTATATTTGTGAATGTTGAGATGTTATATTGGTTTCACTGGTAATAATAAATAATTGAAATGGGTATATATTTGTTTTTTGTTAAGTTGCCTAATAATTATGCACAGTAATAGTCACCTGCACACACAGATATCCCCCTAACATAGCTATAACTAAAAACAAACTAAAAACTACTTCCAAAAATATTCAGCTTTGATATTAATGAGTTTTTTGGGTTCATTGAGAACATGGTTGTTGTTCAATAATAAAATTAATCCTCAAAAATACAACTTGCCTAATAATTCTGCACTCCCTGTAAAGCTTCTGAGCCAGATTTAATTAACTTGTTCGGTCTGACTGAAATCCAGACCTACTTTACAAACTCTGCACATTGACGAATTCTATCAACAATGTCTGAATTTGCAGTCTGAATGGCCCTGTTTGTAGTCAGATGGTTTTGCTCCATTTGTTCAAGGCCATTTGGGCTTTAGTGAATAACCCTGTAAAAAACATCATCATCTAACTTTGTAGATGGTTTTAAAAATGCAATTTGACCTGTGGTTGTGTAAGGACTTCTCTGTTAAGTATTAATTTTAAATGATCAATCTTTTATTGTAACATATAATTAGAATAAACGTAAAAATGGGAAATCACACCCAAAACAATGGTGTGATGTCCCACCCAAGTTAATTTGTAGGAAACTTGAACTATTCAACTATAGCCACTATCTCACTAAAAAAACAATAGCTACCACCTTCAGCTATAAATGAAGAAAATAAAAATTTCTACTGGAAAAGACCAATAGGGTGATCAGGAATGCAACGGTCAGTGAAGGTATTACCGTCTTGCATACCCCTTTTCCCATAAGAATAATATGCTAATAATCCACAGGTTCCAATATCACTGGTGTCGCATAATAACCCACACATAAGCCAAAGGTTTATGCTGGGACAAGACTGGTTTAATGGAAAACAGGCATTCAATTTATAAAGTGTACAAACTCCTCCTCTGAGCCAGTGAGATAATTGAGTCAGAGGAAATACTAAACTCAATTATCTTCTGGTCAGAAAAAGTCACATTTTCCACAACACCCCAAAATACCCTCAAAATACATGGGAACCCCACACCCCTGGGTAGACTGGTTCTGTGGGACCAACATATTAAAAAATCAGCCAGATCTGTTCGGTAGTTCACGAACGGCACCGCAGGGAGAGTTGACCGGTCTGCCACGAGGTTGAAGTCAAGAAATAGTTCCAGGAGAAATGTAGCAAGAGCCGGTCTCCGTTCTTGGGGTTTTGTACAAAAACCACAGTAGGTAAAGTCAATCTGGTTCATGGAGAATGCTGCCTGTGTTCGATATTCTGAAACTCCCGAAGGCCGTTTGTCGAAGTAGATGGGAAGAGGAACGTAGAGGGGATCCATAAAGACCGGTGTTCGTGCGAGTGCATTGCCGAAAACAGTTCCAGGCACTCGACGACCAAGTACCGCAGGCAGCATTCGGGAGACATTGTTCCAACCATGTGTATTCATATGCACGAAATGGCGGTCACCCGGGAGCACTCAATTATTCTGCGGTTTTCGTATAAGATACACAACGTTCTAAGTTCTAATTAGTCTCTGGGGTGGTCTCGGTTCGGGAACCAAACAGAATAACGAATGAACCAACAAAATAACAAATGAACTGGGACAGGATAATAGAAGTGAATGCAAATAGTCGAACAGTGATGGGGCATCCCTTCGCAAGGAGTAAGTGGAAATAGTGAAATAGGAATACAGGAATATAATTAAAACAGTAGGCTTAATGTCAAGAATAGTTGCAAAAAAATACATAGACCTGGGTTAACCTAGATCTGCTATGTAGTGATATCGCTAAATTGACAAAGAATCTAAAACTCTAAATGCCTATTGCACAAGTTGAAGTCAAATCCAAATGGGTAAAACCTGAACGATAAAAATAAATAAATAAATAAATAATAATGGAGCTGTATCAGCTAGGTGGATCTCACCTAATGATATAGTATCAGTCTAACAACCTTCAATGTAATAAAAACGATACACATGGTGAATTTATACAATCTATGCCAGGAAATGTATCAGTTATGACTGCAGAGTGTTTGCAGTATATCAAGTCTGTGCTGGATTCTGTGATGTACAATGCAGAGACAGGGTGCTCTCTGGTAGAAATATATTAAAAAGAAGAACAGTGTTAAAAACAGATAAATAAATATGCATTTATAGAAGGGTTCAAAGTGGTGGCATGAGATGCAAGGTCGGTAGCCTACAGACCAGAAATTCCTCGTAGCTCCCTCCTGCTTGCCGGATCACGGGAAGTGTGCATCTCTGTGAGGTGTCAGACACTGGATACTCGCTGCGAGTGTTCCACTTGGCTGTCTTATGAGAGCTTTGTGTGTGCCTTACGCGTTTCGTGATTGGCAGATAACTTCACCAGAGGCTAGCATCAGTTCGACCATCCTCAGTTTATAAACTGTAGCGGAGATACAATAATCCACAGATTATCTCCGCTTAAGATCCCAGTGAGGCACAGTAACAAGTAATTATAAATCCACAAAGCAAGGTTTCCAGCAGGTAAAATAATCCAACAGTATCCCAACAGCAATCCCAATAACTGGACGACACACAGCATCCGACAATAGTAACCTCCCACACATCTCCTCCCCTCAGCCTGACACATAATCCCCTTATACTGTACACAAATTCCCCCAGTTTCTGGATGTACCCCTAAACCTAGGGGTACCACTTTAAATGGCACATCCCCTGGTAGTCCTGATCTGGGTGAGCAACATATCCAAAAATCACCCAGATCGGACCAGGGGTTCGGGAAATTTATGGAAGTACTAAAAAGACCGACCGCGCTGGAGAGACCAGCTGAATTGGGTTCCATGCGATGGGGCCCTGTGGTCGGTCCCAGTATAAGGGAATAAATTACATGAAAGGCTAAGGCTACAGAGATCAGTTAGGGTTCGCATGAATCCCCTCGTTCGGTTGTTTCTGTCTACCGAACGAGGGGCCGTTCGGTAGGTTGTAACCGAACGGACCAGCTTGTGGAGGTCTCAGCAAAACACCGCTGTTCGGGAGTTTTAAAATTGCCGCCACCACGTGTTCGTTTCCCGAATGGCGGCCACCCCGAGAACAAAGGACCTACTGCATAGCTTGTTCATTACCCGTTCGCAACATTGTTGCAACGGGTAATTGAAGGCACACTTCATACAGGGGAGGTCTGATTGTTCGGTAGTTTCATTCCCTTAGTTTAGTCGAATGATTCTACCGAACAATCAGACGAATACACTTTATTTAAACACCTACAAAACCAGCAGTTTACCTGAATGCAGTTATACACATGTAATTTTCAGGACAGCCCAGTGCCATCCGCTACACTGCTCCCCCTTGCCCACAAGCCGGCATACACAGTCTGATCCAGCACGGACCGGCTTGGGGATGTCCGGGGGCTCACGGATCACTTTTCCAGGTCAGTTTGTCTCGACAACCCGTCAGCATTCCCATTTTGTTTACCCGGGCGGTACAGAATATTAAAGTCAAAAGGCTGCAGCGCCAAACTCCAGCGCAGCAGCCTGGCATTGTCCCTAGCCACCCGGTTCAGCCATACCAACGGGTTGTGATCCGTGAGCAATGAAAAGGGCTGTCCATACAAATACGCTGCAGTTTCTTTAGGGCCCACAGCACAGCCAGGCATTCCTTCTCGATGGCGGCGTAGCTTACTTTGCGGGGTAGTAACTTGCGACTGATGTAAGCCACGGGATGTTCTCAGCCATCGGCCCCGACTTGGCTCAGTACTTCCCCCAATCCAAACATAGAAGCGTCTGTGTGAACAAGAAAACGTTTAGTTGGATTGGGAGCTGCCAAGACAGGGGCATTTATCAGTGCATTTTTCAGATGTTGGAATGCCTGTTCACACTCCGGGGTCCAGGTCACCTGGCGGGGCAGATTCTTAAAAAAAGCTAAAACTTGGGTCTTAGTCCTAGGGGTGGGCCACTGGGCCACGGCCTCTACCTTGGCAGGTTCGGGCTTCTGCTTGCCACACCCCACTCTATGTCCCAGTTATTGCACCTTGGCCATCCCTATACTGCACTTGGCCGGTTTCAATGTCAAACCAGCCTCCCTAATCCTGTCTAGGACCGCTCCTATATGGGCCAAGTGCTCCTGCCACGTATTGCTAAAAATGTCAAAATTGTCCAGGGAGGCACAAGTATAGTCCTGGAACCCATCCATGAGTCAGTCCACCATCCTCTGGAACGTAGCTGGGGGTTTTTTCATCCCAAATGGCATGACCTTAAACTGGTACAAACCAAATGGGATGACAAAGGCCGACTTAGGCATGTCCTCTGGGGCCAGGGGAATTTGCCAATACCCCTTACATAAGTCAATAGTAGTGAGGTATTGGCCCCTGGCCATCCTGTCTAGTAGTTCATCTATCCGTGGCATGGGAAAGGCATCCGACACGGTTTTCTCGTTCAATCTCCTGTAGTCCATGCAGAAGTGTGTCGTACCGTCTCGCTTTGGTACGAGCACTACAGGGGAAGCCCAGGGACTGTCTGAGGGCTCAATCACCCCCAGTTGGAGCATCTCATTGATCTCCTTGCTCATATTCTCCCTCACCGCTTCAGGAATGCGGTAGGGGGTCTGGCGCATGGGTAGTTGCCCTGGGGTCTCTACCCAGTGAGTGGCCAGAGGGGTGTAACCAGGTACATTAGAGAACGTGTCTCGTTTCTCTTCCAACAGCTGCTGTACCTCGATACGCTCCTGTGGGCTCAGTCGGTCTCCCAGTGCAACTTCCCCTAAATCTCCGGACAACTGCCCATCTCCCAGCAGATCTGGGAGCGGTAAGCTGTCAAACTCGTCAGAGTTGGGCGCACATATGGCGGTTACCTCCTCGGAGCGCTCCTGGTAGGGCTTCATCATGTTCACATGGAGCATGCATCGCCCTCCAGTCCCTGTGCAGGGGCCGATTATATAGGTGGTGTCACATCTCTGTTCCACCACCCTATATCGTCCCTGCCAGGCGGCCTGTAGCTTGTCATGTCGGACAGGTTTTAAAATCAACACTTTCTGCCCGACCTGAAAGCACGGGCCCTGGCTCCCTGATCATACCACGTGAGCTGGCGGGTCTGCACCGCCTGAAGTTTTTCCCTTACCATCCTAGTCAACGCTTCCAGGCGGTCTAGGAATGCCAACACATATGGTATGATGGGAGTGCCATCTGCGCTCCGGTCCCCATCCCAATGCTCCCTAATCAGATCTAGTGGGCCTCTGACTCTCCTCCCAAATAGCAGTTCAAACGGGGAAAACCCAGTGGACTCCTGCGGCACCTCCCGGTAAGCGAATAGGAGATGCAGCAGGAATCGCTCCCAGTCCTTGTGGGTCTCTGCGAAGGTTCGGAGCATTTGTTTCAATGTACCGTTGCATCGTTCACAGAGCCCATTAGTCTGGGGGTGGTAAGGGGCACTGATAATAGGCTTAATACCACAGATCCTCCAGAGGTGTTGGGTGAATTCTGCGGTAAATTGGGTACCCTGATCCGAGATAATCTCCCTGGGTAATCCCATCCGGGAGAAGATCCGCATGAGGACATCCGCGACCATTTCAGCGTGGATGTTGGTCAGAGCCACTGCCTCTGGATATCTAGTGGCATAATCTACCACAGTTAAAATGTACCTTTTGCCTGACGGGCTAGCTTTCTTGAGGGGGCCTATCAAATCTACCGCTATCCTACTAAACGGTTCCTCAATTATTGGTAGGGGGTGTAGTTTTGCCTTCCTTGGGTCTCCCCTTTTCCCTACTCTCTGGCAGGTATCGCACGTATTGCAATACCTGTGCACTTCCTGGCTGATCCCTGGCCAGAAGAAACTTTGGGTCAGTCTGTACCTAGTGCGACTGACCCCTAAATGTCTGGATAGCGGAATATCATGCGCTATCCGGAGTAACTCTGCTCAGTACCACTGCGGCACCACTAGCTGCCTCATCACTATCGGGTCTGACCCAGCTATCTGCTTGTCCGACTCCCTGTATAGAAGATGCTTGTCCCAGACAAATCTCTCTACCTCCCCCCGGGTGAGTCAGTGAAAACCTTGTCCCTATATACTTGCAGCGTAGGGTCAGTTACTACTTCAGCTGCAAATTCATTAGGTGGGGTCCAGGGGACACATTCTAAGCAAGGGGAGGGGTCTCTTACCTGGACCTCCAGGAGTGTGTTGTAGTCCTGGGTGCGGGCCTGTTGTCGGGTGACCACAGGGTGAGCTTCTCCTGTGGTTGGTGTCTGGGGCTCACAAGCCGACGTGAGCCTCCCCAGATCGTTCCCCAACAAAACCTCTGCTGGTAACTGCGGCATCAACCCCACCTCCACGTGTCGTGACCCCGCTCCCCAATGCAAATGTACCCTTGGTGTAGGTAGCCGGTACACTGCTCCCCCGGCTACCCTGATGGCTACAGTTTTACTGAGCTTAGCCTGATCCGAGACCAGGTGACTTTTTACCAGGGTGATAGTAGCTCCTGAGTCACGTAGTCCTAGGACCGCTTTACCCTCCAAGTATACAGTCTGTCTATGGTGCTGACGATTATCAGCATTGGCCTGGACTGGATCAGCTTCGTGCAATACTTCCCACTGTTCCACGTGGTAATGGGCACTGCTGAACCATACGGTGTTGCAATTATATCCTGGTAGCAGTGTGCTGTGGCCGCTCTTGGTGGTGGTGGTGGGCCTGGTCGGATCCAGGTGGAACGATCCCGTAGTTGTGGGCATTCTCTTTTATAATGCCCCCATTTCTGGCAGTGATGACAGGGCCCAGAGCTTGGTTAGCGAAACCGTGGCTGTGCAGCGGGCGGTGGTAGTTGCCTCGGTGGTGCTGGGGTGTAGTTGATTCCCCCAAATGTTTTCCATGGGGCTTTTGGAACTGCAGGTTTTTGTTGTCTGCGTGCGTCCAGGTACTCATCTGCCCTTCTAGCAGCTTCTGTGAGGGAGGTAGGGTTTCGGTCCTTTACCCACTCCTGGACATCTGCTGTCACCCCATCATAAAATTGTTCCATTAACAGCATTTGTATCACATCCTCCATAGACAGTGCCTTGCTAGCTTGCACCCACCCAAGTGCTGCCCGTTGTAACCTGCACGCCCATTCTGCATGTGAGTCCTTCTCCACTTTCTTTAAATCCCGGAATCTCCTCCGGTATGCCTCTGGTGTTATAGCATACCAGGCCAGTATAATCTCTTTTACTTTACTGTAATTCCTAATTTCTTCATCTGGCACAGTACGATACGCCTCTGCTGCCCTCCCAGTAAACCGTCCTGCCAAAATAGGTACTCAGTCCTCTGCGCTGATTTTATGCAGTGCACACAGTCTTTCAAAATCTTGCAGGAAAGCGTCTATATCTTCCTCTGCCTCCACATACGTTTTAAAAGCCTGATCCGGTATTTTAGGCTTACCTTCCTGTGGCATGTTTACTGTAGAGCTGCGTTCTGGGGTTGTTGTTGTCCGTTACCTCAGTATAAATTCCTGGACCTCTGTCATGGTCCTGGAAATAATGTCCGCTGAAGGGTGTTCTCCATAAAAAGACAGCCTAAATTGTAACTGTCTCTGGAACTCCATTTGTTCCTGTGTTTCCCCCGAATTCCCCTGTTCGGGAACCGAACCGCCATCCATTCGGTACTCTGCCATGAGTTCTTCTTGTTGCTGGCTTGAATACCCCTTGCCTCTAGGAGGTCCTTTAATGTGGAGCGTTTTAGTGTAGCAAAATCAATCTCCATCCGTACTCCATTTGTGCTTGTTACTCTGTGAGTCTGGATCCCAGAGCTGCCAACCAATGTAGCGGAGATACAATAATACACAGATTATGTCCGCTTAAGATACCAGTGAGGCTCAGGAACAAGTAATTATAAATCCACAAAGCAAGGTTTCCAGCAGGTAAAATAATCCAACAGTATCCCAACAGCAATCCCAATAACTGGACGACACACAGCATCAGGAGCAGAACTGAAAACTTTTATTTCACAGTGGCCTTATAAAGCATGTTCCCATGCAAGGGAGGGATTTCCAT
This sequence comes from Pelobates cultripes, assembly GCA_933207985.1. NCBI lineage: Eukaryota > Metazoa > Chordata > Amphibia > Anura > Pelobatidae > Pelobates > Pelobates cultripes. Next base: position 205,595,998 of record OW240913.1, on the reverse strand, counting down.
CAATTATTACAGTACCCAATCCGACAATAGTAACCTCCCACACATCTCCTCCCCTCAGCCTGACTCATAATCCCTTTATACTGTACACAAATTCCCCCAGTTTCTGGATGTACCCCTAAACCTAGGGGTACCCCTTTAAATGGCACATATCCTAGTAGTCCTGATCTGGGTGAGCAACATATCCAAAAATCACCCAGATCGGACCAGGGGTTCGGGAAATTTATGGAAGTACTAAAAAGACCGACGGCGCTGGAGAGACCAGCCGAATTGGGTTCCATGCGATGGGGCCCTGCGGTCAGTCCCAGTATAAGGGAATAAATTACACGAAAGGCTAAGGCTACAGAGATCAGGTAGGGTTCGCATGAATCCCCTCGTTCGGTTGTTTCTGTCTACCGATCCAGGGGCTGTTCGGTAGGTTGTAACCGAACGGACCGGCTTGTGGAGGTCTCAGCGGTGTTCGCCTAGTCGAGTGTCCGATTTGGGTTCCAGACACTCGACGGCAAAACACCGCTGTTCAGGAGTTTTAAAATGGCCGCCACCACGTGTTCGTTTCCCGAATGGCGGCCACCCCGAGAACAAAGGACCTACTGAATAGCTTGTTAATTACCCGTTCGCAACATTGTTGCAATGGGTAATTGAAGGCACACTTCACACAGGGGAGGTCTGATTGTTCGGTAGTTTCATTCCCTTAGTTTATTCGAATGGTTCTACCGAACAATCAGACGAATACACTTTATTTAAACACATACAAAACCAGCAGTTTACCCGAATGCAGTTATACACATGTAATTTTCAGGACAGCCCAGTGCCATACGCTACATAAACCTCCCGGTCTGATTAGTACATAGGGTTATTAACCCTTCGTGTTTCAACTACATTAGATTAGGGAGTCCTGATTAGAACTGAATTCAAATAGCACAAAAAACATCACAAAAAAATTATCATAAAACATCAAAAAGCACACAAATCGCTATAGAGGTTGGCATTGTACAATGAGCAATATAAACAATTACAAAATATGGATTATAAATATTAAATGTATTGGTCATGACTAGAGTTGAGCGGACACCTGGATGTTCGGGTCTGGCGGGTTCGGCCGAACTTTGAAAAAAAGTCCAGGTTCGGGCTCGAACTTGACCCCGAACCCCATTGAAGTCAATGGGGACACGAACTTTTGGCCACAAAAATGCCTCTAAAAAACTCCTGGAAAGAGCTACAGACCTGCAAAAGCAAGTAAAATGGCAACAAAATAAACATTTGTGACCTGCGGTGCATTTCTTGCAGTCCTGATGCATGGAAAAATGCTCAACTCCTGATGCATGGAGAAAAGGCCTTCACAAGCCTCTGCTAATGTGTACCTAGTTTATACTAAGTGACCCATAGGTTGAGGAGGCGGTGACCGTGGCGGTGGAGGAGGAGGATAAGGTAGCCAACACTGTTATTTATGTTTTTGTTTTTTTTAAATTGTGGTAGCTTTTGCACCCTGCTCCCTCTTATGCTGTGCTGGTGCCTCTGTGCGACCAGCACCTCTTCCTCCAAACTGCACACATCACTCGCATGACCTTGATTCCATGTGGGGTCTAGGACCTCATCATCCTCCACATCATCTTCCACCTACTCCTCAACCCTGCCCTCCTTGCCGGTCTACACTGCAGAAAGCCACAGCTGTTGGCACCTGTGTTTTTCCATCATGTGAAGTCTGCAAAGGACATATGGAAATTGTTTTAGAATTTCCTCCAGGCAACAGTTTTCCCTAGAAACTGACCTCTCAGTTTGACTTGTGAGGGTATTGCCCCAGAATTACAATATTGTTGAAGTACCTCTTAGCTATTGATTACTGGTTTAAATATAGCAGCTTGTTATCTGGTAGTTTCTAGTGTAGAAAATATCAATCTGTTTTCTATCACTTAGATCTGTGTAACAAATGTTGTAGGTATAAAAAGATATTACAAGTGACCGATGTAGTAAATTCGAATAAAAGTTACGCTTCGATTTGACTCTCAGATATGAAGTGAAAACCCCAAATATATTTTTTAGCACCCAAAAAAAATTTACTTTTTAAAACTCCAATGTAAGCAGCAGATTAGCAGCAAAACAATTAGAATGTTTACAACTGCACAGGAAGCGCACTATTTGACGCTTCTATTTGACTCTCAGATATGAAGTGCACTGCAGGCCGCAAATGTACTATTTAGCAGATTAGCAGCAAAACCATTATAATGTTTACAACTGTGCAGTAAGCACACTATTAGACGCTTCTATTTGACTCTCAGATATGAAGAGCAGGCCACAAAATGTTCTATTTAGCAGAATAACACCCAGAAAATAAGAACATTTACCACTGCCCTGTAAGCGCACTATTAGACGCTTCTATTTGACTCTCAGATATGAAGTGTATGCCTCAAAAAGTACTATTTAGCAGATTAGCACCCAGAAAATAAGAATGTTTACCACTACCCTGTAAGCGCACTATTAGACACTTCTATTTGACTCTCAGATATAAGGTGCACGCCCCAAAATGTACTATTTAGCAGATTAGCACCCAGAAAATAAGAATGTTTACCTCTGCGCTGTAAGCACACTATTAGACGCTTCTATTTGACTCTCAGATATGAGAGTGCACCCCACTAAAATACTATTTAGCAGTTAAGGACCCAAAAAATTTGAAGTTTTAAAACTGCTATGTGACAGCAGTATTTGGCGCTTCTATTTGACTCTCAGATATGAAGTGCACTCCCACCCCACTAATGTACTAGTTTGCAGAATTCTTTCCTAAGCTGTCCCTATCAACTCCTCTCCCAACATTAATAAGAACACATGTTCTTATATACAGAGGCTGGGTCACATGCTGCACTGGCCAATCACAGCCATGCCATTAGTAGGCATGGCTGTGATGGCTTCTAAGGGCACACAAGTCAAATGCTTGTTGATTGGCTGCCCTAAAGCCTTTGAAAACGCGCCATTAAATCGCCAAACACCGAACTCCAATCCGAACATACAGTGATATATCCGTGTTCGGTTCCGGGGTCCAAAAAATCTAATGTTCGGTACGAACCCGAACTTTACAGTTCGGGTTTGCTCAACTCTAGTCATGACAAAATTTTAGGGACCATATTACATAATCTCTAGAACAGAATCCTACGGTATCAACATATGTTTAAATCATTCATAGAACCATGCATCTTTAATCAAGAAAAATAAACAGTAATGGTTAAGATGGGGTAAACACATAAAATGCATTGCAAAATAAAAGATATATAAGAAATATGAAATAAGCTGTAACGGACCGCTGGCACTCCGACCGAGTACCTCCGCCAATCGATGCTCCTAGTGCCCGCTGAGGACTCCAAGCACTCCAACAACCAAACCATCATCACTGCAGCTGCGCCGCGGTCTCGCCATCTCCACCCACCCTGAACCCAAGGCCAGGATCCAGCTTCCAGTGGCTGGACCTCTCTTTCCCCAGAGAGCGTAACAGGAATAGAACAGCTCTTACAAGAGCTCAGTGATTATAGCAAGAGAGTATGACGAGCATAGCAATCCCTTGTAGCAGATTCCCCAGGACTCAGATTGAGGGTGAAGATGAACTGAAGTTTTAATCAAACACTCTGCTTTTATGCCCATTTTACAAACATAGTACCGCCCACAGGGTTTTGTAAAAAAAACAATAAAATACATACATTACAATAAAACACTCCCAGCGGGGGCAGGGCCTGACCGCCGGTCGTATCAGACGTGTTTCGTCTGAGCTCCTGCTTCTGAGCTGAAATATCGGAGCCAACTGCGGGCCACAAGCAGACACCGCCCTGAAAATATGATTACAGCATTGTTCAGGTGATGGGGATTCCGGTGATATGCGAAAAGACTCCCAACGGCACCAAAGTAACCCTGTAGAGGCCTGAGGCCTACAAGCTTGAGCCTGGGTGAGACGGCCGCTCGCCCGGTTTTCCGACCGGCGCTCTGCCACACCCCCCCCCCCCTCTGGGGGTCATCCCGGTCTCTACGGGCTACCACCACTGCATGCCGAAACACCTCCACCCCGGTCTAGCCGAGCATTGCGGTCCAGTCAGCGTGCCCCAAGATGGCCGACCAGCACCTAACCCACGCACAATATGGCGGGGACACCGAGCAGCACACGAGCGACCTGACACTCTCCCACAGCTGGATGCCGTGTCTGGAGGTCACTGGCGAAATGGCAAACGGAGACACAAGCCCCGAGAGAGCACCCACCAGGAACACACTCCTAACCACGAGGTACTGCTCACAGGGGAAAGCGAACGCAAAGAAAACTACTTACCCAAACACTCTCCACCTAATCACGCATCCCCGGCTGCGCGATTCCCATCATGGCGGCGGAGAAGGAGAAGATCAGTGGCGAGCCTCAAAATGGCGTTGAAGAAACCTAAAAGGTTGAACAGCGCGACACACAAGCTACGAGCCCCAACCTACCGGAGCATGTCGTGGCAAGATGACAGGCAGTGGGCCCCTGAACTCAGATACTGTGTTATGTCCCCTGCTGGCATGGGCTGAGTCTGTCCCTGAGACTGATCCGCGAGGGGTAAATCCTGAGTAGCACACCGCAGCAGACCACCCACGAGACTGTAATGTTACGTGCAAATATTTAATCGCCTATGTGGTTAATGACCCGTATTTAATAGTCTCTCTGCCCATTGGCCCTCATGGCGTTATTTTACTTATCATTTTGTTTGCATTTTTATAAAGCGTTATTTTACTTATTACTTTGTGAAACGTTAATCCAAAGGCAGACTCAGAGCTGTAAAAAAGCATATGCCTCAAAGATTTAATCAGCAAACACACATAGGTTGCCATATGTTTACTTTACCTGCTTTCAGGCTACATACTGATTCTCTTGCAAATACTATGTGCAAATGATAAAGCAATAGTTATAAGCAAATGTTAAGAGCAGAAGTTATATGCAAATGTAGGATTTTTGTCTACTTAAGTGTCTACCCAGCTAGCATGTACCGAGCCATGTGGATCTAACTACCTACCATAACCAATCTAGCAACGACAAGCATAAATTGTTATTATTTACTACCACTATACTTCTAACTCATGCATAATCTGCAATAGAAATGCCTTAACCTATAGCGCTAAATGTATGCTCTTTTGCTATGCCTATACTAGTATCTTACCTTATAGGTTGATCCGACGCACAAGCATAGTTATTGTACTTTACCTTGTTTGGCTATTCACGTATCAAGTAGTTATTTTATTAATTTGTTATGCTCACTCCATGTAATGCATCTACGATATACACATATTCCATTGATACTAATTTACATATGTTTAAAAATGTTTATAGCTTGTACCAAACGATAACAAAACAGAAAAATGTGCAGTTGTTTAGTGCCAACTTGCGAATCTTGATGGATAAAATATGCGTGCTGTTGTGGCACATTACAAATGCTTGTTATTTTCATGCACGGAAAAATAAAGAATTTAAAAAAAAAAAACACTCCCATCAATTACACACAAACACTCCCCTCTGCCTGTGAGATAATTACTGAACACAATGGGTTAAAGTAATTACCACAGGCAGGAAAAATACACTTTTTACACATACACTGTAACTTTAAAAATATACATTCAATCTTCATATTAATAATCAGCATACTTTAATTACACACATATCCAAAATTCAGCCAATTCCTTCTAGTAGATAAAAGGTTAGCTGGAAGTCCTTTATGACCGACCGCAAGCACATTTTCATGCCCAAAACAGTTCCATGGATTTGGGCTGTGCGGTCGGTCAATTTCACACTGAAAAAATGGCTAAGTCCCATCGCTGAACGGGACTTAGTTTCGGCGGCTGCAAACTCAGTGTATGAGAAGGTAAGGGTCAGCGGTGTTCGTGGAACTGTGTAGCCAATTTCATTTCCATGAATTTGGCTACACACACCGCTGACCGCGTTCGGCTGAAAAAGATGGCCGCCGCCACGTGTTCGTTTGTAAGAACGGCGACACCCCAGCGGTCGGCAATTTACCTACAGCAGGCTCCCAGCCTAGGAGGTAAATTGCCTGCACGCTTCCACAAGTATTTTAGGGGACAGGGGACACCGTCTTAAAGGGGCATTGTTCCCAAAAGTCACAGTATGTCCCTAGATGGTTCTTAAAGGGCCAGCAACAGCACAATAAAAATCCATTATGCCCAAATACTGTATTTAAAGGGCCAAACCTCCCAGGGACCATAATCACATGGCTAGAGGCTGGTAAGTAGTCCTCTCCAGGCACAAGTGGTGATGTTAATTTCGCCACATAAGCAATGCAAAATAAGATATAAGAAATACGAAATTCAGAGAAAAATTATGGAGGAGCATCAAGATAGGAGAGGAGTAACTGCAATAGTCATAAAGATTGCCTAATATCTTGCAGGGAATATTCTATGTATTAATTAAGAAGTGGATAGATGAATATGTCAAAAACCTGTTGGTTCGCTAATAGATTCTCAATTCATCCAATAGTTAATCTACTATATTGACATTGAAAATTTAAAATTGAATGTTATAATTATAAATATAATAAACTCAATTTGTCTTATTATATGGAGTTATGCAGAGACACACTAAAAACCTAAAAATAAAAATAAAATAAATAAATAAAAAACTTGAGATGCAACTAGAAAAATCTAATGCAAAGACTAAGATGTCCAGTAGAAATAGGAAGTTTAATGAAAAAAAACTAATACGAATAGAAATATGAATAGGGGAAATGTCTTCCTTACCATAACATTAAACCATAACCTTAAAGAAAAATATTGAGCTCAAAATCTATATTGAGGCGTGTAGGTTACAAACTATTAAGTCTAAAAATTAATTTGGCCTCTGTCCTATCTAGGGCTTTCTCCAAATCCCATCCTCTCCAATGTATATTAACTCTTTCTATGGCTAAAGACTTTAGACCTCCAGGGTCCCTTGAGTGGTGGGTGGAGAAATATTTAGAAAGATTATGGGTCATTAGTCCCCTATCTTATCTTAAAAGGCCTCTTCATTCTCCCAATGTAATATTTCTTACAGGGACATATAAAAAGATAGATAACTCCAACTGTGTTGCAACTCAATTGGGTCCTTATTTTGAAACTATCATCTCCCTTCATGTTTTTAAACTCTTTAATAGTTGATTCTCGATCTGGGTTGTCCCAGACATCTATTGCACTTATAGAATCCTGCATTGTTTATACTAGTATTTTTATTTTACATTTCTTTTAGCGTTGGAGCTAGCAGCATTTTGACATTTGGTGCTCAGGAATAAATAATATGTTTATTATCCAGGATAGTATTGAGTGTTGTGTCCTTTTAAAACTTTCAAATGTTTATTTAAGATATCTTTTATTTTAAATGCTTGATTACTATATTGAGTTATGAAGGCTGGAGTTTCTGTATTCAGTCTCAGTGTCTGTTTTTTGTTGTCCAAAATCTCTTCTCTTGATAATTCCAGAGCTCTGTTCTTAGCACCTTCCAACAAAGATTTTCCCATATCCTTTCATTAAGAATTGTTTTTGCATTTCTTCCATTTGGATTTTACAGGTCTCTATTTCTGAGAAATTACGGTTGAGCCAACTAAATTGTCCATAGGGAATGTTTTCAAGCGATGTTTTTTTATGGTGGCTGTTTGAAGGAATAAAGCTCTTGCAGTCCACATATTTTTATAGGTCTTAGTATGTATCATATCTTCTTTAATATACATTTCTAGATCCAATAATTCTACTACTTCTTTTGATTGTGTAAAAGTAAATTTAAGGTTATAGGGATTAAAATTCAGGTATCTTTTGAATTCTTCCAGAGTGTAAATCACCTTCCCAAATAAAAATAGCCATCAATGTATCTATTTGGAGATAACATTTGTCTTAAGCCCAGAAG
>OW240913.1:205561331-205588019 GCA_933207985.1 Pelobates cultripes | reverse complement strand
GAGTTGTGACTGAGAATAAAAGCGATAGATTGCACCAGAAAACTAATCAGATCATTGTTTAATTCTGAGTATGTTGCAAAAGAATACTGGATGGCCTCACAACTTTGTAAGTGTTCAATGATTGTGTATAAAGAAGTCACATCCGCCGTCACCAGAATGTATTCCTTTTTCCAACTGATCGTGGATAGGATCTTTGAATTGTGTCCTTAAGATATGATTTGAATTGGGTGACCATCGTTTGCAAAAATTGGTCCACATACTGAGAGAGGTTAGAAGTGAAAGAATTTATCCCTGAAATAATGGGCCTTCCAGGGGGCTCTTGTGAATTTTGGGTAGATGGTAAAAAAACTCTATCTTTGGATATTTACACCAAATAAATTCATATTATCTCTTGTTTAAAATACCCCTCTCTTTCCCTTAGTTAAGTAATTCTAAAAATTCTTCCATGAATTGTTTGCTAGGATTTTCCACAAGTCCTTGATATGGATATGGATCATTCAGTAGCCTCCCAATTTTGTCTCCTGAACGCAAGCAGCGGTACATGGTCATCAAGTGCCTGGAACTCTTTTAGGCTAGGCACTCGCACTAGTGAAGATGGTACCTCTGCCAGTCACAGTTTCCGACCAGCTATACAAATGGTGTTCGGGAGATAGGTACTACCTACTGGGGGGAAAATTCGCTACTTGGAAACATACAAATATATTGTGTGGTATTCATACAGGAACCCCCGAACAGAGACCGGCCGTTGCACCTATTTCCCTGGAAATGTTTTGGGCTTCTACCTCATAGCCGGCCAGTCAAAACTAAGTGTTTTTTGGCCAACTTGGGTTCTCAGATCAGGGTTATCCAGGGATATGACTCTTGTGGGGTTCCTATGCATTTTATGGGTACTTTTGTGCTGTTGTTTAATATTTGTTATGTTTTCCCTGTGACTAAGAGATAATTAAGTTATAGTTTCCTGACTCAATTATCTCTCAGACACAGGGATGCCAGCGAGGAGCTTGCTATATTTCTGTATGGAGACCCCCTGCTGGGGGTCTGTGTATAAATAGAGAGTGCTTGCCTGAAAAAAACAGATCTACTTCCCGCATTCAGTCTCGACTAATGTTTGGGCGGAAAGCTATACCAGCTATAATCAATTTCACAACTTGTGAAAAAATTTGCCTCCCCCCATATGTCCTGCCCACCATGTGACATCACAATGCCCCGCCCATATGCTCTGCCATATGGGCCAACGCCAGTCTTCACAAAGTGTCTTTTATCTGACAAGACAGTGTGTTTACATTAAAAAGCCTACAGGCACAGGCTATAGACACCAGAACCACTACATTATGATGTAGTGCTTCTGGTGACTATAATTTACCTTCTGGTGAGGTAAATTAGAGATTAGTGCCACTAATAATATATTGGATTGCCTACTTACCACCAGATGAGGACAAGAGGCTGATGATGGGCTCTGTCTGGCTCCACAGGTCTGGTGTAGAAGAGGCTTTCAGGAGACTGTTTTTAACAGTGCTCACAACAATTAACAAACAGGAAGCAGCTCCATTTTTTTAGGGCCCCTTACACAGCTCAAGGTCTGGGCCCCCGGGGCTTGACCGTGAGTATGCCTAAAATGCCCACCCATAAATCCAGCTACATGGCCCACCCATGAGTTCTCTCACAGGAAGTGGAGTGTATGTAAGTAGGGGATGTTTTAGGGAAGTGCTCACTCAGCGTCCAGAGTTCACTCCTTAGGTTCCTATGCAGGAGGCATTTCCGGTGGGGGATCCTTGCCTCCGTGGAAGTCAAGAGGACTTCGTTGCAGGATCCGCTCGCCATTCCCGGTATCTGCCTGGGAGCTGTTGGGAGCGTCCAGAGTTTGCTCCTTAGGAGGGGAGTTATGTCACATCCTGTTTCTCGCTGCGGATTATTCTGGCAATAGCTTCTGGTATCCAGTACTCTTTTTGCTGTCCTTGCTTGGTTTTTTGGGGGTTTTCTGGTCTGTCTGGTTTTCTTTATTGCTGGGTTTCTGAGTTCATTCTTATATTCTGTCCCTGGATTTCCCAGTCTCTTGGATTCACTTAAATGTTTGTTTTATGTTGCCACCAGGGGCGTATTAGCCGCGAGGCAAACAAGGCATTTGCCTTGGGTGGCATTTTTCAGGGGGCGGCAAAAAACGCCTGGGCGCTGGGCGGCCGGCCGGCGAGGGAGCTCTTCCCCTGAGCGCTCTGCTCAGCTCCCTCGCGCGCCGCCAGCAGAGTGAGGCTGGGAGCCGGGTTGATGACGTCATATTCCGGCTCCCAGCCTCACTCTGATGGCGGCGCGCGAGGGAGCTGAGCAGAGCGCTCAGGGGAAGAGCTCCCTCGCCGGCCGGCCGCCCGCCCGCCCTGCAGCCACTGGACCCCAGGACCCCAGGGAGAGGAAGAACCCCCCCAGCAAAAGTAAGGAGGCTGGGGGGGTTAAATAAAAAAACCAAAAAAAAAAAAACACTAGTGAGTGTGTGTATGTCTGCTAGTGTGTGTGTGGATGTCTGTTAGTGTGTGTGTGTGTGTGTTAGTGTGTGTGTGTATGTTAGTGTGTATGTTAGTGTGTGTGTGGATGTCTGTTAGTGTGTGTCTGTTAGTGTGTGTCTGTTAGTGTGTGTCTGTTAGTGTGTGTCTGTTAGTGTGTGTCTGTTAGTGTTAGTGTGTGTCTGTTAGTGTGTGTCTTAGTGTGTCTGTTAGTGTGTGTGTTAGTGTATGTTAGTGTTAGTGTGTGTATGTTAGTGTTAGTGTGTATGTTAATGTTAGTGTGTATGTTAATGTTAGTGTGGGTGTCTGTTAGTGTGGATGTCTGTTAGTGTGGATGTCTGTTAGTGTGGATGTCTGTTAGTGTGGATGTCTGTTAGTGTGTGTGTTTGCCTGTGAGTGTGTGTGTCTGTTAGTGAGTGTGTGTTTCTGTTAGCAAGTGAATGCGTATCTGTCAGTGAATGTGTGTGTGTGTATTTAGAAGGCGGAGCAGGGGGGAAGGTTGGGTGGCGGTTGCGCGGGTGGGGGTGGCGCGGGGGGGGTGCTTGAGTTTTGTCCTGCCTAGGGCAGCACAAAACCAGGATACACCACTGGTTGCCACACCCGTTTGTTTTCCACTTTCCTTTTTGTTTCAGCCTGGACCTGCAGCAGTGTTTCAACATTAGGCAGTGTAGTACCTGCCGAATATGGGGTACATTGGCGTTGTGGCAGGCTTATGGAATGTATGATCATATAATGTGACTAAATGCCCATACTTTTCTTATATAGTGCTTAGCTAGGTCTTGTCTTGTTTTATTTTGTCTTGTAATCCCAGTCTATGTACAGTCCTGTCCTGTCCTGCCCTTGTTTAGTTAATGTTCCCTTATGTATTGTGTACATGTTCTAGGTTCTGCTTTCTGTCCTGCTCTGGTTCTGGGTTCTCCTAGCTTTGTCTTGTTTTCATGTATGGTGCCTATTTCTAGTCTTGCTTTGTTCTTCTGGTTTTGTCTTGTTTTCATGCATGGTGCCTATCTCTAGTCTTGCCTTGCTTCAGTACTGGATACATCCCTGCTGCAGAGCCTCCCTATTCAGCTTCTGGGAGGTCTGCTTAATTACCTGCTCCTAGTTCCTGGGATCCGCATAAGCTGAATCAGGGTTCTGGCATGTGGCTGCACAAACGCTGGTGCTCAACGCCAGGGGGCGTGCAGTTACCCTGCACCAGGCCCTGCTAATCCACCTCCACACTGTGACTCCTACTTTGAACATCAGGCATATTGGGTCCCGGTCCTCGCACCGCCGCCCGGACAGTGTCTGGGTCCCGGGCACCGGACCGTCACCCTGACACAGTGTCTGTGAATACAGGTGTGTTTTTCTATGGAGTATATTTGTTTGAATGTTTGTGTAGGGGGTGTGTTTTTGTGCAGTGTTGGCATTTAAATGCAAAGAAGTTTGTAGTGTTAGTATTTGAATGTAATTTTATGTAGTGTTGATGTTTGGGTGTAGTGTTGGTGTTTAAATGCAGAACAGCTTTTGTGTACAGTGTTGATGTCTGTGGTGTGTTTGTGTGTAATATTGGTGAGTGCATGTAGGTGTGTTTTCACAAATACACACACATACAGGTGCACATTGCCATACAGATTAACACACATACACTGAATCACATAGATTGACACACAGACACAAGTACAGATACATACAAAGACACACATAGAAACACTTACCCTCTTTCTCCTGTGGTGCACACTGTAACTGCCTACCATCGGGTGTCTGAAAAGAGGAGGCCTTCCCCCTCAACATGAGCTAAGAGGGGCCGCATCGTGTCTGTGTTCAACACCTGCCCTGGTGGTTTAGTGCTTGCTGTTCATTCCCTGGTGGTCCGGCGCATAACACTGAGTCAGCCAGCACTCTGAATCAATAAGTGTGTGCCAGAACCATGAGGGAGAGGTTATGGTAATCTGTACCAGTGGCAGGTACAGGCAAAGCAGTACTCCACCGAACCACCCGGGAAACATTCTTATTAAATATGTTGCTGATCCAACAATGTATTAGATAAAAATGTGACATAAGGGGCTGCATTATCCCTAAGCCTAGTGTTGCGAGCTGTGTGGCCACCTGGTGCCCCTGTTGCCAGCTCGCACACCCCTTAGGCTGCTTGCCCTAATAACAATAAGAACCTTAAAGGGACACTCTACTGCCTAAAAAAAACTTTGTACGTATTTAACATGCAGTTATTAAATTATGCATATTTCATTAGGGATATATCTAAAATAAGAAAAAACAGAGTGTCCCTCAACGGGACTATTGGTCCCTCAACCAGTGAGGGGGTAACAGAGTGTCCCTCAACCAGTGAGGGGGTAACCCTTAATTTAACAACAAAGAGAAGTATGTAAGTGTCCAGATGATACTAATCCAATAGACACAGGGAAGGTTCCTTGTAAAATATATAACTATTATTTGAAAGATACAACAATTAGATAAATTTTATTAGGTATATCGAGAAAAAGACATACATAACATAGACCCATTAAAAAAGCGTCATAAAGAGGGGTGTGTGTGTGTGTGTGTATTGTGATCCTTGTCAGCAGGTAGCACGGTCCTCTAGGGCAAAAACATGCACAGTCCTTGTAGTTGCATATACTCAAGCACTTTATTTGTAAATCCACACAGGATACAGCAGTAAATGAAAAACAAAAGTAACAGAAAACCCTATAAACAAACACCTAGCTCGTATATATATATATATATATATAATCTCAGTTATGGTTGGCCATTTAATAGTGTAGAATTTAGGAGATGCTACAAAGACAAGTTACACAGGATAGGTTGCAAATAACACTTTGTAACAGCTAAAGACAGAGTGTCAATTAGCAGTTCACTGGCTATAATGAAAAATAATGGCGAAAGAGACTTATTGCTGATTATTAGAAAAATATTAGTTGTCAGGTCACTGGCTATGATGAAAAATATCAAGCAAAAGAAATGTATTGCTACTGATTGGAGATATCAATTGCCAGATCACTGGCTTTAATGAAAGATAGCATGATCACTGGCTATAATGAAAGATAGCATGAAAGATAGCTTCTTACTGCCAGCCTTTACACCTGTGTAAAAACACTGCCTTTCCTTTCAAATCCCCAAGTTCAGCCACAGGATATCCCACAGTACGTCCACTAACTTGCTAGAATAGGAGTCTGTAAAAATCCCCCATCGTTTTTAAGTGACTAAATACCCATTGTGCAACCAAAGAAAAAGTGCTGTGCTAAATAAAAATAGTAAGTAAACTGACGCGCCTTCTCATAAATGCAGTGCTATATATAAATACATGCTCACTTTTTACAAGGTCATGTATAAGATGTTGGGGGTTAGTCCTTTCTGTCAAACATCCAGCTTCCCATTTATCTGCATGTTCTGTTTGCTACGCTCTAATTCTTCTTTTACTCTCAGTTATTTCTGTCTATACTAAAACAACACTCATCACACTTGATTCACTATGAAATCCACCAATTCAAACTTACCTCTAGGTTGTGGCTTCGGTAAAATACAAAATTTCTAGATATATTTCCTAGTGTTATGATTTCAACAAACTCCTCTCTGGTCTCAATTCTTGTAGGAATTTACTCTTAGCAGTTGTATTGAAATTAATCCAGTTATAATTTTAGTAATTTGAATGGAATTATTGTCTGCAAAAAAGGTGAACCTCTACAACTAAGCCCATCCCCACAGTAGTAATAGTTTGCGTCATTGTATGATGGGAACTAGTAATCTATTTCTGTAATGTAGGTGTGTCAATATATTTATTGCCAGGCTAATTAAAGTGAAGCTTATCTCTATGATTTTAAATGTGTTGAATGGACTTTGTCTTTGCAGCACTTCATTGCACATGCAGTATTTAGCAAACCTGCAATATAAGACACATTGGGATAAATTTCTATGCATTGTCTGCTAATTGTCAACTCCTTAAAGAAACACTTTAAAGGGACACTATAGGCACCCAGACCACTTTAGCTCTTTGAAGTGGTCTAGGTACAGTGTCCCAGGACTCTTAAGTTTTAGTAAACTGCAATAATTACCTTTTAAGAATTAACTCCACCTCTAGTGGCTGTCTAACAGACAGACACTAGAGAAACGTCCTGGTCATCCAGCGTAACGTAAAACCCCATAGGAAAGCATATGTGCTTTCCTATGGGGGAAGTACTAATGGGAGCGCCATCACCATACATGCACATTAGGTCTCCCCCGCCAGCTGACATTGGTGGGGGAGGAGCGGAGTTGGAGCCTAAACCTGTGCCAAGGGACATCGATGCTGGAATCAGGTAAGAGACAGAGTTTTTTTCTTTTAACCCCTTCTGCATGGAGGGGGGCACTATAGAGAGCTATAGTCCAGGAAAACATTTTTGTTTTCCTGGCAGTATAATTTCCCTTTAAGCACATGTGATGGACCGACTGGCACCCCGATTGGGTGCTTCCGCCAATTGATGCTTCCTAGTGCTCACGAGTACTTCCAAGCACTCCACAGGACACCATCAGCACTGTAGATCCTTAGCCGCTGCAGTTTGGCTGGAGTCTTGCTGTCTTCCACCCACCCTGGACCCAAGTCAGGGATCCAGCTTCCAGTGGGTAGACCTCTCCTACTCCAGAGAGTATAGCAGGATAGCTCTTACAAGAGATAGTGATATAGCTGTTCCATACAATCACAAGATGAGGCTCTGTGAGGGTGAAGTTGACCTGTTTAATGGCAGCCTCAACTGGCCTTATATGCAAGTCCCAATGCAAGGGGTTTTCCATAATATATTCCAGGGGCATTCCCCACTGGACCTGAGAGGGGACTGTGACAAAGTACACACTGTAATCACATTGGCTCTCAGGTCCAGGGCACTCCCACACAAAACAGGATCATCCCTTCCCTGTGCCTGAGAGATAATTGAGTCAGGAACTGTACTAAACTCTGTTATCTCCAGGCACAGAAAACATTTCTTACAATAACCCAAAAGTACCCCCGAAACACATGGAATCCCCACAAAAGTCATGTCTCCTGATAGCCCCGATCTGGGTGACCAACATATCCAAAAATCACCCAGATCAGGGTTCGGGTCATCATTTTGACTGAACGTGCATATGGTCCTATGCCCAAAACAGTTCCATGGAATTAGGGCTAATGGTTGGTCTCTCTTTCTGTTGTACAAAAGTACATAAATCACATAAATTATTGAAGGGCCCATAGTCTTTTGGCAGGAGGCTGGCAAGCAGGCCGCTCCAAGAACACGTGGCAGAGGCATTTCTGCCACAGCACCAAAACAACTTTAGCTTAATAAAGTTTTGGTTTGCGGGCTTTCTTGTGCATCATCTTCAGAAGAGACTTCCTTCTGGGACGAGAGCCATGCAGACCAATTTGATGCAGTGTGCGATGTATGGTCTGAGCACTGACAGACTGACCCTCCACCCTTTCAACCTCTGCTGGCTGCAATCATACGTCTATTTCCTAAAGACAACCTCTGGATATGGCGCTGAGCACGTGCACTTATTTGCCATGCGGTGTCATGTTGGCTTTCCAGTGACCAGTATGAGAGAGTGTGATAACACCACATTTAACACACCTGTGACCTTGTAACACTAACATGCCACCGGGGAGGGACAATGGCTAATTGGGCTCAAATTGAACATTTCCACTTAGGGGTGTACTCACTTTTGTTGCCAACGGTTTAGACCTCAATGGCTGCATGTTGAGTTATTTTGAGGAGTCAGCAATTTTACACTGTTATACAGGCTGTACACTTACTACTTTACATTGTAGCTGAGTGTCATTTCTTCAGTGTTGTCACATGAAAAGATAAAATAAAATATTTACAAAAATGTGAGGGCTGTACTCACTTTTGTGAGATACTGTATATACTTCCTGAAAAAGAAGTCTAAATGCGTTGGCTCCTATTTTTGCAGTGCATGTTTAAATAATTAGCGACTGATGACATATCTCACACAGGGCTCCATCAATGCCGAGGGCCTCAATAACTCCACCAAAAGAAATGGCCTCCTCCCCTAGGCACATAGGCTTTAAGCCAACATATTGTTAGTACAGGAAATCCACTTTACTGCAACATACCATTTCCCTTTATTATATAGACACTATAAACAATATTTATTTGGCACTGCCCACTGACAGACTTTACAACATATGTGGACTCCTAGAAATAGTTTCTTTCATTGACTGGGAAAATTGGGACTGCTAGTTTTACCTTTTGCTTCCTCTATGCACCTACCCTTCCAGGCTCATTATGTTGACAGATGATCTCTGCTCATCTTCACTTTCCAGTGCCCATTTGATCACCGGAGATTACTTGCATATTTTGGAGAACAACATCCCTCTACGTTAGATTTGACCTTTTTTTTTTCTTTTTCTCTTCCTTATTATTCCTACTCATGGATAGATCATGTCCTTATTTTCCAAGCACAACACCATGGCTCACTTATTCATTAATTCTTAAAAGGGGTCCATATCCTGGTCCAATTATATGGCTCTCTCCCTGACACTAACAATTCCTAAGCTGACTAACCCTTGAAGTTGGAAACTTAATATGTTTTTATTACACAAGACACTGGTAAATTCCATGTCCAAAAATACAATTTTCAATTTTACAACTAATGAATCGTCAGTTTCCTCCACAATCACACTATAGGCTACTCATAAAACTGGTCATTTGATGCAAACCTATTAATTTGAAAGTCTCACTGTTCCGAGCAATGCATTAAACATGTCACTGACACCATTACAAAGCTTAAACGTTTAGAATCCCTTCACAAACAGCGCCCACAACCCAGCTTCCCACGCAACTGACCAGCACTCCGATACACTCTAAAGCACTTATGTAGAAATTAAATGAAAAAGGGAAAAAAGCACTATTATCTTGATTTATCAGGTTTAAAATGGAATAGAAGATATCTAGAATTCACAACCCAGAGAGATCTTTGGCACAAGATGTCTCCTCTGTAGTCTGCCCCTGTGCCTCTGCCTGCTGCACTCTTCTGTTTCCTCTATAGGCTCTGGAATAGCAGATGAGGACACTGCTCCAGTGGATGAAGGATTGTCTTCCGCTGAGGAACTTATACCTGGGACTTCTTCTTCAAGGTAATCTGGTGTTCCTGTTGCCTCCAGTTCAGCTCCCGATTCCCACTCCAGACGGTGCAAGTGGACTGCCGAGACTGTTCCCAGTATGTGTTCTGATGTTCGGACATGCAGCTACCTGTCACTACAGATCGGCAGTCAAAGATGTCTGCAAAGCCTTCAGATGAACTAATTCACACTCCTTGCATTTTCCTGTTCTTCCCTCTGTTAACACATTTAGCTTAACAGGGATTTTTCTAATAAAGGGTTTTTATAGCAGATTTGAAGGGTGTTTTGGCCCAGTGGGAAAGTCAATCAAAGGTTTCTGTCCCTAAACTTAGTGCTATCCTTCCTGAGTTTTGGCGTCTCCTGATTTGGCTATGGTTCTTTATGCTACTGTTCCACCCGCAATTTACCAGACTTACACTATCTCTAATTTGGAGCAGAGCAAAACATGTGTTTGTTTTGAGGGTTCTTGGGTGCTCATGTGAAACCGAAGGCGCAGGAAAAAGTGTGGAAAAGGGGATTATGTGGATATTTTTACCCTCTTGCCGTTAGAACGTTTTAACATTGATATGTGGATTAAGGGGAAAGAGCTCCGTAATAGGAACAGGCGTCATTACCGTCTTATCCTTAGAACTGGCTACAGGCATTTTGTATTATGGCTAGTTTTATTGGAGAAATGGCTCTGGAACATTGTTCTGTTACCATGACTCTATCTGGGAGTCTTATCGGATGTATGACAGCAAATCCTGGCTTCATTATGACAAACAATTTAGTCAGAGATGATCTGTATGTCCAACGTTGTTTTGGAATCATAAGGATTATATGACCACGAGTATGGCTAATGCCCTGGCATCAAGGTCTGAGCCCTTTTAGTTAACCCAGCCACTTCGATGTCTACCCACTAGTTGGTAGTGTTTTGGAGTTTTGAAGGTCAGTGCAGATGGGGTGCTATGTGCCAGTTTCGGCATGAATGCTCCAAGTGTGGGGTACTCAACCCTTGTCCCATTGTTTCTGGTGGGGTAGAGGAAACAACCTAAGGGGAAGGGGAATGATGCCAGTGATCATAGAAAAGATGTGCTAGCTTGGCTGGGGCAGTATCCTAACTGGTCAAGTGTAGCCCTTGAGGCAGGATGGATTTTGCTTGGGTTCCATATTCCTTTTACTTCCAGGAATGTTTTTGTTGCAAAAACTAATCCGTTCTTTACGAGATTATCCTGAGGTGGCTTCTCAGAAGGTTGAGAAAGAAATTGAGTTTGGCAGGGCAACCTGTTTTTTAGGTGTCTCCGCTGGGATTGTTCTTGGATAGGAGCAGATAAATTCCATCTTATTCATCATTTGTCGCATACTAGAGGTGGATCAGTGAATGATGGGATTTGTGCGGTTAGTTATACTTCTTTCAATTGTGCCATTGATTTGGTAAAGAGGGCCAGTATGGGTGCCCCGATGGCCAAGACTGATGTGGATTCTTCTTTTCACTTGTTTCCTGTTTAACCGTATTGTTGGCATCTCTTGGGCTTCCATCCTAATTGTAAATTTTTTGTGCACAAGTCTGCCTGCCTCTGGGATATTCAATATCTTGTTCTTATTTGAAACTTTCAGTACTTTTTTGGAATGTTGAACAGGAAGGAATCCGTTGTCTCTGTAACCAATTATTTGGACAATTTCTTTTCTTTACGTGTTGGCCCTCGTGATTTCACTGTATGTTTTACCTTAGAGAGACTGTTTTCAGGTCTATGGAGTACAATTTTGGGATACCTATCTTTCCAGAGAAAACAGAGAGCTCTATGTCTGTGATTAAGTTTCTTGGGATTGAAATAGATTCAGGTTAGCAGTTATGCAGGTTGCCGCTGGATAAGTTGGATGACCTTCGGGCTTTCATTTGATTTTTTTTTTTTCTGTCCTATGTTCGCCAGCATTTCTGGTCTGACTTATGCGGTTGCATGGGTATTTTTCTTATGTTCACTATGTAATAAAAATAAGAAAATAATATTAAGAATCTAAACAATTTAAAATCTCAAAACACAAAAGGTATATTGAGGTGGTACAGGCCTTATCATGGTGTGCTTGTTTTGGGAAACTCCTTTATATCATTACTTGTGTTCTAATTATAAATACACAAAAATAAGTTCTGTGCTCAAACTCCCACTACTCCTGGGCAGCAACAGCAACCATAGCACACATCAGTCCTAATGCATACAATAAAAACCAAAGAAAAATAGTTACCTGAGCACTTGCCCAAATTCCTATGCATATTTAAATAAATGGAGGTTATTTACTAAGTCCAATGGCCACTACATGTAAGGCCACCTGCCACATCAAGTATGTAGTGGTATAGAAAAATACCCCTCTCTGTCTCTGAGGTTTCTTTGCCTGAAGCTGAAGCAATTAATGTGCATTGTTAGTGTAGGACCCACTTGTCACATGTGCCTTAATGTAGCAGGTGGGCTTACATCTAATGGCCATTTGAGTTACTGAATAACCTCCATTTAGTTAAATATGCATAGGGATTTGGGCTGGTGCACAGCAAACTCTTTCTTTCTTGTGTTCTGCTTATGTTGAGTAGTGGGTGCATGGGCTGTGGGTATGTGTTTGCGTCTGTTTAACATATACTATGCTATTTGTTTTGTTTGTTTTGCTTTTTTTTTTTAGGTTCTCGATAAAGCCTGGCTTGTAACATGAAGCATAAGTATTTCCACTGGACCGCCAGGAGAATGGCTATAGGTCAGCTTGGGTTTTCCTCTTAGGTCATGTTTGGTGGTTAGGTATTCGGGGTATGTCTTGGGAGGGATTAATGACTTTCAGAGTTGAGTTTTGGCTGCAGCTCTCCCATTTTAGTTAACCACCTGTCCAAGAATGACCTTGGTCGCCCCCATGTGCTCCCATCTCTGAAGAGAGATTGTTTGAACCTGTTGCTTATATTGCTTGGTTTAGTTTTGGTTTGGTCTGACATAGTCCCCTGTTTGGCGTAATTCTCAGTCACACCGAGCTATTAATAAGGTGCACATTAAAATTAACAGGTCCATTTTCTTGTTTTGTTGAACTTTAGTATGGTATTGCAATTAGGAATACCTAACAGACGTGGTTTTGGACATTTTTAATGCTGGTATAGGATGGTTTGGAAGAAGCATTTAGTGTTTGCGGAGCCTGTGCACATGCACTCAGTCTGTAGTTGATATCCCTGACACTGAACCAGGCTAAGGTGTATATGCCAAAAGTTTTAATGTGGTCAAGATTCAAATTATTTCTCTCAGGGCACAGGTCCTGTCTTTATTGTAATGAAATCAAATATCTAATAAAAAATTAAACATTTAAAAAAAACAGTAAAAATTAAAAACTTCTTCCTCAAAATCACTTTGGTGAGAGGAAGTCCTGCTTAGGTGTTATGTATTTTGATTTTATGTTATTTATTAAATGTTATAGTTTATAAACAAATTGATTGTTTATAACATTTTTGTGTGCAATCAACCATTTGTTTTTAGTTAAGCAAAGTAGGCATACATGCACATATACAAAAACAATACAGATACAAAGAGGAGCATAGTACCTTGAGTATGTCTTGCCATATGGTCCAGATACATAGATTGAGTCAAGAATATTAAATAAAACAAACCTTGGTGACAGTCAGCAAGAATGTTGCACTAGTGTTTGTAATGGTTGCAGGGTAATTAGGGCATAACCCAACTAGAATACACTTAGAAAACAAATGGAGAGAAGTCCTAAAGGGCTAAAGTCCAAAGAAAGAACCAAATTACCCTTAAGTACAAACATTCAAAAAGGTAATGTAAAATAAAACAATATCTAATTATTAATGGCCAAAAAATTAAATTAATAATAATAATGAATAACACAAACTGTGTAAAAAAGAAACAAACACAAAGGTGCATTAGTAAAAAAAAAATGTGTTGGTGTGTAAAAATAGATAGCTAATGAGCAGTACAGATTTAGTTAAACAAAGCTGGATATATTCACAATATATTCAACCTTATTGTAAATTGCTAAAGTAGCGCAATCATTTTTTTTTTGGATTGAATAGTGTATTGCTCTATAAATTTAAAAAATTTAATTAGAATGAACCTTTCATACTTAGTTAAAAAATAATTAGCTCAGATTTATTATGAGAAAAGGGGAGGGGTAGACTTGAAAACATCTTCACAAAAAGTTGATAGGACTACTTTTATATCGATTAAATGTTCTCAAATAATTCTAAATTTGAGAAAGAAAGAGTTAGCTAATGAATGGAAATAATAAAACAAGCCTTATATTGCAGTGAAATCAGAATACATATCCTAAAATGAATAAAAAAGAAACTAGTACCTGAGTCAGTAAATTGCAGTAAATTGTAGTAACTTCCAAGCTGAATGAATGTTGCAACTGGAGTACTGACTATAACTTTAAAAAATGCCACTATTTAGGTATTAAAGGACCACTCTAGGCACCCAGACCACTTCAGCTTAGTGGTCTGGGTGCCAGGTCCTTCTAGGGTTAACCCATTTTGTCATAATTATAGCAGTTTCAGAGAAACTGCTATAATTATGAATGGGTTAAGCCTTCCCCCTAATCCTCTAGTGGCTGTCTCATTGACAGCCACTAGAGGCGCTTGCGTGCTTCTCACTGTGATTTTCACGGTGAGAGCACGCCAGCGTCCATAGGAAAGCATTGTAAATGCTTTCCTATGAGACCGGCTGAATGCGCGCGCAGCTCTTGCCGCGCGTGCGCATTCAGCCGGCGGGGCGTAACGGAGGCGGAGAGGAGGAGGAGAGCTCTCCGCCCAGCGCTGGAAAAAGGTAAGTTTTTACCCCTTTCCCCTTCCAGAGCCGGGCGGGAGGGGGTCCCTGAGGGTGGGGGCACCCTCAGGGCACTATAGTGCCAGGAAAACGAGTATGTTTTCCTGGCACTATAGTGGTCCTTTAAGAAAAATGTATACTAATTAGATACAAACATGGCTGACACCTGAGGCAGTAGTTACAACTGGGATGCTGATACTAACAGAAAGGGTTTTATATAAACTACCACTATTATGGCGGTCTAGCTAATGAATTTCTTTTAAACAGAAAAAATCTGATATTTTTGTTTAGTTTTCAGCAGCTGGATATAATTTTCAATTAATGGGATAATCCGCTATCCTGAACACTTAGACAAATAAAGAGAAAAAGAGAGAATAAACAAAAACAGAGAAACCATAGGGTTAAGGTAAATCAGTCCCAAAGATTCCCTGTAATTGCAGTGCAACCCAAAGGAAAGTAATTTAAAAATTAACTTTTAATAAATTCCTTCTAAAAAATCAATGCCTAAATGATAGGTAATAAGTAACACACAAATAATAATTAAATAAAAAACGGAGAGAGTGGAGAATAGAACTTGCAGAGTAAATAGGTAATTTACAGAAAAAGAAAGGGGTTGCCTAATATATCGTGGAAACATCCAATAGTATCTATAATGAAAAAAAGGTCTTAAGTCTATCTAACTGTGCAAACCCTAGTATTACTAGTACTGTCTCCTAACTCCCAGTACTCACAGGCTCGAATCACCTGCCTAAATACAACAAAGTAAAGCATCAATAGAAGATACACAGAGGTTAAAGTCTAAAGATAAAAGTGAAGAGAGGGTGGTCTGCTCGGAGCATCCTAAATGATCTAAACTAGCTGCAGCATAGTCCCCAGTCAATCTCCAACCACCCGCTCGCTAACTAATGCCGACGCGCGTTTCGCCACAGAGGCTCTTCCAGGGGAACCGAGCTGGACGCCGGCTGTCATTTAAATAGCCCGCCCTCCTCTAGGATGGGTCAATGTTCAGACCAATCACGAACGAGGGGGCGGAGTCAAATACAGAAGCCGGTTAACCCATGATCGCAGGGGAAGCCGGCACGGAAGATTAATGAAATGAAAAAGTCTTTAGAAAAGTCAAAGTGAAGTGTGATTGTGGATGAATAAACTATTGAAGTAGAATGTGATGTGAAACAAGTACCTGCATAATGAGTAGGCTTGTGAATAAAAGTGTCCATCATTGTTATGAAATAACATCAGGATACAATTATAACATTACATAAATAGTACCTGGATTATAAAACAAAGAATTAGTTGTTATGTAAAAATTGCTCTTAAAGCTTGAATACATAATAGAAACAGGCTTATAAATGTAGGTCCTCAATGCTGGAAAATACATATGACCAAAGTCATGCAGGTCAATTATATTGCCCAATAATAATAATGAGAGTAATGATAGAATTATAAACAACATAGTACACCAGATTAATGAGTAAAGGTGTCCATTACTTTTACAAAGTAACAGATCAGGATACAATTGTAACACTACATCAACAGTGTATGAATTGTGAAAGAACTATCTACAAAAAGGTATTAGTTTTAGTAAAAACTTGTTCTAGCATCTTGAATACATATTAAAAACAGGCTTAGAAATGTAAGTCCTAAATGCAAGAGAATATACAGGACCAAGATCATGCAGATCAAATATATTGCTCAATAATTTTCCAGCATTGAGGACCTACATTTATAAGCCTGTTTCTATTATGTATTCAAGCTTTAAGAGCAATTTTTACATAACAACTAATTCTTTGTTTTATAATCCAGGTACTATTTATGTAATGTTATAATTGTATCCTGATGTTATTTCATAACAATGATGGACACTTTTATTCACAAGCCTGCTCATTATGCAGGTACTTGTTTCACATCACATTCTACTTCAATAGTTTATTCATCAACAATCACACTTCACTTTGACTTTTCTAAAGACTTTTTCATTTCATTAATCTTCCGTGCCGGCTTCCCCTGCGATCATGGGTTAACCGGCTTCGGTATTTGACTCCGCCCCCTCGTTCGTGATTGGTCTGAACATTGACCCATCCTAGAGGAGGGCGGGCTATTTAAATGACGGCCGGCGTCCAGCTCGGTTCCCCTGGAAGAGACTCTGTGGTGAAACGCGCGTCGGGATTAGTTAGCGAGCGGGTGGTTGGAGATTGACTGGGGACTATGCTGCAGCTAGTTTAGATCATTTAGGATGCTCCGAGCAGACCACCCTCTCTTCACTTTTATCTTTAGACTTTAACCTCTGTGTATCTTCTATTGATGCTTTACTTTGTTGTATTTAGGCAGGTGATTCGAGCCTGTGAGTACTGGGAGTTAGGAGACAGTACTAGTAATACTAGGGTTTGCACAGTTAGATAGACTTAAAACCTTTTTTTCATTATAGATATTATTGGATGTTTCCACGATATATTAGGCAACCCCTTTCTTTTTCTGTGAATTACCTAGTTACTCTGCAAGTTCTATTGTCCTCTCTCTCCGTTTTTTATTTAATTATTATTTGTGTGTTACTTATTACCTATCATTTAGGCATTGATTTTTTAGAAGGAATTTATTAAAAGTTAATTTTTAAATTACTTTCCTTTGCGTTGCACTGCAATTACAGGGAACCTTTGGGACTGATTTACCTTAACCCTATGGTTTCTCTGTTTTTGTTTATTCTCTTTTTTTCTCTTTACAATAGTTACTAGGGGTTACCCCCCATTTCTTAAAAGCAACTCGACATTTTTACTTCTGTTCCTACCTCTCATTTCTCTTAGACAAATAAACTAACATTCATCCTGCATTTGTTTGGAATTTAACCCTTTGGGATTGCTCTTGATTTGTTTTCTGAGTCAACAATCCCCCCACAAAGCAAAGTGTACATGTATATAAAAGATATAACTGCGGACCTGTATGGCCGCTTAAACGTTGAGCTCTGGGAGCAAACACGGACAATCCTCAGACATCATGGGGCACCCCAAACATTCTTCATCAACCCCCCACATGTCATGGAAACTGACGGGTGGCAAATCGTGGGCACTGACAAAGTACTTCAAGGACAAGGCTGTCAGGGTGGCGGTCCGGTGCCCGGGACCCAGACACTGTCCGGGCGGCGGTGCATGGACTGGGACCCAATATGCCTGATGTTCAGAGTAGGAGTCACAGTGTGGAGGTGGATTAGCAGGGCCTGGTGCAGAGTAACTGCAAGCCCCCTGGTGTTGAGCACCAGCGTTTGTGCAGCCACATACCAGAACCCTGATTCAGCTTATGCAGATCCCAGGAACTAGAAGCAGGTAATTAAGCAGACCTCCCAGAAGCTGAATAGGGAGGCTCTGCAGCAGGGATGTATCCAGTACTGAAGTAAGGCAAGACTAGGAGAGCAAGGCACCATGTATGAAAGCAAGACTAAAGATAGGCACCATACACAAAAACAAAACAAAACTAGGAGAACCCAGAACCAGAGCAGGACAGAAAGCAGAACCTAAAACATGTACACAAGACATGAGGAAAACAAGAATATAGCATGGGCATGACTCTACAGGACTGTACATGGACTGGGATTATAAGACAAAGTAAAACAAGACAAGAAATACAAGGTATAACAAGAGGAAACATAGCTAAGTATTATATATGAAAAGTATGGGGATTTAGTCACATTATATGATCATACATTGCACAAGCCTGCCAACAATGCCAATGTACCCCATATTTGGCAGGTCCTACAGTGCCTAATGCATGCTAAAACAACCATACTAAACCACAATATAGCACTTACCTGCAAGAAAGGGCAGAGACTAGAAACACTGCTGCAGGTCCAGACTGAAACAAAAGGAAAGTGGAAAACAAACGGGTGTGCCAACATAAAACAAACATTTGAATCCAACAAGTGATTCCAAGAGACTGGGAAATCCAGGGACGGAATATAAGAATGAACCCAGAAACCCAGCAACAAAGAAAACCAGACATAGACCAGAAAAACCAAGCAAGGACAGCAAAAAGAGTACTGAATACCAGAAGCCATTGCCAGAATGATCCGCAGCGAGGAACAGGATGTGACATAGTCAGAGCAGCAAGCTGAAGCACGAGGCCCAAACATGGCACCAGAATCCCCCTGGGCACATCACCCCCATCTAGCCTGACGAACTCCAAAAACTTGTTATTGAAAATGGATCAAGGACTCAGGTCAGTGCTCACAAAACTACCTTCTAAGCAAGACCTGGCTACTATGCTCCATAAATGGGAAGTGTCGATCCAAGTTAAAATGGATGCCATAGCCGCAGAAATCAAACAGGTGGGAGACAGGGTCACCACGTTGGAAGACGATCAGGATTTTACCCAAACTCAAATCCATCAATTGCAGAGCACAGTGGAAGCTCAGAACGTGCAGCTAGCTGCAATGTACAGATCCTTGGATGACTTAGAAAACCACGGAAGAAGGAAAAAGTGCCTTCCTGAATGGCTTCACTATTACAGGGTCAAGGAGGAAATCCTCAGTATGCTCAGACAAACCTCCCAGCCACTGTTGTTCCATGGGGCACAGGTACAAATATTCCCAGATCTCTCATGGATGACTCTCCAAGCCAGAAGGGCGTGGAATATTAGATACCGGTGGCGTTTCCCTCTGGCCCTCACGACCTCACGACCTCACGGACATACTACGGTCCAGGAATATTAGATACCGGAGGCGTTTCCCTCTGGCCCTCATGACCTCCAATAATGGGGCTACAGCTACCCTATCCACAGCCAGTGACACAGCACTTTTCACGCAGACCATGGGTCTCCCCAACATTCAGCTGCAGGACTGGTACAGCCCACAACAGGCACAACCACAACACCCATGATGGCAGACGCCGTCCAAGAGACGCCTCAACAACCACAGAGACCCACCCTCTGGACCGCAAACCCCGGCAGGCCCTTCCTCAAGACGGTAATCTACCGTACATTGTCTGTAGATTGGTACCCAATAGCCCATAATCCCACCACCCAAAGCCTCATCCAAGACCCGGATCATCTCTACAGGTGCTTCTACCCAACTTCCGACTAAGGGTAGCCGCTTGAGGGGAGAATTATGGCGTAAAGTGCAAAAAAACTGTAAATCTACTCGGCTCCCCACGGTGTTACCCTGCGGCTCCCTATAGACTACCCCCAGGATGCAGAGTGGAAACCAAGATGGGATACATACCTGAGACGAGCCATAAAAGGAATACCCCCAGCCTCATACTCCTAAAAAAAAAAAGGACTCTGTGCCAAGAAACCCGACTACGCATGGACCCTGATCGCCAATGGAATATGGTTACCCCGCTCTGCCCAGCTGCTTACCCGAAGCCATACTTTCCCGGAGGGATCGGACACAGCAAAAAATACTTCCCGAACCAATAACCCGGCATCCGAACAAAATCTTAACCAGACAGGGACTTGCATTACCCAGTGGTTGGGTAGCTGTGGCAAACAGAGAGGGAAGAGGCGTAAACAGATGGTAAAATCTAACCTATATGTTGTATCCCATATACTGTGTCTCTTATATTGCATGCAAATACAATCCGTTGCTCTACAGGTACCCCGCTTCCAGATCACAAGGGCCTCCGATGCCCCTCACCCCTAGCACACCAACTTTCTCACGCTCCGGTGGCCCTCTAACTCGTGCCCAGGAAACTACCTACCAAAGCTACCTACCAAAGTGATGTAACCGTGCTCTTTATTTTTCACCCCCCTCAACTGCGACGCATGAAGCTTACACTGCCCGCAGTACTTAGTAGAAGAGGGTACCCTGTGGATGCACACATCTAACATTGTAAGGGCAAAGCAAACATCAACTCGATGTGGTGATGGCATTAGGAACATAGCGGTGGGAGGGAGAGTCAAAACCCCCTAAATTATCCCAGATCACATGCCTCATATCTTCAACCTGGGCATGGGGGAACGATCGTCAGACTGTACCCTTGCCCCATAACTACCCAAATATACCACCCCAATTCCTAAACACAAGTTACGATATCAGCAATACTTAGATTGTCCATCCCATCTCCCTAGCAGACACTCGAATCTATCTCCCCTCATAAAGCTTATCTGAACCGAGAAACAAGAGCCGCTGAAGCGCTGCCAAACCTGTTTCCCATTAGGTGTACCACAAACATGGGAAAGACACCATCACACTAAGCTACATCTGCAAATGTATTGCATCAACATACTCTCTATACTCTGTGGTAACATATACACAGCAGGATACTGTCTCAGACCATCGAAAACAGCTCAGAGCCACGCATGGCAGATATTAACGTAGTTATATTAAACGTTCCAGGTTTAAACACCCCTGCCAAACGCTCCCTAGTACTGCACAAACTACACAAATTTAGAGCCTACGTGGTGTTTCTTCAGGAGACACACTTCAGGGCAAATGCAGCCTCGACTCTCGGGGACAGGCATTACCCTCAAGGATAGTTCAGCAACTATGTGGGAGCTAAAAAGAGAGATGTAGCCATCCTCGTAGGAACCCATATTCCATTTAAATAGATAGACCATTACTCAGACCCTAGCAGCAGGTTGATAGTGGTCAAAGGATTGATAGGCAACACAGTAGTAAACTTGGCCAATCTCTATATTCCGAACTCCAAACAATGCAGCTTCCTTCATAAATACTAGATCAAGAATCAACTAGATCAAGAATAACTCAGCTACTAGATAATGCATGGCTATTCAATAGCTGGCGGATAACCCACCCTCAAACGAGGGACTACTCATTCTACTCGGCGGTTACACACTCATACTCCATGCTGATTCAGTCCTGTGCTTATGGCCCCATAACGTGATCAGACCATCCGCATACCCACCCTCTCCCCAAAAAGCTTCCAATGAAAGCTTAACAATATGCTTCTTATTGACCCATCCATAGTTAAACAGATATCTACTGACTTACAACACTACTTTTCGGAGCATTCATAACAATAACCTCACCCCCAATCCCGTGGGAGGCCCACAAGGTAGTAATACGAGGGCACCTTATTGCACTAGCGTCTAAACATAAGAAACATAGGGAAGTCCAGTTCCCTAGACATACATAAACAACTCATAGACAACGTTCCAAGCTACAGCAAATCCTGAATTCCCAGATAAAACTCTAACTACTTCTATCCATACACTCATATTTAAGGGGGGAGAGGTGGGTGCTTGTTGGCCAAAGCTTTACAACACAACAGGCAACAAACTTTCCCAGGTAAAGACACCCAACGTGACCCCCACCTCTTGCCAGAGATACTGCAAGCCTTTCACACCTTCTAATCTAATCTTTACAACCTCAGATAATCTCCACCATCCCAATTGACCACTTTCTGTATAAACGACTCACTCAGACAATCCCACCGAACATTAGGCAGATTTTTGATGCCCCCCTCACACCGGACAAATTCCACCTAGCGGTAAAACATCTACCACTGGGCAAAAGCCCAGGACCAGACGGGTTCACAGCCAAATATTATAACATTTTTCTCTTCCGAACTTACAGTCTCATTCATATGCACCTTCAACTCAATCACACAATCCAGTACCCTCCCAGACACAGCTTCAGAGGCCCACATAACCATATACCCAAACCAGGGAAGGACCCAACAGAATGCAGAAGTTACAGGCCGATATCCTTGATCAATATTGACCTGAAGCTCTTCACAAAGATCCTGGCCATACGTCTCAGATCGCTTCAAAGAGACCTAGTCCACCTTGATCAGGAGAGATTCGTACCCGGGAGAGAGGGCAAAAATAATACCACTAAACTCCTCAACCTTATCCACCTCTCGGGGAGGGAAGCATCAAAGAGCCTCCTCCTCACCATTGATGCAGAGAACACCCTCCAGGCCATGGGGTTCGGCCCAAACTGGATGAAATGGATCCCATTTACTCCAAACCAGGAGCCAGGATCAGGGTCAACGGACAATTATCGGACACAGCCCCCATTACCAATGGCTCGAGACAGGGGTGCCCCCTTTCCCCTCTCCTTTTCATTCTACTCATGGAACCCTTCGTCCAAGGAATTAGGGAAAACAGGACCATTAAGGGCATTGCTGCACAGGGCTGCAAACACAAAGTCTCTGCTTTTGCTGGTGACTTGCTCTTCGCAATCACAAATCCAAATTCATCACTCCACCGTATATTCACAGATATAGACACGTATGCTGAGGTGTCCAACTTCAGGGTCAATGTCACTAAAAGCGAGATCCTACCACTCAATATCTCTAGCACCACCAAAGACGCCAAAACACAACTATCCCCCCTCAACTGGTCACCAGTGGCAGTAAAACATCTAGAGATACATTTACCTAAAGTGTTACCGCAGATATATGACCTGAACTTCCCACCATTATTGACATCCATTGCCAAAGACCTCAAGGCCTGGAACAAGCCGTACTTTGGGTGGCACTGTAGAATAAACATTCTGAAGATGAATGTGCTACCCAAATTACTCTACCTACTACAAACCCTGCCCATCAGCATACCTCCTGCCTTCTTCATACAGGTGAAATGCCTTTTCTCGTCCTTCTTGTGGGCTCATAAACACTCTAGACTAAAGTATACCTGTCTATCCAAGCAGAAAACACAGGGAGGCCTAAGTCTGCCAGACCTGGAAACCTACCACCACTCCATCATACTCACCAGAATATATGAATGGGCACAGCCACACAATCCCAAACAATGGGTACAATTGTAAACTGCTTCATTCACGGCCCGTTGCATGAGAAGGGAAAACCTTGCCTAGCACCGGGGTACACGCCACATTCCACAGTAACACTGACATTACTGCTGTGGTCAAAGATCAGACAGACACCAAACATAGCATCACATCCCTCACCTTTGTATCCACTCACACAGAACCCATTATTCCCCCCCGAGAGAAAGTCAGGAGCATTCCAGGAGATGGCACCAGACACATATCTTTCTCCAAATATGCCCAAAAATATCAAGCGACAAAACAAACCACCCCTATGAGAGTAAGGCATAATAATCAATTAGAGGAAATTAATGAAGAACATACAAATAGAACATATAAGGGGAATCATTATAAATCCAATTACCCTAGGAGATTTTTTCACAATGAAACAAGAGAGAAGTGGAGACCAAGATTGAACACCACTAGGGATAATTATAATTACACTAATATAAGGAAGAATTCAGAAGGAGAGAGAAGGAGTTATAGGAATAGGGAAGATTTTCAGAATTATAGAGAACAGAGACCATATAGACAATACCAGAGTAATCAGGAAAGAATCCCCACTTATAACCGATATGAAGCTCTGTCAGATTATAGGGAAGAAGAGGTTTTTCGACAATCCAAAACCAAAGACAGACACAAGTTAGATCAAGAGCAAAGTATTCCAACAAATTCCAGGAAAAGGAGAGCCTCAGATATAGAGGAACAAGGGGAGGGAAACGAATACAGATCAAAAAGAAGGGACCTGAATCTACGGAATTAATAAAAGGCATTTTTAATTTAAGTGATAAAATCCTTGATAATCATCATAAATCAGTACTTAATAAAGGGTTAAAATTCGCCCCTAGCACAGGATTAAATCATTTCGATATGTATATAGATTTAAACCGCTTTAAACGTAGTTTATGTTTGAAAAATTTTTTTTGGGGGGACCCGCTTAATAGGGATCAAATTAACCAGAATATAAATCTAGAGGATGAATCTGGGTTTAAACACACTTCCCTTAAAAACAAATCCTCCTTCTACCCCAAACAAATGCTATCAGACGAAATAATAACATTTGAAACTATGGTTACAACAGAAATGAATAAAATTATCCCTAACGATAAGTTTAAAGATAACTTGACAATATTGGAAAAGAAAGCACTCAAGGATCTTCAAACAGATAAAAATTTAGTTATTAAACCGGCAGATAAGGGAGGGGGGATAGTGCTTATGTCTAAACAGTTTTATGATACAGAAGCAAATAATATTTTAAAAGATTCTAATACTTACCAACAATTAGGGATGAACCCAAGTGACAGTATTAATTCTCTTTTTTTAACTTTTTTTAACAAAGGGTTTAATGAGAATATTTTAAGTTTAAAAGAATTCCAGTTTTTAAATATTAAATTCCCCAAAATACCAGTTTTTTTTTTTTTTTACCTAAAGTCCATAAAAATGTAGAGAAACCTTCAGGAAGACCCATTATAGCAGGCATAGACTCAATTTCAAGCAGACTATCACAATATATAGATGTCCAATTACAACCTTTAGTCATGAAAACTAGATCACATATTAAAGATACGATTACAGTCTTACAAGTTTTGGAAGATATGCCTTGGGATAATGACTGTATTTTAGTCACTTGTGATGTGGCGGCCCTTTACAGTAACATTCCCCATTCTTATGGATGTAGAGCGGCAAAACATTTTTTAATGGAATCAAAAGAATTTAAACAGGAACAGATAGAATACATAGTGGAAGGAATAAAACTTATTTTAAATAATAACTACTTTTGGTACAATGATACCTTTTTTCTACAAACTAATGGGACGGCCATGGGGACCAAGTTTGCCCCCAGCTATGCAAACCTATTTATGTCTTTTTGGGAAGAATCCTATGTTTATGAGGGGCATGGCTGGGGGGGAAACTTGGCCTTCTATGGCCGATACATTGATGACATTTTATTGATTTGGAGGGGAGAAGAAAATGACTTAGTCTCCTTTTTAGAATTTTTAAATACCAATGATTGGGGTATCAGGCTAAGTAGTACTTGGAGTAAAGAAATAGTAACCTTTTTAGATCTTGATATTTTTATTGAAGGAGGTAAAATTAAAACTAAAAATCACTTTAAAAAAGTTGACTGTAATAGTTTTATAGAGAGTATAAGCTGCCACCACTCTCCGTGGTTGGAAAATGCCCCTAAGGGACAATTTCTTAGAATTAGACGAAACTGCAGCGATTTGGAAGTCTATGATGAACAATCATCACGGATAAAAGCTGATTTTGCCGTGAAGGGCTATGATCTAGAAAAACTAGAGAAATCAAGAAATGAAATAAGAAATAGGGAGAGGAAGGATTTATTAGTATATAAAACCAAAACTATTACTAATACACAAGATATTCCCTTCATCTGTAATTACAACAACAATAATTATCAAATAAACCGAATCATCAGGAAATATTGGCCGATCCTATTACAGGATCCAGCACTTAAACAAATTCTTCCTGCAAAACCCAGGATGATTTATAGGGGTGCAAAAAATCTGAGGAATAGCCTGGTTCGGAGTTCTCTTAAGGAACAAAACCATACCTCCACTATATTCAATAATGAGAAAGGATTTTATGGTTGTGATCAGTGTTCTGCCTGTAAAAAGTCAGGATGTAAACGAAGAATAATAAAAGATATAACATCGGATAAGGAGAAAAAAATTCAGATCAAGCAATTCATAACATGCTATACTAAAAATGTAATATATCTTTTAATCTGTCCATGTGGACTGAAATATGTGGGGAGGACTACAAGACCACTTCATACTAGAATCA
The DNA here is from genome assembly GCA_933207985.1 of Pelobates cultripes. Classification (NCBI taxonomy): domain Eukaryota; kingdom Metazoa; phylum Chordata; class Amphibia; order Anura; family Pelobatidae; genus Pelobates; species Pelobates cultripes. Next base: position 205,562,141 of record OW240913.1, on the reverse strand, counting down.
GAGAACACATATACAAAATCCAGACAGGTTTCGAGCAACATAGCGTCTCGAGCCATTTTAAATTATGTCATGACCAAAAATCAGAGGGTTTACAGTTTGTGGGGATTAATAAAATAAATAGAAATTGGAGAGGAGGGGACTTCGTAAGAGATTTAGGTAAGCGTGAGATGGAATGGATCTATAGATTAAATACACTGATTCCATATGGTCTTAATGCAGATTTTGAGTTGTGCCATTTTTTATGATGGAATTCTTTAATAAAAGGGGAAGTATTATGTTAGTAGTTATATAAACCCCTTTTCTAGTTTTAGGTGGGGTAACATAAATAGTCACTTTTTATAACATTTTATGTAAGTAATTTATTTATATATTATTTGATTTTAGAAGTTATTATATGGATAAGATAGACATGTACGATTTATGTATAATGATATAAGCACATAAAGATTTGAAGATTCCGTTTAAATAATTTATTTTAATAATTTATAAATATGTATGCTAAAAGGATCGGAAATTTACTTTGCTAATATTGTTAATTAAATTGATCAGGGTTCAAATAATAATAATTACAATAGCCTTTACAACAATTATCTTATAACATTTTAATCTTTTTTGTAAATCAGTTAATTTGTTGTTTAGTAAGTATATTTATGAATTACTGTGGATATCCAAGAACAGAACGCAAAGATGAGTTATTATTATATCTATCCACAGTATAATCTTTTTTTCTTTTTTTAAAAACAGAAAGGGGATATGTAACGATGTTATAATTTTATCTGGGTTTTTATTATTACTGATTGCATTAAGATC
>OW240913.1:205545520-205558283 GCA_933207985.1 Pelobates cultripes | reverse complement strand
TTAACCGATTCTTTCTCAACGCACCCAACACGTGCTGGCGATGCAAACAAGCAATAGGCACCCAGGGCACATTTGGTGGACATGCCCCACTATACAAATATACTGGGGAAAGATTAAATCCCATTCACGTGATCACCGGCGTGCAGCTCCCACATACCTCCCAGTCTATGTTGCTCATGCTATTTCCATCTCGTTTGCTACACCACCACGGTTTGAAATGTCTAAATATTGACCAATGTGGCATTTGCATTCTGTTTGTACAAATTTCTTTTTTTCCACAATAAAAAAAAAAGATACAATAAACTTGTTTATACATTGAAAACATCATGTGAATAGGTTAGAGAATCCACAGCTCAATAACTCCTTGGAAAGTGAAAATGCACCAGTTAAGGCATGCAGTCAAGGAAAGCAAAAGCAAGAATAGCAAAGTGAAGAAAGTTGAAAGCAGCTGAAGCAAGAAAGAAAAAGCAATGAAGAACAGCTTTACCAATATAGACAAATGTAGGTCTCCCTTTCAACCTCATTTCCACACAATCAGTCAAGCCCCAACTGCCTTCCTCTGGCCCAAAGACCACCTAGCTCACTACAAAATTCCTCCCACTTACACCATCAAATTATTTAATGGTTTCTGCTGCTGAATGGGCCATCTTGTCCCAGGTGTTGTTATAAATAAGTATGTTAAGAAAAACTTAGAGGAACTCCATAGTTGGGATGCTCGGCGCCAAATCTCCAAGGAGTTAGAAAGGGGTATTTTTCTAAACCCCAAACATTTATTAACCCTTAATAGGAAATACGGGGTAGGTGTCAGCACTATAACATGGCTGTGTAATACAAAAGCAAAACAAAACATACAGAATTAAGCCCTGCACTCAAACTCCCACTAGTCATGGGCGGCAGCAATGCCTCTTTGTTTCTTATTGTATGTATTGAGGCTGATGTGTACTATAGTCATTGCTGCCGGCTAGGAATATTGGTAGTTTGAGAGCTGGACTTAATTGTTTTATGTTTATCTTGTTCAACAAGCCTGTTTTCTTTTTATGGCCACATTCTGACAGGGTTATTCACTGAAATCCGAATGACCCTGTTGTACAGCAAAACCCAGACATTGTTCACAATATTTTGCAATGTCTATATCTTGCAATTCAGGCCTGAACTTGAAATCTGGAACCGAATGCTTTAAATCCTATCAAAAGCCATCAAACTGCTCACGGGCAGCATTATCCATGCAGCAGGTGGGGACATATGAATAGCCAGGGCCGGACTGGCCCACCGGAATACCGGGAAATTTCCCGGTGGGCCGCGGCACCTGGGGGCTGTGCTGCCACATAGGTGCCACTGGGTGGCCGGTCCGGTGGCATTCTGAGGGGGCCGGCTGTGTTCCAGGCACTGCTGTGGCTGATGGCTGAAGGAGGAGGAGCATGTATACCATGCTCCCTCGTGGTTTCTGTGCTGGGAATTGTGGGAACCGCGAGGGAGCATGGTACAGAGACAGGCTCCTCCTCCTTCAGCCATCAGCCACAGCAGTGCCGCCGGACCGGCGAAGCTGCCACCCGGCCCGGCGGCTCCAGCCTGGAACGTGGCCGGCCCCCTGCCTTCTATAAGGTAAAAAGGAGGGACGGAGAGGGGAGAGACACAGGGAAAGGGGGGAGGGAGAGAGCTGAGAAGAGGGGAGAGACACAGGGAAAGGAAGGGAGGGAGGAAGAGGGGAGAGACACAGGGAAAGGGGGGAAGGAGGAGAGGGGTGGCACACAGGAAAGGGGGGAGGGGAGGGAGAGGGGAGAGACACAGGAAAGGGGGGAGGGAGGGAGAGGGGAGAGACACAGGAAAGGGGGAGGGAGGGAAAGGGGAGAGACACAGGAAAAGGGGGAAGGAGGAGAGGGAGAGACACAGGAAAAGGAGGGAGAGGAGGATGGGGGAGAGACACAGGAAAAGGGGGGAGGAGAGACACAGGGAAAAGAGGGGGAGGGAGAGAGTAGAGACACAGGGAAAAGAGGGAGAGAGGAGAGACACAGGGAAAAGAGGGAGAGAGGAGAGACACAGGGAAAAGAGGGAGAGAGGAGAGACACAGGGAAAGGAGGGAGATAGATGGGAGAGGGGGAGAGACAGGGAAAGGGAGAGGGAGGGAGATGGGAGAGACACAGGAGAAAAGGGGGGGAGGAGGAGACACGGGAAAGGAGGGACCTGAGAGAGGAGGAAGTATCACAGGAAAGGGGGGGAGGGGAGAGAAATGGGAGAGGGAGAGAGACACGGGAAAAGGAGGGATCTGAGAGTGGGAGAGACACAGGAAAGGGGGGAGGGAGAGAAATGGGGAGAGGGGGAGAGACACAGGAAAGGGGAGGGAGGAGAGACAGAAGAGGGGAGAGACACAGGGAAAGGGGAGATGGGCTGAGGGAGAGACACAGGAAAGGGGGGAGGAAGAGGAGATGGGGAGAGTGGTAGAGACACAGGAAGGGGGGTAGGATGGGGTTGGAGGGAGAGAGATGAGGAGAGGTGCGAGACACAGGGAAAGGGGGGAGATGGGTTGGAGGGAGAGACACAGGGAAAGGGGGAGGGAGAGAGATGGAGAGGAGGGAGAGACACAGGGAAAGGGGGTGAAAGAGGCAGAGGGGGAAGAGAGAGACACCCAAGGGGAGGGGAAGAAAGAGGCAGAGGGGGAAGAGAGAGACTGGGAAGGAGAGGGGAGACATTGACACAGAGGAGCAGTAAGGGGGAGAAAGAGAGGACCCGGGGCAACGCTCCGGCTCTAACGAGGGTGAACTCTAGCCCTGGAGCTATGGGCTAGAGTTCACTCTCACCACTTCCTGGTGGTCGCAGTAGTAGGAGTGAACTCTAGCCCCATACACACACTGCCCACACACACACACACACACACACACACACACACACACACACACACTGAACCTTTCACACACATTGCACCCCTCACACATTGCACCACTGCTCCTATACCCTACTACAGCCACATATCCCAGCAGACTCCAGGTAAGTTGTCAAACTGTTCTTAAACGGTTTGACTACTTACTCTGGGAGGGGTGCCGACACTCCTGGCACCATAACCACTACACAGAGGAGTAGTGGTTATTGTGCATGGAATATATCTTTAAATAATCTACAAGTGCCCCTCCCGGGCTCAGGCTCTTGATCCGTCACTGGTATATGACATGTATATTAATGTGTGTATTAGTTATATATCTATATCTATATCTATATATATATTATATTTACACATATTAATGTACATTTATATATGCATAATACACAGAGAAATTTCATTAATATGTACCATATGTAATGAGCAGATATTGGCCCAGTCTTGTTGCTAGGTGCATACTCCAGCACAATAACATATTTAAAGTGAAGAGTGCACCCACAGGACTTCAAAATAAACAAGATAACGTAATTTTTTACAGTTGTGCCCTACATACATTCACCATTTCAGTCCCATTAACAAGCTTTCCTTAATATGTCAAGGTAGTTGGACTGAAACATTGATTACATGCAAAGGCACGTCTGCTTAAAATAAATCTGCACTTTTGTTTATTTTGAAGCCTATGAGTGCGCTTTTTACGTTGAAGTACTTTTTAATTTTAAGTTATCTGTTCTAACTCTGTATCTGCACACTATGCTGGTGCAACACATTATGGGGCTGGTAAATATTTTTTTTCCAGGGCTGCTTTTAATGCCCAGTCCGGCCCTGTGAATAGCTATTGGACAGCACGGCTGGTTTCTGGGTCATTAAACATTTTTGGTAAGCTATATTAAACCTGGCTACATGGGTGAGTTTTCAGTAGTTTGTCGTATACATGCTGTGATTTGTATCCTTCATTGAGACCATGTTTTAAAGTCTGTTGAATAACTATAAAAATCATGAACAGGATCTATTTCTGTGTAGGTGTATAAATTAGTATCTTTCTCCTATAGTACTCATATTGCATAAGGACCATGCCTCCCCCTTGTCAGCAGGGCAGATAGTTATTATAGATAGACCAGATGCCAGGCTTCGTAGTGCATCTATGTCTGCATTAGAGATATTCGCACTGTTCCTTTCCCTGTGTTAGAGGATATTCCTGCTATCCCTTTTTCAAGTTCTGTGAAAAGACTTTTAGAAAGGAACTTGTGGAGGTGGTCAAAAAGACTGCAAACCTTCAAAGTTTTAATTTCACTAGCCATGTTACATTCGGATTAATGGTTAAAATAGTCTGCTAATCGTAGTTTCCGTGTAAATTTAAATTGGTCCACTTCCCAATAAAAATCATCAACGCCAGAGATTGATATTAATGTAGTCCCTTAGATAGTAGGTGTGTTTCAACATCAGTGAGAACTCTCTTAGATAAGGTCATAGTGGAAATATCTGTTAGTGCAAGATGGTCTCCTTCTTTGTATGCCTTCCCTTTCTGACCCCTCCTGAAGAATAAGGATCTGTGTTTGCTGTGCCTCTGCTACGATTTAAACTGTGTAGTGGTTCTCGGCTTAATATCAGACCTGGCTCTGAAAAGAAACACTGATGCTTGTCTTGCAGTTGAATGTTTAGGTGGTAATCCTCTGCCTGTGGTGCTGCTTTGTTCAGTATCAGACGCTGACTCTCCAGCCGTAATATCTACAGTAGATCTAATAGGTTTTCGTATTTGGAGTCTATACGGTCTCTGTGGTAGGCGGCTGTTATCCCCTGACAGCCACTTGTAGACACTGTGCTCAGAATAATCAGTTTGTACTTTTTCCAACTTTTGATGTTTAAATATTACAAAACCTATTTTATATTGTTTTAAAACTTCATAAAGCTTTTAAATTAGTGCATTTGGTGTAGCCAATGTCACATTTATGTTTAAGTTCATACACAGATATTTTATATTTGGTAATTTTCACAACCCACCTCCTCTATGACCACCAGTCTAAGGTCCAATGAACTGCAATAAATTTTTGGGCAGACTTCTGGGTTGTTTCTATCGATAGTTGGTACATTCTTAATTCTGAAATCTCTCTGAATTTTTTTCATATGATAATAATCAGATAAATATGGCGGGTACTGTTGTACTCATGAGACATTGCTGAACACAAATACAAGTATTTTAGAGCAGTAAAACATATAATAATGATCATATCATTGGTAAAAGGGCAGTTTTTGTGTGTCAAAATGCAAACAAATTATATGAACACTAAATTTGGCCAGGAATTTTTAAAAAAGGGGCCACTAAAAAAGACTGGACATACCTGATATTAAATACCTTGTGTTTTCTACTTTTGCAAATGGCATGCCATAAGGAGGACCATTTTCATTCTTGGGCCGCCATACAGTTTTAAATGCAACAAAGGTCCAGCAATCCAGTCTGCCAAATTTCAAAGTGGAAAAACTGAAATGGGCAAGCCTCGCATATGACCCTGTAACTTTCCAAAACACAATGAAACCTGTACATGTGGGGGGATTTTTGTACTTGTGGGACATCATAGCATACAAGTATCTTTGTTTTATTGCAGTAAAAGCTAACAGTATTATGACATTCATAGTTAAAATGATATGCAGAACTTGGAAAATAACAAAAGTTCTTAATTTGTCATACTTTTTTTAGATTTTTTTTTTTTAACCCCCCTCCTGCCTCCACTATATCTAACTGACCCCCTAGTCACCTCCAAATGCCCCTAAGCCCCCCATATTACCTATTTTTTATTCTTTATTTTCTGCCCCGATCTATATTCAGGGCGCTGCCATCTTTGTGTGGGTAGAGGAAGTCCCTGTGGGACACGTCATCTGCCCACATGAGATGGCACTGAGATTCCCGCACATGCCCAGTGAAACACTTGGGTATGCGAACGGGAATTTCATCTATTCATTCATTTTTCAGAAAGACGAATAAATGAATGGAAATGTCAGACGAACAAACAAACACTGTGTATTAGTGTTTGTTTGTTCGTGCAGTTTATTACAAGGAGGGAGCTACCGGCTGGCAGTAGCTCCTTGTAATATGTAAATCCCTCCTTGTAATATGTAAAGATAGAAGCGGCAGGGAGCAGTGCTCCCCACCACTTCCTAAGTCCCCCATTTCCTACCTCACTCTGTGGGGGTCAATATGACCCCCCATAATAGCATAAGGAAGATTAAAATCTCCCGAATGCTCCTACTCGCTATACCGCAAGTAGGGGGGCACCTTATTATTTTTTAGGGCCCCCACCCACCGTTCAGAGATGGGTGCTGGGGGGAGGACAGTAGGATCCCCCTTTATTGTTTTTAGGGCCCACACCCAGCGCTCAGGGTGGGGGCCGGGTGGAGGACAGTAGGGGCATATTATTTACTAATACTAAGTAATCTTAACTTAGTATTAGTAAATGTGGCTGAAAGACCAATTTAGGTCTTTCAGGCTTTTAGTAGATAGCTCCCTAATACCGTGCGAATTAGGGAGTTATCTATTAAGCGGCTGCATGATGCAGCCGCGGCAATAAATAGGATCGGAGTTTCATTCATTCGAATGAAATTCCGATATGAACAAAGTGACGAATTGCGTTCTAAAACAAACGAACATACGGTTCTCATTGAGTTAGAACGCAATTCGGCAGTTTCGTCTAAAATGACAGGAACCATCGCCAGATCACAGAGGAAAGGTAAGAATTATGGGAAAATTGCTCTGACCAGCGGAATTGAAGCACACTCTGCTCCTCCGCTGGTCAAAGCTAGTCAAGCGGAGGAAACCTCCATAAGGCCTCCAAAGAGTCCCTACTTTTTCTTATGATTTTAAAGAAAACTAAAGAAGACAAGAAGAAAAGAAGAACAGATCCTGAAAGAGGGGGGGAAGAGGAAGAGATTGAGGAAAAGTAAGTTCGGCATGACAGTGCCGCTTTAATGGGGAAGAGGCAACTTATGGTTAAACAGACATATAGCTCAAATTCTCGGTCCTTAAGTGGTTAAGCAGGGTTATTCTCTAAAGAGAGAATACAAAGTTAATTTGAAATTTAAAGGACCACTGTAGTGCCAGGAAAACTAACTCGTTTTCCTGTAGTGCCAGTAAAACTAACTCATTTTTTCCTATAGTGCCCTGAGGGTGCCCCCACCCTCAGGGTCCCACTCCCTCTCGGCTGAAGGGGGAGAAAGGAGTTAAAACCTTATGCGGCGCTGGGGACTCTCCTTCTCCTTCGGTCGTCATCGGCTGAATGCGCATGCGCGGCAAAAGCCACGCGTGCATTCAGCCAGTCCATAGGACAGCATTCTCAATGCTTTCCTATGGACGCTGGCGTCTTCTCACTGTGAAAATCAATGAGACAGCCACTAGAGGCTGGCTTAACCTCAAATGTAAGCATAGCAGTTTCTCTGAAACTGCTATGTTTACAGCAGGCAGGGTTAATCCTAGATGGACCTGGCACCCAGACCACTTCATTAAGCTGCTTCACTTCTGCATTAACAGCATTAATTATTTTTATTCTGGATGGCAGTGATTGTCTGAAAGTAAAGCCTTTACACAATACACAGTACTTAGCTGAACTTGGACAATTGAATTGACACTCTGAACACTGTAACCATCGCAAAAGAGTCTGTCTGACAATTAACTAACCTCCATCTTTAACACACCTGCAACTGCAAGCAGCAATATGGCACTATTTTCCCATGTACCTTTTCAGTCTAACCAATTAGCTTGTGCTGGTGCTACACTTGCAGAGCCTTGTGGATATGCAGAACGAATTAAAGGGTTACTTCAAGCTTTTTTTATGATCTTACTCTTCTGAAGCATAATGTATTATGTATTATTCTTTAACCTCTCCCCTTCACCCAAAATCACTAAAGAAAATTAATCTATAACTTACCTGACGTCTGCAAGCACAAGCAATATACACTCCCTAACTGACGTCTGCATATAATTGCGTAATCAATAACATACTTTAAAGCCTTTCCTGGCTGAGTGCCAGACTCTACAATATGGGGCATTTTTGCATTTATTTTTTTCACACAGTATCAATATTTCTACACCATGATTATATAGTACAGACTACCTGTGTGTGTTTTCCACAGGATTATGTTATCTTAGAACTAGTTGTTTCTTTTTGGCTCATGCACATTTGTTCTATGAAGACCCTTGAGAATTTTTACCACATAAATACTACATATTAAACAATAAGTAATGTGGAATAAAGGTCTAAAAGGGCATCTTTACGTTCTATGATATAAACAGCCAGACAAGTAATTATCATGTGTTTTGCTCTTCAGTTTTAATTGTTCTTTTGACACAATAAAGATTATTATTTTGTTAGACATTTTGGATGAATAGGATACCTTAAACTCACGGCCGGACTGGCCAGGCATTTAAAGGCAGTGCAGCCCAGTAGAAGGGGGCGGGGACAGAGAGGGTGTGTGTGATGTCTTCAACAATGACACTCACACCACCTCAAATTGAGTATGTCAATTTGCTGTCCCTCCAGTGCATCTTATGCAGAGAGACATGCTGAAGAGCACTCACATGGGAGCAATGCCCTGTGTCTATTTTACACACCATAGCTATGTGTTTGCCGTTGACCTGTCTCTGGTGGACAAAAGTGGGGCACAGCCAGTAAATAATGTTGTCTCTGTGGTGCTACATGCGTCCGGAGGCTGATTGTGGGATTGCATGTGCGTAGAGGCAACTCTTTGTTGTGTAGTGTGTTTGTATAGAGCAGTCTGTGGTGTACTATGCATGGCTAGGAACTGTAGTGCGCATGTGTTTTCACTGGATGTAAAGTGTGTGTGTCTAGAAGCTGAAGAGTGTATATGTTTGTCAAGCGGTTGTATAGAAAGAGCTGTAGTGTGCATGTATCTGTATTGGGACTGTTATGTCCATGTGGGTGTGACTACAGGCTGTAGCAGGTGTGTACAGGGGCTGTAATGTGTATGTTTAAGTATAGGGGCTGTAGTTGGTGTGTACAAGGTAGTTTGTGTTTGTATTGAGGCTGTAGTGTGTGTGTGTGTCTAGAGACTATAGCGTGTCATTTACATAGTTTGGAGCTGTTTAGCGATTTGGAGTAGTCCTGAGAAATACATTTTTCAAATTTAAGGTTAAAATAGCTGAACTGAAAACTTTTATTACTCCGCTATGATTCCAGTTTGGCTGCTTTGGCTTTAAATTTGTAATTCATTTTAGTGAATAACCCAGTATTTTATAACTTTGTTTAATTAACTAAATATATATGGACTAATTGGATTTCTAGAAAGTCAGTTATAGTTTTTTCTTGATGTATGCTTTACACCAGAGTGTTCTGCAAGTTTTAATACCAGATGGTATGCTATATTATCCTTAATCCTATTGTGCATTTAAATTAAAGGGACACTAAAGACACCAAAGCATATTTAGCTTAATTAAGTAATTTTAGTATAGATCGTGCCCCTGCAGTCTCGCTGCACAATTCTCCACTTAGGAGTTAAATCATTTTATTTATGCAGCGCTAATCACACCTTCCTGAATGGGACTTGCACATCCTTCCTAAACACTTCTTGTAAGGTGAGATCTAATGTTTACACTTCCTTTATTGCATTTATTTAGAATGTATGATCTCCTGCTGTGTTAATAGATTGCTAGGCCTTGCAGGAGCCTCCTGTATTTGATTAAAGCTCAATTTACAGAGCAGGAGATGAAAACATCAAAAGTAAGTTAACATCTGATTACAATTTTATCCTTTTTAATGCAGGCTGTGCCAGTCACCACCAGGGAAGATATGACTAAAGCTGTATAGACTGAAACAATAGTGATTTAACTCCAAAGGGAAGCAGTGAGACTTGATCTATAGACAAAAAACTGCTTCATTAACCCCTTAAGGACCAAGCTTCTGGAATAAAAGGGAATCATAACATGTCACACATGTCATGTGTCCTTAAGGGGTTAAACTAAAGTTGTTTTGGTGTCTGTAGTGTCCTGTTAAGGATTAATATTGCTTCTCAAAGGGCTAACAGGCAAATGTGAATGTCATGCTCATAATCCCTTGAAGTGTATATCCTGGTGGATGAATATTTTCTGTAGCGGATGACACCGTCATATCCCAGGCATCCACAAATCCAACATTCATTCCCTGGAAAACTTCTCTTAATGCAAGATATTGAGTGTACCCATGAAAGTCACCAGTTTTTTCAACAGAAGCATGTATCTCTCTAGTGTTTTCTGATTTAATTATGACTTTGGTTTCTGGACTTCTAAGGAAAAGACGCTCAATGGCTCTACGGATGTTAATGACTCTTCTAATATACAGAGTAAGAGGGAAATGTCTGAAGTGTTGTCCCAGCGTAATTGCAATTATGGTATCCATTCCTCCACCGAGCTGGTCGATTTGACGACTTATGTACTTGTCTTCTTTGAAATAGTAGAACCGAAAGCTTTCCAGGGGGATGGCATGCCTTTTATAAAATACATATATATCTTTGTCGATGTTTACAGCTAAAAGTGTCTTCTGCCAAGAGTTCCAATTCATTTGGTTAAAACCAAGATAGTTTGTTACTAAAAGCAAAAAAAGGACAATGATTAGGTGAAAATCACAAAGTACTAATAGTAAGAATAATTCAACATGAATTTCAAGTATGATGCAAACATAGCTCATCTGTATTAAGAAAAAAACTTCATCAGATATACTTCCAGTTGAGCTGGGGCCAGACTCTATTGTTATCTGTGCAACTGTTGCTCAACCTAACATGCCTGTTGGTGCAGCTTCACACAGTGCACACTGTGTCAAAGAAGCAACCACAGGCAGGGGCGGACTGAGAACCCTCAGGGCCCCCGGGCAAAATAAATCAAGGGCCCCCTTACAGGCCCCACCCATACTCTGCAGCAAGCGCCACCCTTGTCCCGCCTCCAGCCACACCGTACACAATCTTTAGACACAAGGAACAAAAGGGCAATAAGCCCTTCGAGGCCCCAGTAGAGACTACAACTGAGGGCTAATGGGCCATGGAGGGGGGTCTTTCTAGCGGAGGCTCAGTGTCCTTTAGAGGGTGTGTTAGAAAGAATCCCCTCCAAGCCCCATTAGAGACTACAATGGAGTCTAAAAGGCTTGGAAGGGGGTCTTTCTAACAGAGGCTATCTCAGCGTCCATTAGATATCCCCTGCTGGAAACAGTCGCCTCCAGGCCCCAGTAGAAACTACAATTGAGGGCTAATGGGCCATGGAGGGGATTTCTAGCAGAGGCTAGAGTCTAATGGGGCCTGGAGGGTGGTCTCTCCAACACTCTGGTTCCTATTCACAATATAGCAACACAAAATAGCTCGCTGATACCTAAGCCAAGTTGGCTCCTCTTACCTTAATTACTGTTGCTGGCTGGCAGTCTGTGGGCTTGCTGGCTGCGGCTGGCAGGCTGTGGGCTTGCTGGCTACTGCCGGCAGGCTGTGGGCTTGCTGGCTACTGCCGGCAGGCTGTGGGCTTGCTGACTGCGGCTGGCAGGCTGCGGCTGGCAGGCTATGGCTTGCTGGCTGTAAGCCTGTGGCTTGCTGTAGGCCTGTGGGCTGGCTACTGGCCTGTGGGCTGGCTAACTGGCTGGCTACTGGCCAGCCTGTGGGTTGGCTGGCTGGCTACTGGGGCACCTGTAGATTATTTAAAGAAATAATCCATGCACAATAACCACTACTGCTCCAGAGTAAGTAGTCAAACCGTTTAAGAACAGTTTGACAACTTACCTGGGGTCTGCTGAGATATGAGGCTGTAGTAGGGAATAGGAGCAGTGGTGCAATGTGTGTGAAAGGTTCAGTGTGTGTGTGGGGGTGTAGTGTGTGAATGTGTAGAGTGTGTGGGCAGTGTATGTGTGTGGCAATGTTAGTATGGGGGGCTGTGTATGGGGTCTGTGTGTATATGGGTGAGCAGTGTATGTGTGTGTGTGTGTGAGGCAATGTGTGTAAATGTGTATGGTGTGTATGGGGGCAGTGTGTGAATGTGTATGGTGTGTGTGTGGGGGCAGTGTGTTTATGGGGCTAGAGTTCACTCTCACCACTGCGACCACCAGGAATCCATGGGGTTACAGTGTTGAGAGTGATCTCTAGCCCGTAGCTCCAGGGCTAGAGTTGACTCTCGCAAGAGCAGTAACGTTGCCATGGTAAAAGCGGCAACGCTCTGTGCTCGCGCAAGAAGGACCCAGAGGAGCTGCAGGGTGAGCTCCCAGGTCCTCTCTTCCTCCCCTGCCCGCACGGTGCCTGCGGACAGGGGAGGGGGGGCATTCTTCCCTCTCTTTCTCCCCCCTCCCCCAACTCTCTATTCCCCCTCTTTCTCCCGTGTCTCATTCTTCCCTCTCTGTCTCTTTCTCCCCCTCCCCATCTCTCTATTCCCCCTCTTTCTCCCTGTGTCTCATTCTTCCCTCTCTGTCTCTCCCCTCCCCATCTCTCTATTCCCCCTGTGTCTCATTCTTCCCTCTCTTTCTCCCCCCTCCCCATCTCTCTATTCCCCCTCTTTCTCCCCGTGTCTCATTCTTCCCTCTCTGTCTCTGTCTCCCCCTGTGTCTCATTCTTCCCTCTCTTTCTCCCCATCTCTCTATTGCCCCCTCTTTGTCCCCCTTCCCCATCTCTCTGTCCCCCCTCTTTCTCCCCTTGCCCATCTCTCTATTCCTCCTCTTTCTCCCCCCCTCCCCATCTCTCCCTCTCTTTCCTCCCCTTCCCTCTTTCTCCCCCCTCCCATCTCTCTCCTCTCTTTCTCCCCATCTCTCCCTCTCTTTCTCCTCTCCCCTTCCCATCCTCTCTATTCCCCTCTTTCTCCCGTGTCTCATTCTTCCTCTCTCTGTCTCTGTCTCCCCTGTGTCTCATTCTTCCCTCTCTTTCTCCCATCTCTTTATTGCCCCCCCCTTTCTC